>NW_011626977.1:70125-292225 GCF_000204515.1 Acromyrmex echinatior
ATATGCATTCCTACACACGTACATACATATATATCATACGTACATACATACATATGTATATACATATATACAAACGTACCATACATAATATACATATTATACGTCATATATATAATATATATAATATACATTATATATATATAAAAGAAAAATTATTACATTTATTTGAAAATGCCGCCTATAATGATAGAAAATGACTACAAGTACTATGTTGCATTGCACAAATTAATTACGAAAAAAATGGAAATGTTTTCACATCAGAAAATCTCTGTTAAACATTTTCTAAATTAGGACCATTCATCGCGATATCAAATGCAACTTGGAAATTTTTGCAGTGTCGATATGGCAATGTTTTTTTGTTTGAACACTTCTCACAACGGTATTGTAATTCGTAAAAATGTCGCAATTCCATTCAGGTCTATGATTTAAGGAAAATATGATTCACATACGTTTTATACTTATATATGAAACTTAGATTTCACACGCCGTAGGATCCAACAATTCATCCCAATTGATACTCCTTTGAAATACCTCTTGTTGCAACCATAGTTCATAATGTTGCTTAAACTCCTCCGTCAATTCCATATTTGCACCAAGCACAGACGTTACTGACGCGTCAACCGGTTCCATTTCCTCGTCTCTCGGAATATTTGAGTATCTTCGATTATTGAATTGATCAACACATGTACGTAGCTCGCATTCTTCAACTTGAAAATCCCACGGCCGTGCTTCTAAATCTATTTAATAAGTAAAGTAATTCTTTATCAAGTTTTCATTAACACGAAGTATTAAAATATTTCAAACTTATTACCATTGCCGTACGCCCAGTCGTCATTTAAGCGATGTCGGACCTTCGCATAAATGACACTAATAGTTTTCATATTTGTCTTTCTCCATTGCCGACCGAGATACTTTGTCTGCATTTTTAATAATTTTAAAACGTATAATTGCATCATTGCATGCCTGACTTTTAGCGTGCGTTTTAAAATAGGTGCTGATTTAAAAACAACTAACATCTGTAAACATAAAAATGCATCAGATACATATTAATTTTCATAAATATAAAAAAATTTGTGTTACTAATTAAAAATTGACTTACCATTATTCTACTGTGTTTCCATTTGGTTAATTTGTTCAAAATTCTTAATAAATTGATACAAGAGAAAACATTTCTCCATGAAAAAGACTGACTATGACCAATCTCAAGACTTTCAGTAGTTAATTCAGGCTGATCACCAATGACACACATGGGAAAGTCCAAAATAGGAATACTGTTGGGATAAAAATTAACGGTTACATTATGATATTTAGAAATTTAAATTACAATTGTATTTCTACTTACACATTCTTCGCTTCAATGTATGCTATGATGTTCTGATTTAAAAATTTCAATACAAGGGGTATGCAATTGGCAAATACTAAATGCTGCGACATAAATTCGAATTGATATACATGATTCAACTTGAAATGCTTGAGCAATAATAATAAAATTGCAGAAACGGCTTTAACAATAATCTCCTTATGTCGGTTAACATCGATTCCTAATTTCATTGATTGCAGCACCGTCATTCTATAAAACCGTATTATAAATTAAGCATAATTACAATATACATATTTAAAAAATACGTATATTTAACAGTTGTAATATCAATTAATTAAAAATTCAAATATAATGAATTACATTCGATATTTTTTGTTTCTAAGATTTTATGTAAATTAATTACATTGCATCTATCATACTTACGGCATCTCCTCTGGCAACACATCAGCCAAGATATTAATACTATCTGTTTTAGCCTTGCTTGTCGGTGCAGCTGCAAGTAATATTTTTAATAAAGCGATCATGTATTGTGGCAAATTTGGTAATATAGCCTGATAAAGAATTTCCGTTGGCGTTTGACGAAGCGGTGGTTCTAGAGTACTCATTGGATTTCTTGCTATTTCTTCTTCTTTTCTTATTTGAGTTTCCGCTAGAGATGTGTACATATGCTAAAATATATTATAATATTATTACGATAGTAAATTATGTTGCAATATTATCATAAATCAACAAAATATACCTTTTTAAGGGTAGTGACGCCTTCGTGAATTGGTTGCGGTAAACCCGCTAAACTCTCTCTATCTCCTTGCAATTTGTAACCGACAAATTTCATTCTAGCAACTTCAAGGAAGGTGTCCACATCCTTTTGCCTCACTTTGGGAGTCCATGGTAAACCTGATAAATGAAATATTAGATATATTAATACTCGATATTAATACTCGAATACAAGAAGTACAAAAAAAGAAATCTAAAACATTACCTTTTCCTTTTATAAGCTGTGGAGTACCTGGCCTTAATTGTGATTGATTATTCTGATCTTCGTAATACGTTTGATTCCAACCGCCAGGTCCACCAGGACCCAGAAACACAATCAATTCGCCATCTCCTTCATTTGCTGTGGTATTATTTGGGGGTTCCCCTCCTTCGTATTCCATGCCTAAGCCTGGATCATCTAAAGAGCTTTGTTTCATCAAACTCTGAAAAACATTTGATGATTAATATGTTTAGAAACATTAAAACAATCATATAAAATAATTTTCTATAATCGACGAATTACCCGTCGAAAAGGCCGATTATTCCTTTTCTGATTTTGTGTTTCTAACAAATCTGCCGCACTCATAGGCGGAGAGCTAGCTCTCATCATCCTGGCGACTTCGATAGTGTCTTCCTGTTGCGTATCGAGTCCTGCCTCCTCGCGATACTGTTTCTTCAATTCTCTAAGTGCGTCAATGCCGCCAAGGGAAACCAGAATCAACTTCCACAAAAGCAAAAGGACTTTTTTCATAGGAAAATGTGGTGCCGAACCGCTGCAAAAACACGTCACCATACCAAGAAGTTTAACGATCAGCAATTCTTCTCCATATGGATTTACTGCAAAAAAAAAGTCATTTTAAAAAGACCAAATTCTCCTTTATGATATTCATTAAAATATGCCGTACAAACATAATGCCGTACCAAGATCTTCTTTAAAAGCTTCAACATTGTCTTTATATTCACTGTGTTCGATATTTTTTAATTCCTCTCGCATAACTTCTGTTATAATGTACAAAACGGACAGAATGACTCTTAAGTCTATCGAATCAGCGAGGCTAACCGCTAGCTTTCTTATCGCTGAGGTAGCAGTTGTGCTATTTCTACAAAAATTATTTTAGGAAATTATAGTAGGAGTACAATAGGAATTCAATCGTTCTAATATCGCATATACATGAAGAAACCTACTCAATCTCAATGTTTAGCAGTTCAACAAATGCTGGAAAAATGCCAGCTTCGTAGAGTAACATTACGTTTGTCCTAGTCCAGTCTTGCTGTTCCTTGTCAGACTGTACTTCAGCCCAACAACCCTGAGCTAAATAAAGAATACAACGCGCCGATTTCATTCTGAGTTGTTTATTGGAAACTTCCAGTTGATCCAGCAACTTGTAGATTACCGATCTCTGTTGTGATTTTGTCAAGTTTTGCCACCACGGTCGTAACTTGTACCATTCCATTTGATCCTCAAATGCCTGGAATTTGTAACAAGTCACCGATCCATTCTTGATAACTGTTAAAACAAAATTATACCTTGAGATTCAGCTGCAACTCATATTGTTCCGTATAGCTGTACAATTCGGCGACTTCATTAGCATGTATATCAGTGTCGTCGTAAACAAACTCTAAATCTGTAGTTCTGTTGTTTTCCTGAAATAACAATAAGACGTACAAGTTAAATATTTTAAAATAATATTAAGCAAATTGAATAATAAAAGCTGCTTAAGAGTCGTGCAATTTTTCTTACTGTTGAATATGAATATTGTCTAATACTATTGTTATCACAAATTTACTACAGTACTTTTATTGAACATATAATAGTGTATGAACAATGAGAATAGCATGTTTTTGTATTAGATATATCTATAAATATTATTGTTTTTATTTTATTAACATAATTCAATTAAAGGGTAACTTTAATTTAACTTTGTACACTTTGTTAATACGTTTTGTTGTAAGGTTTCAAGACAATTTATCGAAATTGAAAATAAAAATCTTTTCTTGAAATACTTGAAGAATTGGAACATAAAATATATCTCAAAATACAAATCACATAGAAATATAAATAGAATTCTATCTTAAAGTCTATTTTAGACAATCATATATAATTGATACTAAATTAAAGGATCAATAATTCTTGTCAGAATTTTGAAGAGAATTCTATGCTATGTATCAAAGATATTGAAGAATTAAAATACACAAATACACAAATTAAAATAAATAAAAATACACGACATATAAAAGTTGATAGAATTCTGTCCTGAAATCTGACAGTAAATCACAGATCATTTAAAGCGTGCTCTATTTAATGTTTAGCCCGACCATGAAAGTCTTTCAGCTAGTTGGATACTGGCGAGGGATAGGTTAGGACCATGGAGTAATCGTTGATCCGGTTCACTATCGCGCTTTTACACAAATTTCCCGAATGATTTTCCAGGGTGGTCGTTCGACTCACGTCGTTGCTGGCCGCGCGCCGATTGAAGTAGACAGGACCCCCGTGGAGAGGATCACGCTTGCCGTTCCCGTTCGCGTCCATCGCTACGTCACACAACATTTCCCGTGACGGGTGGTGTCGTGTCGGCCACGAGAATCTCGCCTCAGCCTCTCCTCAGATCATCTCCACGCCTACGCGAGAGAGACGCTCTCGATCCAGAACGATACCCGCATTACAAACCGAGAGTCCTTTGACATTTAACGCCGACAATCTCCCTCGAGCAGGGCGATACGGATTGACGGATTCCACGGATTCCACCGCAGGCTAGAACTGTTTGTTTCCCCCGTTTACGTCACTCCCTAACCCCGATCTACGATCACGGTAATCAACTGGAAATACTGGAATATGGGATACAGCGCGACGCGATCTCTGCTCGCGATCGGACGCGTTCGGGGATAATCGGTGGGACTTAACATTTTCTCGCGTTATCTGAAAACGCGTTTTTTTTCCCGCGAAACCTCTTGAGAAATTGCGAAATGTTCCACTTTGTAATAAAACGTAAATTATATTTATATGGACAAGTGCTAATTGTTATTCAGCAATAATAATGCATAATAATATCAGGATAATATTAAAAATACTTATATAACTTTAACTTTGCTAAATTTGATCATCTAATAGACTTATTTGTAAAAGAAATAGGATTTTTTTATTCAAAAGAGAACAAGAAAGTAAAAATAATATTAATTTGATTTTCGTTATATGCATTGATCGATTATTGAATTTATGTCAATATTATTTCAATATGACATTTTAGATTTTCTTGTTCTCCTTGGATAGGGAAAACTTTAAATAGATTTTTATTAAAGTCTTTTTATCTTCAATAAAAAATGACTTGAAAGACTTTCAAATAAAATTTAATTGAAGAGATTTATACTCTATTTATAGGTGATCCTCCCTTTATTTCTTTATTTTACATTCATTATTTTTTGAAGCCGTAAAAAGGTACATTTTGCAGAAAATATGAAAACATATAAACAAAAGTGAATAAAAAATATCTATAAGTCTCTCTTTCCAACTGTATCACATTTTACATTTTTTGCACTCAAAATAAATACATATTGAAGGATTAAAAAGAAAATTTAATAAAAAGATATGATTGAAAAAATGCAAATATAATCATCTATCATGCCAATTACTTTGATTGCTAATTTGAAAATGCAGTCTGCAACGTGCAAATCATTTTTCAAAAGATTTTTTCAAATAATTTGTGTTTTGTTCAGGATTTTGTTCTTCAAATTTTGTTTCCGTCGCATGCATGTATTTCACATGTGAACTAATTTTCATCTAACAATAATTAAAAAAATTACAAGAGAGAAATAGGGAAAAGTTATACAAGGAAAATATATAAAAAGAGTATACGAGAAGAGGGAAGTATACATGATATTATATGAGAAAAAAAGGAAGAATATATTTTTTATATTTGTATTAGAAAATCTAACAATAAATAATAAAAAGAAATAGGGAAAATTTATAAAGAAAACATATATATATATATATATATATATATATATATATATTAAAAATTATATATGAGCAAAAAAAAATTTTTTTTTAATTTTTATTAAAATCTGAATAATAAAAAGAGAAATAATATAAGAATTATATTTAAAAAGTATATATAATGGAAAAATTATAGGGAAAATTATAAGAAAAGTATACAATAAAAAATTATATAAGAACGGAAATATATATTATATTACATGAGAAAAAAGAAGTATATTTTTTAAGACATTTTAGAGTAACACATAAAGGTATATTAAAACACATAACAAATCCAAATTGGCATAAACAAGCAAGATTGCGCTACTATCACATAGGCACAACTTTGTTGCGCTTGTAACATTTAAATCTTGCATTCCTGAACTGCATTCCTTCATTGATTCTGAAAACACTCGATTGTATTCGTAATGAAACATTATACATTTAACACGAAACCCTACTAGATGAGGAACAAAATGCATTCACAGTATGCTACTGGTACCCTTACCATGTTTAACCTAAAATTAATCTAACAAGATTTAACGAAGAATCAGTCCGTGGTCGACGTTCCCCGTACAAGTGTCATTCAAAATGTCAAACGCGACCATCATCGACACGAGTCACACGTGAATTCAACGTTATCTGGCATACGAACGAACGCGAGCGTGGATATTCTTTCTCTCTTTATATCTACATTTCGCGAAACAAGAGAGAAATCTAAAACTCCTGAGAGTGGACGTACTCACGTTTCAAATGAGACCCGTTTACTGGCGCCTCTCTGTCCATAAAACGTGCAGTAAGTTGAACTATGTAGCCATGGATATTTCCGGCGCCAAAACGACAGTCTTCGATTTTGTTTCATATTACGTACATTCTATTCCTTAAATATTTACAGATTATATCCAGACGAGACAGAATCCAAAATCGGAAACATAAGACAAAAATGTCTTCAAAGACGATTTTGCGAGAATCATCTGAAAGTTGTCTTATAATAAGAAACCTGAAACAGAGTTAACTGATTCGGTTTTCCTTGAAATGTGATGTTAAATATAAAAATTTAAGAGTCACGTATTTTTTTATGTCAGCCCAACTCAGATTTAAGGAATGAACATTTTATATATTGTACTTTATAGAAAAACTGTATATTTCATTTTCAAAAATCTAATATTATACAAATAGATATTCCATATCTATTATTTTAAAAATTTGTGTATGTGTTCCATCTCTTAAATTTGAGATTAAGCTATAATCTAAAAAATATATAAAAATATTAATATAAAAATATATTAAAAAAAACGTGTCTCTTAGATTTTGTGTTTAACAATATAATGAGAATCAAATTGATTCCAGACAAATCTTTTTATGATAGATCTTTTGTTAGAAATATATTCCGATTTTATAATAGATTTTTGAATCTAAAGTGAATTGTCTAAGTAATTACTAAGTCTAAGTAATTACTAACAATACATTACAAAATTATAACTAAAAATTGGAATAGTTTAAACTTAACTTAAAAAATACAAAAACATAAAAAAGCAGCAAGTATATTTTAATAATATTTCTATGCAAAACATATCCAAAAATCGCAACAGAAAAGATAAAAAATTAATGTTTAAATTGTGATGATTCATTACAGAAAGATGTACAAACAATTCTAATATTTTAAACTTTAGATTTTGAATAAATATAATAATTACGAGAAAATCCTTGATAAAATTTGAAGTTATTCTATACAAATTATGTATTCTCAATTTAAAAATTCAAACATAGTTTGATAAAAATGGATAAACTCACGAAAGCCTCTTTGATTTCTTGTCGGACAAACAGTTTGACAAGCCAGTGTGAACGTTTTGTGCACATGAAGGTGTCAGGTGATAAAACGTCCACATTTGCATCCACTCTCTCAAAAGGCTTTTTTCTCGGCTAACTCGGTTTTTCTCTCGCTATAAACGAGAATCGAACGAGAAGAACGTCTCGCGGCGCCGAGAGATCGAAAAGTTGTCGGCGTCGCGAGAGTTCGATATATCTCGAAATTCGAAATTTCGCGTATGCCGCAAGTTCCCCATCACTGGCTTCCATTTTGAAGAACTCCGGCGACTCCGGTTCGCGAACGCAAGCCTATTATCACTCGCATCTCGCGTTATTTCGTTCGGTGTGTATCTCGGCGTCGGTGGATGCCGATAATTCCTCGGACGAAATCGCAGGACAGAGATAATTGCGATAACGGTGAAACGAAGTAGCGCATAAAAACGGACAAGATGCAGGGAACTATAATTGAAAACCTGAGCGGCAAGAAGCTCTCCGTGTTGGTGATACTTCTGATAATCGCGCAAATAGTCTGCTTCCTGATAGGCGGTTTGATCGGTGAGTGGAGCGTCACGCACGTGTATTTGCATTCTTAGACACGCTAATATCATCATCATTTATGTAACAATAAATTTACAATAAGATATGATATTGTAAATATACTGTGTCTCATTTTCTTTTTATTACATAGTACAGTTATTTTTATATATAAAAAGTTAATAATGTTTTAAATAAAAATTGTGGGATTATGTTTGTTTGAAATATATTGGAATTTTTTTTATATATTTCCTATTTATATTTTTTTAAACACATGTTAAGTCTACTTTGGATAATTAAATTTTAGGCTTGCTTTAAACAACTTATAATTTTTGTCAAAATTTAGAATAGAAAAATTCTTTATTTTATTATATGTTGCGCAAAATAAAATGTGAAGATTTGAAGATTCGGGATTACACAGATAAAGAGGTATATTATAATATATTACAATAATATTGTGTTGAATTCTTTTTCCTATTCGCATTTTTTTAAACATAGTTGAGTTCATTTTAGACGATTAGATTTTTAGACGATCTATAATTTTTGTCAATATTTAGAATAAAATTTTATTTGTAATTTTATACACTATATAATAAAATAAAACGTTTTGGAGACTTAGGATTACGTACGTATATAAAGATGTATATCAAATATATATGTACCAATATTTACAATAAGTATTTTATAATATTTACAATAAATGTTTATGATCTATGCAATCTAAGATCACAAAAATATTTAAAAACTATTTCAAATAAGTCTTATAAATATTTATAAATATTTTATAGGAAATATACATTATCTTTTAAATAAATTTTAGATGGATATAAAATATATAATGATATACGTTTTTTAGCATCTATACTTATTATTTTTATTAATATAAAATGTAATATTATCTTAGATAAACTATGGATAAATATGAAGTATAAAATGATATACGTTTTTTGTTTAGCACCTACACCTGCCAGCAGTCAGAACATTCTTGGTACGCCGTGCAAGGTTGTTAGTATTAATGGGTCTTATGACGAAAATACGTGGTTTTACTCGAGAGGAGAAGGGTCCTGTACATCTGTTGATATGCATCACTTCACTTTGGACACTCAACAGGCTTATCAAGTTGTATATACATTCCAGGTATAATTCACAAAATTATTTACTTATAAAATTGATAATTATATAAAAAGAATTTTTGAATTAAAAATCATATAAATTTTTTGCAGATGCCTGTACCTCGAAACAGCATGCAACTTGATTACTCGAGGTGGCAGCAAAATTTAATTGGCGTTTTACAAGTGGATATTTCATATACCAGTCAGATTGAAATCGGTAATGTATTTACTACTGTTAAAACTTTTATAATTCTGACAAGTTTTTCTCTATAGCTCCTAGGACGAAAATAACATTAGATGCACGGCTAGCTTATCGAAATAAGGGAGATCCAGATAATGCATGGAAACCATACGCTGCTTCTGTTGTGGAGAGAATTTTGGACTGTAGCATAGACAAGGTAGGTACATTTACTTGTATAGAATTATTATAGTGAATACTTTTTGCATGTAATTACAGCTATATAGATTTTTAATTTATAAATATCTAATCTTTCAGCCACTGGAGCACTATAATTACAATTGTAGCGTTATGCCATTGTTTGAATTGGGATCTCTGTATCATGATTATTACTTATTAAATATTCGTCTTCCTTCTGACCTTGATAAAAATCAAGGATTGGGACACGTTGTTGATTTATGGCTTACCGTAAGTATATAGAATGTAAAATTCTGATTATAACATTATAAATGAAATTCTAATTTTGATAAAGATTATTTAACCCGATATATCATTGTTAATCTAGGCTATTAATCAAAATGGTGGGTTCACAAAGGTGTGGGTGAGTCTAAAGACCATTTATTTCCCAATAGTACTTGCTGTTTTGGCTTGGTATTGGAGAAGAGTGTACATGCTATCCAGATCGCCTGCCCTCTTGGAGTACATGCTGTTAGCTTTGGGTTCTGCCTTAACATTTTTAAATTGTATGTGTTAATTGCTCTATAATATTTTGATTTATAATTTCTCAAATTTCTTATTTACACAATTATTTATAAAATATTATTATATCATTTTTAGTGCCACTGGAATATTTAACACTTGCTTATGACATGCCATTTATGCTTCTACTGGGTGATATTCGGCAAGGAGTTTTCTATGCAACATTGTTATCATTTTGGCTTGTATTTGCTGGTGAACATTTAATGGTAAGAGCACTTTTTATTATTCAAAATTATTACAACCATTATATTAGCATTAACTTGTACTTTTCTTATTCTATGCACGCATCTTGGGTTCCATTAGATTCAGGTAAGAGTTTTTTAATGTACAAATCTTTGTTTTTTTAATACTGCAAAATATTGAATTTAATTATTTATATTTTAGGAGGGCGAACAAACTAATTCATTAAAATGTTACTGGCGACATCTTTCTGCAGTAGGTACCGGTTGCCTCTCACTATTTGTATTCGATATGTGCGAGCGTGGAGTACAACTGAGAAATCCCTTCTATTCCATCTGGGTCACTGATCTTGGCACAAAATTGGCAGTATCCTTCCAAAACTATTTGTCTTCACTTTAAAAAGTTCTCTTAAGAAAAGAATATAAAATAATTTCCTAAATTAAAATTTCCTTAATGAAATTATAGCTATCTTTCATTATTCTGGCTGGCATATCGGCTGGAATATATCTATTGTTTTTGTCTTATATGATATGGAAAGTATTTATGAACATCAGCGCGAAGAGAGCCGTTTTACCTAGCATGAGTTCAGCGCGACGCCTGCATTATGAGGGTATCATATATCGTTTCAAATTTTTAATGATTGCCACGCTGTTATGCGCGTCATTAACTGTTATTGGTTTTATACTTGGACAGGTAAGAAGTCGATACGTTTTATTAGGTGTTGGAATTAATTCGTAGCGTTTTACAAGTGATGGGAAGTACTTTCATTAATGTATTTTTTAATGCTCATGTGAAATAAATAACATTCTTTCATTAAAAACGCTACGAATTAATTCCAACACCTAATAATTATATACAATTAATTGTATTTAACGTTGTTTTTAAAATTATGTTAAATGGTATATGATGTTTCTGGGGTAGGTTGCAGAAGGTCAGTGGAAATGGGACGAAGATTTACAATTGGAAATGACTTCTGCCTTTTTCACCGGAGTATATGGAATGTGGAATATTTATATCATTGCATTATTATGTCTGTACGCGCCTTCTCATAAGCAATGGCCAATCGAACCATCTGGTAAATAGAAACATACATATTTATTTTCTCTTATACAGGATGTTCCTAAAATTCGGCATCACCCATCCTGAGCAGATAGAGCGGACTGAACTGAGTCGAAAAGTCCTGTACCATTTTGCAATTTTAACAATGGTTAACGAGATATTAATTATTAAAAGTCACTAAATATCGTTCTTCAATAATTTTTTACTCTTTTTACTTTCAATAATTTTTCGGTTTAGTATGCTCTATCTGCTCAGGATGGGTGATACCAAATTTTAAGGACACCCTATATATTGTATATATTATTTTAAATTTTGTCAAATTCTGCCGATTTGCATCAAGCAATAAATTAAATTATTTTACTTTTCAGAGAATAGTATTAGTGAAGAAATCGAATTTTCCCCCTTGCCAACTGATCCTAATGAGATGCTATCGCTGACTGCATTTGCACGAAAAACAGCAGTAGAGTAAAGTACATATTTCTCTTTATGTATATTTTGTAAGAAATAGGATAACACGGCAAACTTAATACTTAATGTACTTAATTTTTAGTACATATAACTTTGTTATATGTAGAACTTGTAAGTAGAACTGTACTTAGATTTTTCACTATTTATTAGAAAATGACTGATAATACTCCTACAATAACATACTTTTTATATGCCAAATTTAATTATTTATTGCTTCCAATGTTTTTTTATATGTTTTTATATACCTATTTATAGTATTATCTATATAATAAGAAAATATATACACAAGTCATTTCATCTTCATATTCGTTGATATGTCAAAAGCACAAATTTTGGAACGAATTTAATAGACCTGCTTTTTATACCATTTACAAAAATTTATAGCGTAACACAACATAAATATATAAATGTAATAATTAAAATCGCATACTCAAAAATGCGATCCAAAAAGTATTAGAACAAAAAACAATAAATGTAATCATGTTATTTTAATATAACATCTCTTTGACATAAAAACATTGTTATACTAATATTTTCTATATATGTGCTTATGTAAATTTAGGAAAATATTGTATAAATGACAATCAAATTAAATGTTTTACATGCAAATAAGATGAAATGACTTTGCTCAGAAATTACCGAGAGCTTAAAGATATAAAAAATTCAAAATATTTTTAAAAAGATATCTGAAAGATTATCTAAAAGATATCTAAAAAGATTTTATTTAAAATATCTTTGTAGCATTTCTAATCGATATCTTGATGAAGGATACAGTATTATGACATTTTTCCAATTTTTTTTGCTACATGACTTTATTATAGCATTGATATGAAAACTGATTTTGACATATTACAAATTATTTGAAAATAGCGATAATTTTATGAAAAAATAGTCTTATTGTTTTAAAACTTAGTTTTTGGATATTTTAGCTTTTATTAAATAATTATATTAAATAATTAAATAATTTATTAAATAATTAATTTTTATAAATAATGAAATACTTTACTAAATATTATACTAAAAGTTATATATTTGAATTATTAGTTTGCCATATTGGATCGACTTAAATTATAAAATTCTGACTTCTGATCGTAAACAATGATTTAAAAAATGTTTGGATACAAAGTTTTAAAAAAATTGGTCTCATAAAAATTCGTGATACAAAAAGATTAAGATATTACTTAAAATGATCTTGAAATAAGAATCGACTTATATGAATACTAAGATATTTTTTAAGAGAAATCATTTAGATATCTTTGATATTTCTAATATAAATATCTTAAAGATATTTTGGAAATATCTTGAAGAGATTGTTGATGAGATATTTTTTTAAATATCTTCAAGACCTCAATATCTTCTGGGTAACGTCAGATGTAGTAAACAACAACTAATTTATAACTGAATAGAATTTACACAGTATTATATGGATGTATTATTATATTGCGCATAGAATTCTATAATGTTTCTATTAATGGATAAAATATATTTTATCTGCTGATAAATCAATGAAATTCTTATATTGAGAAATTAGATTAAAGATTTTTTGGCATGTTTTTTACATATAAAATTTTTATAATATTTTTCAGTATTATATGCATATAGTAGCGATAGTATTCCTGTACTATTCTAATCATTTTTTATGCGACTTGTCTGTTAATATAAAAATTCTGTAACTATTATACAAATTTACAGTTAATTATTTTTACTTAAATCATTGCAAATTTGAAGATATTACAGCATTCCATTTCAATCTTATAAATATTAGATGTGTTTATGTAAAAGATTTGTTGCAATTAATCAGCAACATAAAGAAAAGATCTAGATGATGAATTTATACTAAATTCAAGAATATATTTCTCCTATTTACTTGTCATATATATGTCAGTAAAATGCGTAAGAGAAGAGAGAGAGAGAGAGAGAGAGAGAGAGAGAGAGAGAGAGAGAGAGAGAGAGAAAGAGAGAGAACGTACTTAATTTTTACTTTGTAATTCGAATTATAAAGAAGTCTCGTATAATATCTTACTACATCATATACATTATATATTACATACATATCATTATTGGGCATTCATCTATCATTTGTAACAATCGTATTGATCATGATTGATAACACTAAGAGTTTATATTCATGATTTACCACGGCATGCATTTTGAAAGTAACAATTTCGTACAGAAAGTATGTGCCAACTTACTTAAGTCTGCTATTCAATAAGGTCAGTTTTTTATTATATACATTGTTTTATATATATATATATATATATATAATTCACTTTAGATACGCTACGGAATACAAGGCATAATGAACTTTTGCATGAATCTGTTATTCAAAATTAGATCAGGAACCGTTTAATAATATTTTTTAGATAAATGTGTGTACTTAACATATAATATCGACATTTAATGTAGTACTTATTATATAGGCACTGACCATAAAATAGCGTTTTACAAGTAAGGTGCAATAAAGTTTTTCTCCGTATGCTGTCTTCATGCTAGTGAATATTAATCAAATAATGTAGCGATATTTAAACTAGACATACACAAGCGGAGATTTACAGAAGATTATTTTTTACCTTTATAAAAATAATTAGTTCATGTTATTAATCGAGTAGTGACTCAATCATTAGTTCAAGATTTTCTAATGGTTTCAGTGATAATACCATTTCGTCGTTATGTAAAAGAAATGAAGTTATGTATTATATCGAAAGCAATTGTATTTATAAATATTTATAATCTCGACGATAATCGCTTTGCATTCATAACATTTTTATATAATTTTTATACACTTTTTAAATAAACGAATCTGTTGTAGTCATTTTGCGCGACATGACAAATTTAATGAAATAAACATCTATCCTATATTCAAGTACCGAAAGGAACATTGAAAAATACGCAGAAAGAAGGTTTTTTGTTGAAAAGGTTTTGTTGAGATATTAAAAAATTTAGTACAGATCTGAAAATAATTGCGTTGGATCAGCAAAATAATTAAGTAGAACATTTAAAGCACGTGTCACACTACACATTGGAGACTGAGGATTACGAATTGAAGATTAGAATTCAGCCAATCAGAATAAAACATTAAAATTAAAATTATCTGACTAGTCAAATTCTAATCTTTAATTCGCAATCTTCAGCGTAGATTCCAATGAGTAGTGAGACATGTTTAAGCATTTAAGCAAAAGGATAATTTCGCTGAGATATCTAAAAATTTAGCTAAATACAGATTTGAAAATAATTTCGTTTGGACGTTAAAATAATTATGAATGTTCAAATTTATGGAGGTTGTTAGAATGTCAAAACTTATTTTGTAGCATTGTTTATCATGCTTGAGTAATCACTCTTTGATGATCTATTTTAACCAAATTTGCTTCAGCAAAATCATTCTTTCCGTGTGACAATGGTTGCTTTTAGCCGAGAAAGCAGCTTTGCAACTGTTGTAAAATTCTTAAATATAATTGGTTTATACATTTAGATCTAATAAGGAACTATGGGCAAGATCAATTATATTAATTAAAGAATTTTGTAACTATTTGTAGATTCTTTAATAGAGATAAAAAAAATTGAGAGATTAAAAAATTTTAAAAATTAAAGAATTTTTTTAATAATTAAGAGATTTCTCTAATATGATAGATTCTTAGTTCTTCATTAAATTTTAATAAATAAACCATTCATATTAAAGATTTATTATACGTTTTTTAACAAAGTATAAAAATTATGAAAAAATGACAGATTTTTTTATATTGTATTAAAAAATAATACAAAAAATTTGGCGGAGATTTAAAATCTGGACAAAAAATTCTTTCAATAGATATATTTTTAAAAAATAATTAAGATATAATGAGCAATTTTTAATTTAAGCTGTAAAATTGTGTTATTGTATAGACCTTATTAAATTGCTTCATGTATATATAATTCATTTTTATATGAAAGGTATAAATTTTCAATCAATCATTTTTCGAAAATTAAGAGAATTCAATAGAAAATTACTAATTAGTACTCGTATCAAGTACAGAATGTAAACTAGAATATTAACATGTGATTTCAAAATTCGGGTTATAAGAATTAAAATACCCGCCGCACGGCTAGCGATGGAAAATGGCGACGCGTTATATATTCGCTCGCAAATTCGTGGATAACTTTACTCGAGAAGCTCGAGAGATTTTCGCAAAGAAATGGTGCGCATGCGCTGAGCGCTGCTGTCGTCGCTCGTCGGAGGCAGCAGCATCGGTTGAGCCAGGAGAGTCCAGTGTGCAAGCGACGAGAACGCAATCAGATGGTGGCGAAGATCGTGGATTGACAGGTCGCGGGTTGCACGAGAGAGTGAGAGAGAGAGAGAGAGAGAGGGAGCGCGCGCGCGAGAGAAAGAGAGAGAGAGAGAAGGAACAGGCGTTTACGTGACGGCGGTTGGCGTTAGGCTCTCTCTCTGGCAGGAGGACGGGGACGGTTTTTTCCGTGTGTACGCGCACGCGAGCCAGGAAAAGAAAAGAGAGAGAGAGAGAAAAAGAGAGAGAAAGAAAGCGACCCGCGAGTGAGAGGAACACGGGCAGTTGACGTGCGCGACGATCTCGTCATCGACAACGTTGACGAAATGATCCTCTAGCCTCCCTGTGGCTTCCTTGGCCTGGTCCGCGCGAGAAGGAGTACTTGGAGCAGGAGGTGACCCTTTAAAAGAGAAGGTGAACGATTCTTCTCGTCTCTGGTAGTACTTGAGATCTTTCTTCCACGGGCAAAGAGCGAGGGGAGAGAGAAAGAGACGCACGAATCGTTTATATACACATATACAACGACAGAGAAAGAGAGAGAGAGCGAGAGAGAGAAAGAGAGAGAGGACGCACACGCGACGCTCACAGCGCGCTTCGTGGAGGAGGGAAACGAAGAAAGGAAGAAAAGAAAGACGGACGCAACGCAGCGCAGCGTTCGGACGAACGCAGTTTTCACCTCGCGGCGGATTGTTCCACATCGCGTTCACCCGCGTCGAATCGAAGTCGATCGTTCGCGAATCTCATCTCGCGTTACTCGCCCTTCATCAGGACGAGCCTCCGAGGAAGGGATCTGTCGATCGACTGGTTGATTGTTTGCGTTTACGAGCGTGCCGTCTTTATTTTTTTCTTATCTCTTTTCCTTCTCTTCGTTCGTCGCGCAACGTCCGTGTGCATCTCTCTCTCTCTCTCTCTCTCTCTCTCTCTCTCTCTCTCTCTCTCTCTCCCCCCCCTCTTGCGTAAAAATTGTCCTCCTCTCTCTCTCTCTCTCTCTCTCTCTCTCTCTCTCTTTCTCTCTCCTCCTCCCCTTTCGTATACCCTCCCTTTGCACTCCCTTCTTCGCTACTAACGCTCTCTCTCTTTCTCTGTTCACTCTTTCTGTCTCTTTCGGTCGTTCAGTGCGCTGAATATAAGCTCGGTTTACATTAACGTTGGAGACAGAAGTGCGCGTCACCGGAGTGCCGAAGTACGGGGCCGTGAGGAGTTGGCCGCTGAAGAAGGATAATTGTTCCTTCGCTGAAGAAGGATAATTGACGAGGCGTTTGTCCAGAGGGCCCTCCCGGGGCACGACGGAGTGCCTGTCGGGCTCAGCTGATCCACGCGCAGCGGTAGGAGGCGGCGGAAGGAGAGGTAGTGGTGGAGGACGCTACCAGGAGCGCCGCGGGGCGAGGAAGGGCCCCTGCCGAACTCAGCACCGCCGACGAGCGAGCAGCACCGATAAATATGTCGTCCCCCAGCGCCGGCAAGCGACGCATGGACACGGACGTTATCAAACTGTATCCTTGGAGAGCTGCTTTATGAAAGGCCCCCACTTCCCCCCTTCCTCTATGCTGCGTCCGATAAGTACCTCGTGCGATTCTATACCTATGTTGTGTACTGGCGGCGCACACGTGAGAGCGACTCGCGAATGCGCCTCCTCTTTGCACGCGCGCGTCTCTCCGTGCGTGTATGTATGTGCCTGCCTGTCTGTCTGCCTGCCTGCCTGCCTTCATGCGTGTGTTTTATACAGGGTGCTGAAAAGCCACGCGCGAGTAGACTTCTCGTTTGCGGTGGAACCCTTTTGGTCTATCGGATCGACGCAAAAGGTTTGACATCCTTCCACCGAGCTCTGTTTTATTGAATGATGATAGAGAACTGGAGTTTCCTTTGTGAAGAGGAGATTGAAAACATTTCTTTCCGAATGAGAAAAGGAGCATGCCACACAGTCAGAAATGATTTACCTCGATTCTGTGTTGATGTTTTGTTTTCGTATTCATTTCACGAATGCGACGAACCTTTTGCGTTGATCTGATACTGGGTGGAAAATCGACGTTTCTTTCTTGGAGTAATTGTTGTAATACTTATCTAGTTTCGCAATTTTCTAATTTTGACACCCAGTGTAGGCACGATCGACCGTCGTTTAAATTCCTTTCTATTAACGTTCTAGTTGATGTAAACAGAAAGATAAGAATTCGTTAGTTGTTTTTGTTTAGACAATAATTTAAAAGTCTTTTAGGAGTCTTTTAGGAGTCTATTTGTGGAAAATTTTTCCCCTGTTTCTTTTTTAAATTACTATTAAACAGATGATAAATAAATCTGTATCGACGAAAAAATTATGAATATTTAAGAATAATGATTTCATTAAAAAGATTGAAATGTTTCTATTAAACATCGATCGTTTTTCGTAGATTAAAGTTACATAGAAAATAAAGATTCAACTTAAAGTCTATAAAGAATAATGATTTCATTAAAAATCAAATGTTTTCGATCATTTTTTGTAGACCACTAAAGTTTCATAAAAATTTAAGAATTCGACCAAGGACATCTATAAAGAAAAGCGATTTCATTAGAAGATAAAAAACCTTTTTCCATTTTATTTTTCTTTATAGATTACTAAACTTTTATTGAAATTAAAAAAAAACTCTTGTCTGCCTCCCGTCTTTTAACTATCAACTTCGAAGCTCGTCCATCATTTTTTTTCCAGCGCTCTGTACCCAACGTTGTAAATGTGTGCGTGCATGTAGCGAATCCAATCGCTGGCTCGCTTATCGAGAACAATAATCGCCGTGATAATCGGCATTTATTGCCTGCGATTGCCGGTGAGAACTCGCGAGAGTAGCGAGTTAGACGTTGGGAAAGAAAAACTCGCCTGCGTACATTTATTATCGCACGGCGGACATTTAACCCGTCTCGAAATCGTCCGCTTTGTCGACGTTTCGGCCACAGCTGTTTTTAACCAGCTGACTCGTAGGCGCTTGCGCGTATGCGTTCGTTCGTGCGTGGACGAGCGTGAGCGAGCGTGTCGTCCCGCTCGCTCGCTCGCTCACGTTCGCTACTCCTTTTGTTTTCCCTCCCTCTCTCTTTCGCGCTCTCTTTCTCTCTGTCCCTCCGACTCCCTCCCCATCGTGCTTTCGAAGACATCTCGTTTACACCTGCCTTTGTTATTTATTTGTGAAATAATCACGCGGTTCGTGCCCGGCCGATATCACCGATAACTGCCGATTATTTCGTTCGAACTAGAGATCTTACGACGCAATTTAATTAAATATTTTAATTAAATATTTTGACAACCGTGTACTATTAAATTTACAATGTTAAATTTAACTATCGTTTTAGTATAAATTAACAATATATTTAATAGGAGCAGTGATGATATAGCGTTTTTCACTGACAAAGCTGGCGCGCACTCATTGTCAGTGCACTTTAAAGCCGTTGTATATAAATCGACGTATAAATGTACGTTTAATAAAAATATAGAAACGAATTAAACCGCTAAATCCTCAATGCATTTTATTCTGCTATTTGATAAAATATACATTGAGTATTTTATTAATTGAGATATTTCACTTTTACATTCAGATTAGTGTACAGCTTTAATGTACACGAATTCTGCCAGTGAAAACCGCTATATCATCACTGCTCCTATTAAATTAGGTTAAATTTAATAGATTTAACCCACTCTAGATTTATTTTAATATCTGTGATATGGTCTCAAAAATATTTAACTTATATAATTTATAGTAATTGTTTTTGTAATACTTTGATAATAATAACTTTCATTATATAGTCACTTTTGCCAGCTATATATATTTGTTGATAGAACTATTGTAGAACATTATTTACTATAGCAGTAACAATTATAATATCATGTAATGTAATTACACTAATATGTAATTATACAACTGATAAGAAAAATTCCTAATTAGTTGTGTATTCACATGTTCTAAGTGATATTAATAATATAATTACATTAATAATCACATTATAAAATAATTGCATTAATAATGGAATTATAGTTAAAAATATTTATTAAAATTTGTTCTCTCAATGATAAGGTCTCTAGTTCAAACGAAGCTTTCTTTGTCTCTTTGTTCTTATAGTATGCGTGAATAATACTTTCATAACGTTGATTATTACGATGCAACCGAGGAGAACACAAGAGAGACTGAGAGTTCGGATACAGGAATCTCAGCATGATGGCTCTTCTATTCTTCGTTTTTCCTTCCTCTTTCATCTTTTATATCTTTATCTATTTCTCTCTATATCTCTTTATTTTTTCTTGCTTTACTCCCTTTTTGTTCCCTGTTCTACAAATAGAGCGCCACTCTCGAAAAGAGATCTCTCGAGTCTTCATTCGAAACTCGCCCCGAATTCCGTGGTCCCCTCGAAAAGGAATTCAGAACTACGGAGACAAAAAGAGAAAAAGACAGAAAGAGTGGCTACAGAAAGAGAGTGGCGGACAGCGGAGAACGTTAATTGAGACGTCACACTCGTCCGTCGTACACGGCGAATTCGAAGCAAGACGGACGAAGTGACAGAGCGTCTTTAGCACGCGCGTAAAAATAAAGCGGTCGACGACAGTCTCTATATATTCACCAGCTGAATCGCGCCGCACTGACGCACGTATTAACACGGGTCGATATGTATTTCGCATACGGTTCGTCATGCAACGGCGACGAAAACGCGACGGCGGTCGCATTTTCAGCGACGGGATTTGCGAAGGTCAGTCACATCGGCGAACTTTCTGTCGACTCCGATTGGCGACGGGAGAATTTTTATCGTGACTGTCGACGAGTCATCGGGCTGCTCCAATATAGATATCTTTTGGATATTTTTTTTTTCTCTCTAAATCTGAATCAGTGGATAATTGATTTATCTAGTGGCATATACTTGACACTGGATAATCAGTTTCAACTGAAATTCAACTGAAAAAGAAAGGAAATGTGTACAACATTATATAATTAAAATATCGTTATTTGCATGTCAGTTTCAATTTTCCAATATCATATACATTGAATTTATATTACTAAAGTAAGGTTAATTAGAGCTATAATATTAGATAGGGATTCCACGTTTCATTCAGTAATTACTAATGGCATGCTTAGAACTGATATTAGTGATTATCCGTTGATAATTCAGTTATAGATAGTTTCACTTGGATTCATTGTAAATCCAAGTATGTGATAAAATACCTTCATATATACTAAAAAGAACAGTTTTGCTAAAGTATAAGCTAAAAATTTAGCTATAAATACAGATCTGAAAATAATTTTAACATTAAAATAATTATATAAAATGCTTAAACGTTGATGACAATGTTACAAAAAAGTTTTAATATTGCAACTGTTGTATAAAATTCTTTAATATGATTGGTCTTGCATTTAATTCCTCACTGGATCTAAATGTATAAACCAATCATATTAAAGAATTTTACAATAGTTGCAAAGCTGCTTTCTTTGTTGAACGCAACCATTCTAATGTCTATAAAGACATCAGAAGAAAGGAATTGCTGGCCAGTAATCTTTCCTAATTGGTCAGGAGACGCAAACACGAATGTAAAAGACATAATTTCCAATCACTAGTGTGATACAAGCATTACGTATATAACCAGTTTAAGTATCCTGCATAATTATTTTGATGATTCAAACAAAATTATTTCAGATTTGTATTTAACTAAATTTTTAGATATTCTAGCAAAACCGATCTTTTTGTGTGATTTAATTTTCCATGTAAAACTATACTATACTACGTAAATGGATTTACATATTTAAAATATAATGTGTAATGTAGTGTTATTTTTATATATCGAAAATGAAATCACGCACATAGTATATATTCATGTATGAAAATACTTATTCTAACTTGGAAACATTGGATTTTACTTATTACATAAAAACATTGGAAATGTTGGATTTGCAATGTTATCACGAAACATGGCTATCTCATTCAATGTGCCTATTGCTGCACAGAAAGAACAATGTTGTTGAAGTATCTAAAAAATTAGTACCTAAATACAGATCTTAAAATGATTTTATTAGACCGTCAAAATAACTTTTTGTGACATCAGAGTTGCGACTCATGACTTTGTTAGTTGTTCAGAACGTTTGTTTTATTGTAATTATTTAAAATCAGTTAATAAACTTTATTATATTTCTTATCTATAAATAAGTTTTAGATTATTTATTTTTTTTATCCATTTTGTATATTGATCAGGTGAATGAACAAAACAAACTCAGACGACAAGACAACACACATTGTTCAGATTCTAAACAATATTTGTAAAAGACATTATAAAGATAGACATTATAGAAGATCTCTAGAAAATCTTTTCATATCTTAAGCTCGATTTCAATGTACGATATCTAAAAATTAAATGTTACCAACAAGAGATTCGTCAATGAAATTCATTCATGAATTTTCTGGTAACATTTAATCTTTAAGTAACCGTATATTACGTAAACAGGCCTTAGACACGCATATTGTCTGTTAAAGATTTAAGACCCCATCTTCCCGGATATTTCTAAAAATTCATTACCATTAAAGGAGTATAATCATACATGATGTATAAGCAATGATGCAAAAAATTTCGACACTTTGACAACTTGATTAGCATTCTACATAATTATTTGAACTAATAAAATTGTTTTCAGATTTGTAGCTTTTCTAGATACTTTAGCAAGACCGTTCTTTCCGTATAAACTTGAAAGAGAAAGATGAAAAAAAAAAGAGGGATTCTTTGCGCGTAAACTAACGGGGAGTCTGATAGGTTACCGCTTAGATCCCTTTTCTTCCACAAAGAGCGAGCGATTAACCATCCGATGCGCTCGAGAGATAACGCAGACAGAGAAGAAAGAAAGTTTAATTAACGCCAAAGTGCTGTCCTGTAATCGACATTTCTTGTTCATTTCTCGGTAATCTCACGATACGCCGTACTCTTTCACGCAGTCGACGAAAAAAAAAAAAAAAAGGAAAATGCGTCGCATCTTCGATTCTCGATAATTCCTCGATAAGACCTCTTCTCTCGGTTTCATTCCCTCTTTCTTTTACAATACGTTTACTGGATTTTTTACGCGCGTGGCGCGAATGATAGCGCGCGTGTCGGTAATATAATACTTTTATTCATCGCGATAAACGCGACGCGCGGGTTCGAAGGTCACTCCTCGTGGAGAGCTTCGGGGATTATTATAGAGCGGGTTCCGAGGAAGAGAGAGACACTCTGGTAGATATACGGGGACCCGACGCGACGCGAATCGATACGCGCCTCGAGAAACACATCGTGCGTTTAATTATCGTACCGGGCAGAATTATCTCGTGGCAGCGGGAGCGAGCGAGCGAGCGAGCGAGCAAGGCTAACTGCGCGATACGTTCACACGTCCCGGCGTGCCATATTACATTGTCGAGACATAACACGTGAGATATAGATACAGGGAGGAAAAAAATGCAACGTAACAGGCTTTGAAATAGCGATTACGGTCGAAGCGAAGATAGCGTCAGAATTGAATTTACTTTAAAAAATACGAGTGTTGATTTAACACCATATATAATTCTCGTCGTACTGATGTTTATTAGGGCTGGCAAAAAATAACATTTTTTTTTTTTTTAAAGAACAAAACATTGTGTTATTTTTAAGCATGTTTTAGTTATTTATACATGCTGTGTAAATAATATTATAGAAAACATATTTAAAACATCAATTAAGCATGTTTTAAATCATTAAAAATATGTTTCAAACATTTTGCCAATCTTAGTTTATATCAACACCGACATGATGTGCATTTGATAAAAGAATTGATTTTCAATTTTAAATCCACTGTATTAATAGAAATCTGGTGTGGATTTAATACCACATGGTGTTTATATAATTTTTATTGTGATGTTTATATTAACATCAACATGATGTAAATTTAAAACTGAAGTTTTAAGATTTAAATGGTGTTACCGACATCATTTTGGTATTGATATAAACTAACACGATGAGAATTATGTAAACACTGTATAGTGTTAAAGCCACACTCATATTTCTTTACAATGTTCAATTTTGACTATCTGTTTCGATCGTTATTTCTGCAGCGTTTGTTATCTAAAATTCATGATATTAAATCCACACGACGTTGATGTCGATAACAAAACGGTAAAAATTAACATAAACATGGTATTAAATCCATTTACTTATATTTTTTCCTAGAAGCGACTAGCTACGAGTGAAAGTGAATATCTTAATTTTAAAGAGACTGATGTAGAATCTTTTACAGATCTTCTTATACGAATTGCCAAAGATATCTCTTACGAATTTTATTATTATAATATAATTTGATAGTATCGTTGTTTACCATCCACGGAATTAATTTAATCGAGTCCAGATTGGCGAACGAAAGCCAAAGTTTCGAGAAATTTTATGAGATTCTGTTCTAGCTGCGCGTTGTTACGTGTTAAATAACACTAACGTTTCTCCGTTTCTCAGGCCACGAGATATCTCTGTGAGATGCGTAACTCAGTATCGTGACACCGAGCACGCTTGAGATTATTCTCGCACGTAGAATGGACCTTTCAGGTCCCATTTTCATTATCTGATCAACTTAGTTTAGGCTTACATAATCTCACTTAATTTGATGATAACGTAAGAATTGTTAAAAAAGTTTTTCTAACTCTATGATTAATTGTTAAACCGATAGTTTCATACTGGTAACTTTTGGTCCAGTTTCTCACTCTCTGGTTAACTTTTAATTAGACTTAACCTGATGATAATGTAAAAATGATTTTTTTAGCTATGATTAATCATAAAACTTAAGATGGTTTTGTATAGTAAATAACTTTTAGGCACGGTTTCTCATTTTCTGGTTAACTTGTGGTTTCAGGAAACACGGTAGTGTCTCTAAGCCATAAGCGCAGCGAGCACTATCGTATTCCTTTAGATTTAACCTCACTTAGGCCCGTTTTCACAGTATATGGTTACCTGAAGATTAAAGATTACCAAGAAATTTCATTCATGAATAAATTTCATTAATGAATCTCTTGATGACCTTTAATCTTTAGGTAATCGTATATTGTAAAAACGAACTTTAACTTGACGATGATGTAAAAATTCTGTTTTTTTTTCTAGTTATGTTTAATCATTAAACTGATGATTTTGTAGTGAGTAACTCTCAAAGTTATCACTACAAAACCATCAGTTTAGTAATTATAATCATAATTAGAAAAACACAATTTTTTACATAATCAATTTTATTATCAGGTTAAATTTAAATTAAGTTAAATAATTGTGCTTAAAAAGTTATTCACTACAAAACTCATCAGTTTGATAATTGATAGATAGAAAAGTGCGATTTTATATTGTCATCAGGTTAAGCCAAACCAGAAATTAACCAACAAATGAAAACCGGGTCTTTAATCAGTGTATATACCTCCATTTTATTGCACCTAATTTTACTGTAATACCGTTGGTGTGCCAGTATTCGTAACAGGTGGAATATCGCGCGGTTTGATAATCCAATTTGCATCGTGCCTCGGTCGCGAAGTCGCGCTCGGCAGAGCTCGTTAACCCTTTCGCTATGGCGTATTAATTTGCTTTTCTCGAGATTACGACTAAACGAGACGGTTAATTCGTTTTAAGATTATCACCGCGACACGCGGCCTTGTGCACTTTTGATATTTCCATACGACGCAACGCGGAGTTGGCACGGAAAATGACGATGTTACTAATGAATGCCAAGCAAAGAGTTCCTGATCGATCATTTCCCGATTCTCCGAACGTTATCGCGGACTTCTCGATCTGCGATGAATATAAAGAATGAGTCATTAGGAACTGCGTAGAATGACTGAAGTTGAGTGAATCTGAATTTAGCTCTTTATCTTTAACTTCATTTAATCGTTTTGTTTATTTAAGAAAGTATTGGAATTTGGAAATGACACGTTGTGTCAACATTATTGAGTTCATTTCTTATTTCCTTCTATTCTTGTGAAATTGTTTCAAAAATTAATTATTATTCTTTTCAATCAGTACACGAAGAAAAAAAAATTCGCGTGCCATAGACTAATATTACCGCATATGACTTTGATATCAGTTGATTGAATTTTCGCAATCGCGAAACATCACTGGGTCGCCTTATCTCGAAAAGGGCAGCGCATCGAATTCTGTTCTAGCTACTGATAAACGCATCATGTTTATCATGATAACAAGTCCAGCATGATAACAAGACCATCGAATAAACCAAACTGTAATATATCTCGGGAATTATATTTGAATGTTTACTTTCGTCGGTTCTACCGCCGTGATTACAGATAACAATCGATGTTTACGATTTCGTAATATTTCAGAAGTTACACTGCCAGATGTAATCGCATTCGCGCGTGTCGATATTTCTAAAACTGATGGATGGACGGAACCCAAATCGCCAGCGAACGCATAAGTTGACCTTAAATCATGCGACATCTCTTATTTCGCGAATTGCGCAGAGTGTCGTGTCACATGATATGCACATGTCGTATAATGCATCACACTGAAAAAAAGTCCGGTAATTGCTATCAAATATATTTTGTTTAGCATATTACAATACTAAGTAAATATTACTAAACATGATAGTAGTATATTCAATCGTTTTGTAATAATTAGAAGAGTAAAGTAATATTCAGAAAAGTAAAGTTAGCGTTTCGTTGGTTTTGATTACATTAACCTTAATAGGACCGGAAAACCGTATAATAATATTATGTACTATAATAGCGCTTCAAAATATGAAACAAAGTCATATTTTGAAGCAACGAATACAATGAATTATTAAATTATAACAATACTGAGAAAAATTTCTGGTTGAAAATAGTCGAAAATTCTGACGACATCAATTAAAATTCTTATTAATCCATATTAACCAGATTATTAATCAGAATGATAATAGATTCCACAAGAAAATTTTGATTTGTCCATTTTCTTACTTAAGGAAAAAAGCTCTCTGCAAGATTCTAAAAATCCCATTCTAAAGTTTAACGAACATTTGATTAAAATTCATCAGCTTTAATAATTATGTAGGCATAATTATCAGACTTTTTTTCGGTGAAGCAAGTCGCGTTGCCTTCCGCGATAGAAACTCGCGGAGTTGAGAAACGCGAATACGTGACGGCGCTTCCCATAATTTAGCTCCACCTCCGACGATTTTCGTCGGCCTCTTGAAAATTAGATGAAGTTATTTTCGAGTAAACAGGGGGGAGGGGATTAAAGATGCGTGTCAGCCTCGGACATTTATGATAGCTTCCTCGTGCGACGCAGAGTTCTTTCTTCGTCCTGCGATATCGATCACGCTGTGTTGAATGCATTAATGCTGCAAGCCGCCTCGAAACGAGCGAAACAAATTGGATGCGTCCGCGTTCGTTACGCTAGCGCGTTTTAGAATTTCTGGAAAGTCTTTCGTTCTCGCACTGCGAATATATTAGTCATAGCAGTGACCAGTTTATTTTAAGCTGCTCGCTTTTACGTTCACTCGTCATGTTACGCCAATATTTGCTGATTCGCCACCGATTTCCCTTTTTCTCTGCTAACTTTTATTACATATTTCACTTTCGATGTAGAACGATGACGATAAAGTTAGAATAAAGTTATCACATATCTGTGAACTGTCCTCTTTTCTTTTATAAATCTTATAAATCTTCACTCACTTCTATTGATTGATAGTATCGATTAAAATAAATTTTGCTTGTTCTTACTTCAAGCTGCATAAAAAGAACGATTTTACTAGTATCTAAAAATTAGATATAAAATAATATTATTGAATCATCAAACTAATTATGTAGTGCACTCAAATGTTGGTGATAATGCAAAAAATAATACTTTAAACAGTACTGCAAAGAGAAAACGATTTCGCTGAAGTATCTAAAAATTTAGCTGGTATCTACAGATCTAAAAATAATGTTTGGACCATCAAAATAATAATATAGAACGCTCAAACTAGAATGTTAAAACTTGTTGCAACATTGTCATCAATGTTCAAGCGTTTTACATTCGCCAAAAATATTCTAGGCATCTTATTAAATATTATTTGACATTTCAGCTTAAAAATTTATTTCTAACATTTACTGTGAATTATTATATATATAATCAATAAGGAATGCAGGTAAAAAAATTCTAGATAAATAAAAAATACAAGTGATTAATACTTTTGGCAAAGGCTGTAATTATTTTGATAATCTAACAATATTATTTTCCGATTTTATATTCAGCTAAATTTTTCAATACTTTAGAGAAAAATTGTTTCCGTGTGCTTTCTCCAAACAAGTCCAACTTTAATTGATCGATTAATCAACAGTAGTTTGCGTCCATTTTTATCCCTATCGTATTTTTCATCTATAAATCTTCCAGAAACTTCTTCGAAACTCTGCGCAAATATCTGTGCGATATTTTTTTTTTTCGTTGTTTTGTTCGCGAAGAGTATCTGCGCATAAAAGTTGTGGCCCACTTTGCCCAGCAATTTTGCCTATATGTCGCGCTTTATACATATTTTATATACTCAACTGAATTACAAAGTTTCGCGTAATACAAAGCCCTGACTAGCGACGCGAGTATGCGGCGTGCACTCTTTGTCTTCCTTCCTCGTTGCTTCGCTCGTCCACCAGCTGATCGACCTTACAGTCGCTTCCCCCACCGTCGCCATCGTCGCCGAGGAGCTTCTGCGTTTTCTGTCTTTCCCTTCTCCTGCTCGTGCACGCGGACGATGTCGCTTGATTCATACCACAAAAGCAGATACGCCGAGAACCTGGGGACGGGGAACTTTGCGTTTCGTCGTCGCGTAACTGCGTGGGAAGAGCCTATCGTTTTATCCCACATAATCCATGTTCAGAATGTCTCAAGATCCATCGAGAAATATTTCAGGAACGGAGGAATTCAGAACTTGTGGGAAATACCTTGAAAACTATGCGACTCTCTTCTATGGCTATTTTGCATTAAAATTCGATGAGGAGCAAAGTCTAATTACTGAAACAACCGAGAAGTTGGATTTTATTAACCTTATTCTTTCTTGAAAATTGCTTGAAATTCTTATCTCATATTTAATCGATTATGCTTCAGGAAGTACGAGCTCATCGTCGAAACGATTTCTATAATTTTTGGCACTCGTGTTTGGCACGGTTTAGAAAAAATGCAATAATTCCGAGACGTATTGCATCGGAAGATAAATGATCGACTTGTCAATGATCTTCCGAAGGTCTCTTTAAAGAGGACAGAAAGGCGAGCTGTAAACAACAACACAACTTGTGGCATTTATTTCTAATAGTTTTTCGAATTCGAATCCCTCTGCGAATTCATCGCGGACAGTATCTAATTAGAGTAATTAGGCGCATCTGTTGTTTAATGTCAATGATGTGCACGTTTCGAGTGGAAAGTAGCAGAAAAAATGACTACAATAGAATTTACGATTCACTTTTACGTTTTCAACGTAATACGAGCTCGCGTAATTCAAGATGTTGCTCTTTATGGATAAATTTCTCGCTTTCTCTCTCTATCTCTCCCTTTGTTCGAAAGTACGGTCCGCTGCTTATTAAATTATCCTTCGTTATGTAACACTTATTTGTCGCCTAGGTACACGCCGAGAGTTAATGCCGTGCTTTCTTTGAAGACTTTATAGTTTCTCGTCAGTATTCCTACTGTTTAGCATATGGATGATTGGTCTTCCTATATATAGAAAAGATCGTGGAGTATAACGATAATAACTTCGTTTTACTCCGTTCTAATGCGCAGTAACGTGTCTAGAATACCTGGAGCATAATGGGGATGCAAAAAGAGCATTTAAAATTGATTACAATGGTAGTAACAAGTGCGAAAGATGCTTTCCATCTAATAGCGCCTAAAAGGGATCGCACTTTTATATAGAAAAGATGGTTTTGCTAAAGTATCTAAAAATTTAGCTGGCTACAGATGTGAAACTAATTTTTTATTGAACCATCAAAATAATTACGTTCAAATTAATTGCTACTCTAAATTTCTTGTACTGAAATCTCACTCAAGAGAGTGAAGATACGACCATCCTTGAAAAAAAAAAGAAGAAATATTTTTACTTTTTTTTTTCAAGGGTGATCATATTTTTACTTTCTTGAAGTGAGACTTTTTTTCAAGGGTAGTTGTATTTTTACTCTCTCTTGGAGTAAGATTCCACTAGAAAAAATTTGAAATGTAAAATGTCAAAACTTTTTGCAGCCATTGTTCATCACGCTACTCTTTAAAAATTTTAGAGAGGAATCTAACTCTATAGAGTAAAACCTCACTCTTAAAAATTGATAATTAAGCTACTCTTTTTCAACATCTTAGTTGCCATACTTTAGAATTAGATTTCATTCCAAGGATTTTATTCATTTTAAAGAGTACATAATTTGATGGTCTGAAATCATTTTCAAATCTGTATCTAGCTAAATTTGGATGCAAATCTTTTCGTGTATTTATTTTGTATTACAATTCTTTCTATTAATCTTCTTCCCAATAATCTTTCCATGAAATTCATCGTATTTCTGTTTATCCTAAGCATCCTAGATCCATCGACAATAATCGTACGTCAATACTCCGTTGCGAATCGATACTTGACGTAACCGAGGCAGAATTGTCCGCAACCGCGGTGGATGCAGCATCGCGAAACGGTTTGCGGTATTGTTCCTTGATTTCGCTTATTCGTTGAAAATCAGGTAGCGGAGTTCACGTCGGTTACGCTCGATCATGATAAATCACGTCTCTGCGATCGAATCGCAGCGGAATCATCGTGACCGCGATTATGCCGATACAACGTGGACATGTTTCGCGAGGCAGTACAAACCGCGAACTGTCACTGTAGAAGTTTCCACGCGTATGCAGTACCGAAATCAACTTAATCAATTATACTGTAGTTAACGAGACACTCATTGTCAGTAAAGCTGCAGGCGTGACGGAGAGAGAGAGAGAGAGGGATCGTTAATGGCTCACTGTAATGGCTTGCGAGCGCATTCACGCGTGCGAACCGGATAAGTCGTGCGTTATTACAATACATCGCGATGCGTTATTTGCATCGTGCGATGTGCATATCGATGAGTATATTAATGACGCGGTTTACACGCGTTTCCGCGACAGTAATTAATACCACGAGCGCGTTATAAAGATACAGCTGCCTCGTGCACGATTCATCGATCAGTCGAAGGTCTCTCGATTTCTCACGTGCGATTACCTAAGCGTAACGCATCACGTGTTTATTGTGTTTTATTGCGTTGTAAAAAGTATATCGATCTGTCGGTAATACGGGAATGTCATTTGGATCTTTAAAGATCTTGTTGCTCCTTTATTTTAATTTCTAATTCAAATAATTTTATACGAAGTATATTTAGAGAAAAAGGTACGAGCTTTGTTTTTAGCAGAAAAGAACAGTTTTGTAACTATTGTTACAAGATTTTTTAATATGATTGGTTTATACATTTAGATGGCATTAGTGAGAGGAACTAAAGGCAAGATCAATTATGTTAAAGAATTTTACAACAGTTGTAAAGTTGTTTCTTCTGCCAAATGTAATGGTGGTAACTGTAAAGTAAGATAATAATTGTCAGTGTTGAAACACATCTAGATATAGATATAAGTATCTAAATTGAGATCTTTCTATATTAGGTAGTACTAGGTATGATTTACAATTTCCGCTCAAGTATTAAAGTGCCTAAATACTTACAAAGACATAGAGAATGGATTGCGCGATCTGTGTGTCAAAGTAGATAAAAGTAAGAGAGAGGGACCGTGGAAGATGGCCATTCTATCTCTTTTCATTTAACAGTGTAATGGGAGAGAGAATGAGAGGGAGATTGAGAGAATGAAAGGGAGATTGGCCATTCTTTCATTCTCTCTCTCTCTCTCTCTCTCTCTCTCTCACACACACACACACACACACACACACACACACACACACACACACACACACACACACATTCATTATTGTCGATCACATTTGAATACTATTAGGTGTTGGAATTAATTCGTAGCGTTTTTTAATGAAAGAATGTTATTTATTTCACATGAGCATTAAAAAATACATTAATGAAAGTACTTCCCCATCACTTGTAAAACGCTACGAATTAATTCCAACACCTAATAACTATAAAATAATTTATTCAACTATATATACATATATTTTATTCAACTAAGTACACTGTATATTAATTCTAGATATAAAAAAATTGTGTAGCTACTATTATAGTTTTTTCACAATATATAGCGTCGCGTTTATCTTCAATATTACACCGGGAAACATTGTTTTTTTTTATTACAAAAAGTTTACTATTATATTAGCGAAAGATGTGATTAATCACACGTGCAACGATCTTTCTTTCGCTTCTCTGTAGATGATTTTATCGCGGAGTTCCATTGCAGTCGCGCTCCTTTTCGCGGGAAATCGATTTCCTCCTCGATTGCATTATGTCACGATCTTCGCGAGTTTCGATCGCAGAATTGAGACGGCTCTTTCTTTCTCCGTTTATTCTTTTATGGTAATAAAACGCCGCGTTAGAAAACGAAGCCTCTAATTACATCGTGATTTCTTCGATTTAGCAAGTCGGTTTGGCGAACTTCTAATCTTCCGCGCTCCTCAAATATCTCGTGTCGCGTAACGATTTTCAAATTTAAATGCAATCTAAAATAATTTACGTTTTAGAAAGCGGAAATCTCTACTATGTTGATAGTCTTCTTATTTTGCAATCTAATTATTTCTATTTGCTTTAGAAGGGTAAATTATTTTATTATTATTTTATTTCTTTATTATATTAATTTAATATTGAAAGATGAACATTAACTCTACTTATTTTGAGTATCAAAAGAATTATTGTTCAGTGTTTTTAGCATTTAAAATAATTAACTAATTCTATCTTTAAATAATTGACTAGTATTGGATAGCTGCATATAAAGATGTTTAATCGATAATTTTGCTTCTCTTCGTTTTACCTATAAAAATTATATTCTTCATTTTACTCACAATCAGAGATTTTCCCCGCGAGCTTCCTTTTTTCTTCACAAATCCAGCGTATAAATTGGCCTTTCTTATTTTAATATATGGCTGTAATTGGGAAAGCACATCTCGATGGGCGAGAAGAAATTACGAGCGTATACCGATCGATCAGCATTGGAGTAATATATGAAGATATATAGTAGAGAGAGAACAGAGAGATGGAAAGAGAAATGCTTGTACAATCCTCTCATTTCAACGCTGTAAACAACAGCATTGCGCGGATAGGAGAGAATGTAACGGTCCCTCGGGATTGAGCAATCGTTTCCGTCAAGCCCATTCCTGTTCGTTTATGGTATATCTTGTATTATGCCGATGGGAACGGCAAATCCTTGGAGTTATGGCCGTTACAAAACTTCCGCCCGGACAATTTCGACGGGCGTGTCGCTCAATTGGATTAAACGTCACGCTTGTTTTTATACAACGCATCCCGAATAGGAATGGATAAAACGTTGCACACGTTTTATCCATTCGTCGATGCGCCAATTTATCTCACCGCCTTCGGCGATTTTCGCGGGATTTGCATTGCAGCGTCTCATCTTCGGAACCTTCCGTTCGATCCTTTTTTTTCGACCATATATCTATACATATAGATTGCTAGCACTCACTATTTTTCCCATAGGATGTAACTGAAAAGATAAATCAAATATTCTAGAATCCTATCTAAGAATGTATTCTATCTAAGGATGTATTCCTATTGACAAAATGTTGAAAAAAAAATTCATATAAACATGGGTCTAAAACGCTTTGAAATGGAAAATATTTTGTTTAACACTATCAAACAATTAATGGAACAAGTAATTACTATTTAAGCATTTTTGAACATTAGATATTAGAAACGTTCAATTTTAAAACTATTAAAGGTGTTTTCTAGTATTTTTTTTCTTTAATTGGTACACTGAGGAAGAAAAGTTGTTAACTTGACTAAATGCGTTTAGTTTGTAATAATTATTTAGTTAAAATATTTATATATTTAGATTAACAAAATCTTGTAATTTTTAAAACTTGTTATTTGTTTGAATTAACAAATATTTGCTTGACAGTGATCGCTGTATATTTAGTTGACTCAACTAATATTTTTTTGAAACAGCAATTTTTTTCTCAGTGTAATAACGATATTTTGTGTGTGTGTGTGTGTGTGTGTGTGTGTCAGACTATTTGAAGGAAACATGTCAAAATGTTAATTGTTCCATTAATTATTATTTGTTATTGTTAATAAAGTTCCTCTTATCTCAAAAACTAAGTGTTTATAAATCCATTTATATGAAATTTTTGTAATGTTTGATCGATATGGAAACACGTTTTTAGAATATTTGACACTTAGCTTCATTTACATTTTATATACAATGTTTTGAATTGAAATGAAAATGTCGGCATTTATCCAAAATATGGAAACAAGGATGAAGCTAAATTTGATTTCAATTTGACAATTAAGTTATATAAATTCAAATCATCTTTACGATGCATCATTTTATAATGCATATTTTTGATATGATTTTTAAGTACCTTTAAATAAAGAATTAATAATACACACTTTTATGTATATTATTAATTCTTTATTTATATATTTATGTAATAGAACTGCAACATCAGCATATCAAACATGAAGTTGATATTATAGTAGTGCATATATGGTCGAAGATTCGATCCACTTCGAAACTCCGAAATACAACTCCCATTTCGCGTTTTGTAACATACGTATTTTAAACATCGTGTTTATATTTTAATAAATGCTATTTGTTTATTGTGAGATCCGATATTTTTCACTCGTGATGGGTAACTTGTTTTTCGTCTTTTTTTTTTATTTCATTTCTTTTTTACTTTTCGGCCGTTTTCTATTTGCAGCACTTTGACGTCGTGCCGTGTCGACGGGCATCGAAACACGGAGGCGATCTGTTCTCTAATAACGCGCCCGTTGGACACGTCCGTCAGATGCACATGTCGACCATTCCCTGTAACAGGATGCCTTGTACCATCGCCGCGGCGCTAATTCATTCGTGTGTATTAGAGCACATGAATAGAGATGATCATTTGATGAGACGCACACGCGCGCGAGATGATATCTGCATTATTCCACGATAATGGGCGGTAACGAAAGATCGGTCGGATTCCGTGCCGGAAAGAATACGATTTTCAGCACACGTCACTCCAACGCGTTGTAATGGTTCTGCTACGTTCAGCAGAAAAACAGCTTTGCAACCGAGTTTACAGTTGTTGTAAAATTCTTTAAAAGGATATTAGTGTGACGGCAAAACTTCGACAGAGTCGCTGTTTTACCGATTAATGCCCTTTCCTTGGATCGATAGTGATTAACTTTAATCTCAATTTAGTTTATCTTTTTCTAGTTCTTAGAAAAAGCTGAAGAGTTAATTGAAATGAGATTAAAATTAAATACATTGGTAGAAAATTAATTACATTGGTTGACACGAGCATAAATATGACATACAAATATATGATTTACGAGACACATTATTATATACTAGAAAGAAAAATGTCGACGAATTGCGGAGTAAATATAATTTACATTTTCTTCGATATTTATTAGTTATGAAAAAATTCGAGTGTGGTGACGAAATATATATTTCTGTGAAATATATCTCATTAATTGTAAAAAAATAAAATATGTAGCTTCTTTGCTAGGAATAAAATTTTATTTCGCTGTATTTAAATAAAAATTCATTTCAGTGAAATAAATATATTTCTCACAAACAAATTTTTAAGTATCTTTTTCTCAGTATTACAGCACGCACACGTATACACAGTTTGTTGCACATTAAAATATATTTTAAGTTTCTAAATTCAAATAATTTATGTATATTTATTTTTTTATTTTACATCTGGTTCTGTCTTTATTTCGATTATAAAACCTATATAATATTTCCATGAAGTAAATGTTTTAATTAATCGATCGACGGTATTGATTGTCCATATTCAAGTCAAAAAAATCTGTAATTTATTTTTTCCTGCTTTGCAAAATACCAGCGTCAGATATATTAGCATATATATTAATATATGTTAATCGTAAAAAGAAATTTTAATTCTGTGAAATTAACATGAAATGGTATTTTTGTTGATAAATCAGTTGATGCTAACATCCCTTTAACGCGGTTATAATTAGTTTCTCAAATGGATTTAAATGTATAAATCAATCATACTAAAGAATTTAACAACAATTGCAAAGCTACTTTTTCTGGGAAGAATGCAGACGATTTACATGCGATGCACAAAAGAGCGACTTTTGTTTGACGCAAGAAATTGGCTCAGATACGTGGAAGTCGGACAATGATTCGACACGATTTCCTCGCGTTTTGTCATCAGAAATTTTGCTTTGTATCTTTTGTGCTGAGCGCGTATTTTTGCCCTTTTGCATCTCGCTCTGTCGGGGGAAATTTTCCGTTTGAAGTGGAGACTGCAATTTTTATCGTGACGTTAGCTCGTGTTCCAACGGACTCGCTTCCATCTCGTTTCGTGGCTTTCAACGCGATTGAAATGACGTTATGGAAAAGCAGGAGGCGAAATGTAGTAATAAAATTCAGAAAATATATGACGGAATAGGTATTATATTTAAAAATTAAAAATTCTTTAGATGCATAGAAATGTAGAATGTTTACTAATTTCCTCGGATAAAAAAAAAATTTTCCTCGTGCTCGTTACAAAATTAGTTCTCGCAGTGTCACGCCACGCGTAATTACTTAATGTTGTAATAGAGGACGTGTTATAATACCGCGGTCTGCGGCAACTTCTTGAAGAACACTACTCCAGATGAAAACTGGAGGCGGGGACATAGTTATTCTAATCAATGCCGCATGACGAAGGCGTGTGTTATCGCGTGTCGCAACTATAGAGAACGATTAAGGCACGCGCGTGTAAAACGGAGCGAAAGGCCCACGTGCGATTCGCTGGTTTATTTTCTCGCTTGGAGAGCATCCGTTCATTGTTCGTAGCGATGCTGCTTCTACGTCGCGCCGGGGGTTCCCCGGGAAAGGGACTGCTTTGTGTGTTTACACAGGCGCATCATCGGCCGTTTGAGAACGCAGCGGCGATCGTGGAATCGGGTGTATTTGAAACGTGGTTTCGCAGGTAACAAAGCTCTCGGAACCTGCACGTGAAAGCGGAATACATTGAAAGCGCTCACGTATATTGAAATGTAGCTTCTAATCTAATTGCTTGTCGCAACACCGCACTCTAAATTTTTGGGAGTGAAATTTTACTCCAAGAAAAGTGATAGTTGCGCCAGTCCAGCAAGAATTGAACTTCACTTTGTTCCTTCAGGAGTGAATTTCTTAACCAAACCTAAAAAGTCGACTTTAACGATTAATATTTCGCTTTGCGAGACAGAGTGACGTTTTTTTCTGCCATATTCATTCGTTTTGTGCAAAAGCACGATGAAAGAGCCTAATAATTTTCAGATTAGATGTAGAGGGAAGCTAAACCTAACATTTATCAGAGTGAAATTATTCACTCTCCACATAGATTGATAATTGACTCCCATTTGGAATGATTCTTAACTCTCTAAGAGTGAAAATTTCACTCCTATCGGACTGGCGCAACTATCACTTTTTGGGAGTGAAATTTTATTTCCAAAAATTTAAAGTGTGGAGGTTTCTTATCGTAAATTGAATAAACGTTGTACTTTGTGCAATTGAGAAAATCAATTTGTAGAACTTTTTCATCAATATGATTTTCCCGAACAAAAAAGAAGAGAAATGATGCGCAATCATAGATACAATGTAGAGTCCGATCGAAACTGAATCGAAACACTCGGCTACATGTCAATTTCAACCGAAACCGAAACCAAAATTAAAAATTAAGGAATCCTATAAAGGTCATATATATATAGACATGCCCATGTATCATATACTTTTTTTTCATAAATATCATAATTTATTTTATAAATTTATTTATTTTCATAAATATCATAAAATTGAAACATAATTTTTCAACTGAAATAGAAAATCGAAATTTCGTGTCAATTTTGATCAAAGAGTATAAGTTTTTCTTCTTCATAAGATCATAATTTAATTATTGAAACAATAATTACATATTAAAATGAATATTTATGAAGAAGAGCTATATGGTTTCAGTCAAAACTGACACATAATCAGTGTTCGTTTTCAATTTCGGTAAAAATTTCGATCGGGCTCTAATACGGTGGTATTTCCCTTGTAAAAAATGTGTAGTGACATTTTATTAAAGATTCAATTCTTAAGGTTAAAGATTTAACCCTGCATTACTCGCGTGAAGTATCCAGGTCATCCCAGCCTTATAAATTCATTAAACGTGTTATACGTATATTATAACACTATTATACTTCATTATATTTAACGCAAATTATTTTGCAATTAAAAAAAGTTTTTGCATTTATTTTCTTATCTGAAGGACGTACAGAATATTATTGATCTTTATTTAATTGTGAATAATTAAAAAGAATAATTGAGGTATATAATGTTGAGATGAAAGAAACATCTCACGCGAGGGACAGAATGGAAGAATTGCGAACACGAAGTAAACGCGAACAATACTATTATAATATATTAGAGTAAATAACCTTTCATTTCTCGCATCCAGTGATAATCCGATATACATATAGTATTGTATTGTAGTAATCATAGAACGCATACGCCATTTAAGATAAAGACCATTATGTGTTTTCGATGATTTTGATGTAAGAAAATTGCGAATATTCAAAGAAAAAGTTACATAAAGCTGACAATTATTTATCAATTACAAATGTCTTTATTTAAAGCATATTAATTTTAACTACAATAATTGACATTTATATATTATTAATATAAATTGTAAATTGTAAATAAACAATTGTTTCGGCGCATTGTCTCGTGATGGCGAATATAATTTCGAACGGCAATAAGATTCTGTTTTTTGTTTAAAATTATAGTTTGTATTTATATTGATAATAAATTAGTATTAATTATTATAGTTTATCAAGCAACTGAAATGTTTTTTGAATAAAGATTTATTAATTAATAAATATCGTCAGATCTTTATTTAACTTTTCCCTTAGATGTTTGCAGTTCTTCCACTCTCCCCTAATTATTAGTTAAAAGCAACTACACGGGTAATATGTGGAATTAAAAAGTTTATTTTTGGAAAATTGTATATTTAATACGTATTGTTACGATGAATGCTCTTGCATACGCTTAAATATTTTAATGACACTGGGCGCCACTCTGGTTTCAGCTGACAAAATTCGAGCGAGAGGATATTAAATTAATGATATTTTTATATTCCAACGCGCTGAAAAGCGCGTGTATTTTCACGTGCGCGCGAGCAGGACATTGAATAATTTAATCAGGACGGATTTTATTGCCGCGCCGCGCGCCACAGATTTTACGCGGTGATAAAAATGTACGTCACGTAACGTCACGAAAATCGTAACAACGTGTGATACCGTAAACGTGAGGCTTAAGAAGTATTTAAATGCCTTTAAGTCGAACGCGACGCTTCGACGATTTAATCGCTTAATTTATTTCGTGCCGAGAGATCGTCGTTCTTTTAACTCGCGTTACGTCATTAAAGTACATCGTAATTTGCGACGAAATCCATTTTTGTGATTCGTCTCGGTTTGCGTTGTCGAAAGACCCGCTCTTGCCGTCTCATACACGGAGCTTGACTCGCGTTTGGTTTTTTTCTATCGAGAAAAAAATAGTAATTCACCTCCTACGAAACCGCGCTGTTCAGATAAGCACTTTCTAATGCACGCACTGAAAGTTTTGCTCTTACACAAGCGATAAGCAAGCCAGCGACTAGTTTAAACGTTCCCGTTAATGGTGTGTATGTTTGTGTGTATGATGTGTGAAAGCCTATTGCAATCCCGTGTCCTTTTTAAGCGCGTTATATTTGTATACACAAGATACAAGTCTTGTTATACGTCATAATTATGCGCGATAAATGAGATTACGATATCTCCGTGATTTCAGATAAACTGATGCGAGTTTAAAGGTGCTAACGCGAATATACGTATTTTGTAAATTTCATTAACTCTTTAATTAATTTATAAATTTGTGTATCTCTCTATTCATCTATGTATTCATGCCAACGCAAAAAAGCCAGCGCGTAACGGCAGTTTTAAGCGTCGCATGGTTTATTGATATTACACAAGTACAATCAACGTTTTAGCCGTGCGAGTTCCATCGCGCAAATAAAGAGAGAAAAGTAGAAAAAAAAATAGATGGAAAAATGATACGGTTTAGCATTGTCACTGGAATATTTGTGCGCTGCGCAGTGTGTCGTTAGATGCCATAACGGTCCAGCCGCAGCACAATTTTGCACGTCTCCTCTTACCTCTCTTTCAATTTTTCGTATGCATCGTATGCTGATTATCGTATGTCGTTTCTCGCTGTTGACGAATAACCCGTGATTTGCCGTTCCCGTCACATAGATACATAACAACTCCATGTAACATAGATGGAGGGAGAGAGAGAGAGAGAGAGAGAGAAAGCAATTTTCCTTAACTCTTTTGCTCCAAACAGAATAGAAAGCAAACACGAGGTGACAATTCTAGGAGGACTAAATGAATTCTCCGTTAAGTTCTACGGTCCACGAGGCAGTAAGTACCATCCTGTTTTCATGTTAAATATAAACAAGAAATGTGTGCAACATGGAACTAAAATTCTTTTATTTTAATAAAACTAAATTTTTTTGGATGACACTTTATTTATTCAAAAGTTCAAATAATCATTTCAATGTTATTTTATATTCCATTTTGTACCGCATAGTGATATTATGTTTGCGATAAGTTTATGTTTAATTATCTTAATAAGTTTACGTCTACTTTCATTTATCAGTTATAATCTCTCTTGTAATTATATGATAATTTAACTGGTCATGCAAAGTAAAGATTGAATTAAAAATTCAATTTGCTAATATTCGATTAACCGACAGCTAATTTCCCGCATATGTTTCGAAACAGCAATGTCCATTTCCAATATAAATTAAATTTTATCTTTAATCTCAGTTTAACTTATCCTTTATCTTTTTCTAATTCTAGTTTCTAAGTTTTTGAGAATTAGATAAAGAGATAAGGAGTAAGTTAAATCGAAATTAAAGTTAAATCTGTATTGATAAAAACGAGAATAGACAAAAAGTTGGGTCCGATTCGACAACGACAAGTTTAACGTGATTATAATAATTTTTATCACTGCAATTTTATGTGACATTGAAGTAACGTTATTATGCATTACTCGATGGGCGTCCTTCGACTTATGTCACGCTCAATTTCATAGTTTCTTGCGTATCACCTTGGACTATTATTATTATTATTATTATTATTATCATACCGGAATTAAGGTGTATAAAAGTTAATTGTAAAGTATAAGTTATATGATCAAAATGATTATCTTTACGTCATAAATAAATTGATAAATTTTATGACAAAATATAATTTATTCAATTCTCTCCGCATGCCTTGCTTGTTAAACAACTTGTAATTTATCACGAGAAGCTTGAAAGTTTCATTATTCGTCAGTGTAAGATGGAACGAAATTAAAATACGTGAGTGGCGAGCGTCCAATACATTTTTACCTCTGCCAAGGTCCGTGCGCATCTCTCAGAACCGGAAACACTTGCGCAACCGTTTCGTACTTGCGATTTTCTCGGTTTGCCGGACATGCGTGCAAAGCGTGTTATCGATTGGCACAGCCAACTCCGGGCGCGAAAGAAAGTTCCTTGACTCTCCGCTGACGAAAGAGATGTATTCAACTGTCCCTAAGAAACGCTTTCAAGCCGATCGTAACGAAGATACAGCTCGTTAATGACGTGTCTATCCGGATAAATACGCGCAAGTTGCAGACCTGTTTCACAGATAGGACTCATAGAAGATTATCTCGCAGAAGTTTCGAGTGTGTTTGAAATTCGGTCGAATGTGTATTCAAATGTAGCTTAGAAACAATCTATTAAACCGATTTCTTACATTGAAAGAAATTGCTTGTGACTATATTGCATGGTAAAATAATTATTATAAATATTAAGAGCTCCATTTTTATAATTATTACTGCTATAATATTAGTATTCCAATAGACAAATTATGAAAACATATAATGGCGTCTTGACTTGATAATTTTGCAATAATTATGCTAAGATTTTTCGCCATATAACGCAACTATTTTGTCGGAATAAAATTTCTAAACGATATTCGTCAAAAATTAGACAATTTGAAGAAACAAATAAGAATTCGTTATCCGATTATTTTCAAATGCTCGACGAATATTTTCGAAAGATCGATATTTATATGCGTCTCCACAATTTGACTTAAAAATTTTAATTTAGACATGCTAAATGTGTAATATTTTATGTTACAATATTTTACATTATAATTTACGAAATATTAAAATATTAAATAGTTAACATATTTTTCTGAATTATTGGACACTTTCTTTCCAAATTATAAATTATAATTAAATTATAGTAATTGCAATCATTTTTTCCTTTGAGTATATTTTTCTGTTTTAATCATGACCGAGATATAGCCATCATAAAATGGAATGATTAAGCTTATAATTAGGCGAAATAGGAATGTGTTGTTTGAGAATGACTTGTGCTTTCGTATTGTTGAACGAAACAGATTTACGGAGCCGTCAATTCACTTTGGCAGGTCGAATGAAATTCTATAACCGCTTAATGAGTTTCGCTTTTCTGCGCGATGTAGTGGAGGAAAGCGAGTCGTCTGAGGAACGAAAGTTTCTTGAATCGCCGAATCGCGATTGCACCGGTAAACGAGTTGAAATCGCGCAACTACTACCTTCATTCGTAACGCTTTAAATTAAATCGCGTTTCAGATAGATCCTTTGAAACGGCGTAGCTGCATCCGCGAGTATAACTTCATTTGCTTTAAGACCAAACCACGGGACTTACTCTGACGAGGTAGGCTATACTTGCGGGTGGAACATTCCGCATGGTAATCTTCGTCTGGATTACTCGAGCAAATTGTAGAAACGTGATATTCAACACGCTCAGATTCGATGCCATTTGTGTTACGTATTCCGAAAGTTCGTAGAATATCCGCGAAATAAGAAAAATTATAATGGCATCATGCTTACAATTAAAATACTAATATCATTAATATAATCTAATTTCTATACTATTAACGTTCGTTAAATTAAATATGTTAAATAGCAAACGAGTTTCTTAACGTCTATCTAAATAAAAAGATTTTTTTGTGAGGAAAAGAAAAAGTCTAGATCTCTTATTTTCTATATTAGCAAAAAATTGTTATTAAATTTGCATGTGGATAAATAAAAAAACATGCTTTGTAATATTTATGCAGAAGGATTCGTTAGAACGGAAAGAAAAGGAATTTGTAGATTGTTTTCTAGCACTAGTAAAAATAATAAAATTTACTATTTTTATATGTAGATAAATACATCACTATAATTTTTGTACTATTAAAATTTGTTCTTAAATTTGCAAATAAATTGATTGACAAATAAAAAACGTGTCTTTTAACGTGTCTTTCATCAAGCATTGCTACCTTCGTGAGAGAAAGAAAGGACTGAAAGAGAACTAAACAATGATAAAATCCGCTCTCACGATTTGCATTCACTATTGATCGACGTCTACAAATTGTAAGGCTTGTAATTGATTAAAAGAAGCTTACGTGGCAATTCACTCGGATCGGCCATTCTGGTGTTAATACCATGCTGATAATACCAACTATCCGATTATTTTGTCTCTCTGTGATCGATCGCAACGCGCAATTGCATAACGCGCATCAGCTATATCTTTTTTTTTCTCTTTAACCACTTGCATACGGCTTCATTTGTCCAGCTCGCCATCGCCGACGAGTTAGCATCATTGAACTACCCCGGAACGATGTAAATCAGATCGTGTTTCAAATAACCTCGGCGAACCTCGGCGAACGTTGCAACACTGCGTATGTGAATTCGTTTACATGCGTTACTTTCCAGTCGCATAATAAATAAAGAGCGCTGCTTCCATGGAAATTATATTTAATACCATTAGTCATATGAAATTACTTTTAATTGCAAGAAAATAAAAAAGTAAAAATAGAATTTGTATCATCAAAAAGCCTTCAAAAAAAATTAACTGGACGTTGCATTATAAAAGTTTCAGAAATGTCGAATTACGATATTGAACAATTATTTTGTACTTGCGTGAGAAATAAAAAGAATAATCGTTCTCGGATTATGCTTGTTTTAGTTAATTCAAGTTTTGTAAGAAAAAGAGAGAGTACGGAATATTTAAAAAAGAACAAAAATTCTCTTCTTTTTATTACAAGGAACGTTTATGTAAGGAGAGTTTATGTTAGCTTGTGCTAATGAAAAAACTTTTTTTAACTATTCTCATACCACTTTAAAACGGATTGTGCTGCAGCTAATTATTTTCAACTATTAGTGTGCTTACTCCAACTCTTAATAATGTTTTAGCTTTAACTGCATGAGCATCGCTCTATATTTTAGCTAAACGTAGTCTGTAAGTTATACGTGAATAAATCATAAATAATAGAATCCTAGTCAGGATTCAGATTTAATATGTATGTGTAGTGAGCTAATATGATTGATGTAATAATGATCAATTCGTTCGTTTAATTACTCTGAATCAATATAGAACATTCTCTGAATTTATGTGAGAGCGTATACGATATTAGTTACTTTATTAAAATACAGACTAACGTTTATCCTCATTTCATATCGAATATATCGATAACTTAAATGCGATTAAAGGGAATTTTGTAATATAATTATCTTGTTCGATATATGTTAATTATATACGATGTGATCTGTTATATTTGTTTGAAGTACACATGCATATTTTATATATTTGATATAACTTGCAGAGCGGTACTTTCATATTACATAACACACCACATTTATTCGCACAAGTCAATGAGCATGAGTTCTCTACGACTTCATTAATTGCTAGCGAGATAGTTATCAAGTTCCGATTGTGTCGCTTCAGTGGACTATGGCGCTCGAACACGAATTAAATTCCAATTATATATCGGATATTCGCTCGCACGAGCGTTGAAAATGGATTCGGTAAACGTGCGAGCCATGGTTAAGGATGTCGATGGCGAACAAAGGCTTTCGGCAGGAATCTCTTGATCGCGTCCAAGTGCAGCGCAAGCTGCAAGCGATTCATTAAGAGCCGTATTAGTTTACGGGCATATTTTCTCGCTGAACAATTAGGACTTAGCAAGTGTAGTCAGAGAATATTGCAGTTGGTTGAGGGGGTCTATATTTTATCGATGGAACAACGATACATCGTCCGGAAAATATTAATTTTTATACAAATACAATAATGTTTAATTTCGAATTTTTACATATACATTCAGAGAAAAGGATATAGATGACGGCAACTGTAAAGATGACAACATAATGTAACTATACAAGTTTTATATGTAGAATTAATGTACATGATTGATTAAACTACTTTATCATTATTACAACTCTATAAAATAGTGTATTTAATTATATATACATTAATTCTATATATAAATTTGTTGCCGCCTTTATAAATTGTCATCATTATGATCAGTATTTATAGTCGACTCTTATATATTTCAAACATATTTAAGTACAGTCTTGAGATGTAATAAACTAATCACAGAGCCGCATTAACATCTTAAGATATTACTTAAGACGATTTTGAAATAAGAAAGAACGAACTATGAATAGGTCTACGTTTTTTTTCTGAATATAGGATAAAAATGGATGGACTCTCTTTCTCTGTATCTTTTATCGCTCGCAATCTGTTAAATTTCAATGTTATTTCAGGATGTAATCTGTTAACGATGGAAATAAATTTTGTTATATATCGATGCAAAACAAGTGGATAATATTATTTTCATGAATGAATGGAAGATTGAAGGCAATTGCAAAAAATCATATCGATTGACATTATTAGTCACAGATAACAATGTTAGTTTTTTCACATCTTTTTAATATATCTGCGCAATGATACTCATTAAGAGTTACAGAATCTCAGTGTGGGTCGCGAGATAAAAATATAATTTCGCATACAACGCGTCATGTTCATGGACAAGGCAATAAAAGTGCAAATTCATCTTAACATGTGTAATCTGCTTCGAACGATGTAACTATGTAACATGTCGCAGGATTGCCAATTACACGGATTAGACCGCTATCGGTGTTACAAATTACTTTAATAGACCACGGACGATATCTAGTTATCTAAATATATGCTGATTGAGTTGTGACGTGTATACCTGTAATAGCATGTATTTGTACGCATTCCTTAAATAATGCGCGCTTTAAATGTGTCGGATGAATAGTCTTATTTGTCTGACTATGTTTTATTGACTTTACATATTTAGCTTAGAGAAGATATTTGTCTTACTTATATCATATCAACATGAAGAGTTGCATAACGCGCATAGTCGCCACTTCTTTAGCGAGATTATTTACAGCAGAACAATCCAACGAGCTCAAAAAATACAAAGAAAGGTGAGATGCATTATGTTTATCGAGCGGATGGTCGAATCATCGTTTTGCTGTTGATATCGTGCTCGGTCGTTTTCCGCTTTAGTTTTAATTACGCTTTAGAATTGCATAATGCGCTCACCTTGACTTCGTGTTAATGTATCGGAACCCTTGAACGGTTGCCTTCATTTAAAATGTGCTTTTACATTGAAGGCGTGCATGCTTGCAAAAATTTCTGCGATTTTGCTCGATTGTTCTAAAGCTTCGATATTAAAAAGAAGATCATTTATATTACATTCATATTCTCATTTATATTACATTAATGTGATTAACATGATTGCTTGATCATAAACCCCAAACGGTTCATATAGCTTTGTATAATCTATAAATACTATTGCTAACATTAATGTTATTTATAGCGAGTTTCTACAACTTTTACGAGAAATATTAATGTGTGACAACACTAAGAGAAAAAAATTATTGCAATTAGTATAATTGAACTATAATTTATAGTTATTTTTTGGGACAGTTATATATTTATAATTGTTTTAACTATGCAAATAATCAATTGCATTATTATTAATAATAATGTCACTGCTTGAAAATCTTGAGTTTTTTCTTAACGATTTTTTAATTATTATTACTATACAAATAATAAATAAATTTAGGAAAATGGCATTTATTATAAATACGATTGAATTTATTGAATAAAAATTTTTAGTTTATTTACTATCTTGATATTTTACTATAATATAATTAATATTTTAAATTATCAATTTATAGTACACACAATTTATAGTACACTTTTTTCTTGTCTGAAAGAAACTTTTATATATATATGTATATAATTATTTATCACTAACATTACAGCAGTAATAACCATAAAAATGGAACTCCTAACCATAATTATTTTACTATGCAATTACAGTTACAAATATCTTCTCAATACAGCTATGTAACTACACATTATTTTTGAAAAGCAACTATATATTTTTTTTTACACCGTTCGATTTATCTTATTATTCTGTGCATAAAGGTATTAAGATATATTTATAGAAAAATGAATAGCTTACGAGATACTTTATATTATATATCAAATGTGCCAGAATAAAGCATAATGTAAACTATTAATTTTTCGATATTTCTAATATTTTTGTCTGCAGTATAATTAGAGAGAGGAATCATATGTTAAAAAATCATATCATTTCATTTAAAAAAGTGAAAGTGGTCTTCATATGATTTTTAAAAAATCGATTAAAAAAATTGATGTTATTTGTTTTCTTTGAAATCATACTTTAATCTGAATATATTTTTTTGATTCGACATACACATGCAGGGATAGTAGCTTGTAACACTTTAAATACCCCGCCCTGTATAGTCACAATAAAAAGAAATATATTTATTATCTTTCCTGAATTAAAATGACTTAAAGGCGAGTACGACATGACATCTTTTGCGTAACGTCACGTTAATAATTATATATCATTGATTTACTGCATAAAGAGGAAAGCGGTGATACGAAATTTACTTGATAAAGTCTTTTAATGGCCATCATCGGTAATCGGTATTTATATCGAAGTGGAACATCGACCGAGCATGCAGCGATGGCGGAACACAAGCGCGTAGAATCAATATCTGTCGGAACACAAACCGTCTAAAAATTTCTGAGTTAGCGACTGAAACGAAAATATAACGCAAAATAGCGGATTCGTTCGTGATACTTATTTTACAATTGCATAAGCGTAATTGTAAGTAGTTGTAGTTGTAAGAATTCGCCAATCACAGCTGAATATGAAGCTCATTCCATAATTGCGTGAGCGTAGTTGTAAGTGGTTGTAGTTGTAAGAATTGACCAATCACAGTCGAATATTTTTTTATCTATCGTCTGTGATTAGTCAATTCTTACAACTACAACTATTTACAACTACGCTTACGCAATTATAAAATAGACATGAGAACAATATTCGACTGTGATTGATTTATTCTTACAACCACAACCACTTACAACTTACATACAACTACTCTTACAATAGAATGGGCTTAATGATTAGATATATTCACGATCGTGTTTCTGTTCATATCGACGCGCTGCTTCGAATTGAATTGAAACGAAATCACGCGACTTGTATAATTTTTCACAAAAAAAGGAGGGAGGGGGGGGGGGAGAATTAATTCTCTTCCAATGTCATTTGGAAAGAGCTGATGAAAGATAGTCGAGTTAGACCAGATAAGATTAATTTATTTCCTGTTGGCGCGCACAAAGAAAAAGAGCCAACTATGAAGCATTTTTTTTCATCTCCCTCGTTCATCGATAGCTTGTAGTATCCTGTAATATTTACGTCGTATGCACATTGCGCGTGCAAGCGGATGCATGGAAAGCCTGCCACATAATGAGAAGCACGGGCGCGGTTGTTTGCTGTTTGATTAACCAGTTCCTGTTGCATTTTGTCCATTTACTGTAGTCCGATACGGCGTTCGTTGTGATTTCGTAAGATGCAGTTACGTAACGTATTCAGTTGGTAGAAAAGTTAAAGAAAAAAGAAATGATACCGAGTTTTCGCTGGAGATCATATTTTGTCAAGTGCTAGTGATAATGGACAGTGTATTAGATATTGAACAACTTAAGTACGTTTAGACTTCAGCTAGGCGAGCGACGTAATTACTAGACCAGCGAAAGCATGCGTATAAAATTGCATCACGAATCTGGAGTACACGGAAAACAATGTTGTATCAACAGCATTAGATCTAGCGATCTAATTGAAAATGATATTTATTTTATTTGAACTGAAAATTGTAAAATTTGTAATATCATACGAAAATATTATTAGACAGCAAGACCCGCTTTTATCGGCCTTCTCCACTCTGTGTTGAAAAATAATCTTGTTAAACGATAATATTAATGAAAAAGCGTTATGCTCTTGTTTTGATAAAATGTTATTTGTTCATTACTAATTTATTTGTAATAAATTTATTTGTTCATTACTATTAACAATGATAATTTTTAACATAAATGAGTACAAAGGACCGATAAAAGTGGGTCTTGGTGTGTCCAATAGTATTTCTGTATAAATTTTACAATTTCCGTTCAAACCAAATAAATATTATTTTCAATTTCTGAGTTACAGAGTGACTGAAACGCACACTAATGCTGTTGATACAACATCATTTCTTTTATGTACCGTTCGCTAACAGAAATGATGTATTTCTGCCTTTTTGTCGAGAGAAAATGTCGTCAGCTTCAATTTTATTGAAGAGTATCCGCGGATACAAGTTCGCTCGAATCGCGAGAGATCCGGAATACACGACAATACGGAGATCTCTCTCGTGACGCTTTTACCGAGATATTTCCGCCGAAAGTTCCGTGGCAGAAGGAAGGGAGGGCGAACTAGTCGAATTAGTTTACTCAGTCACGTGCAACCCGTGCAACATTACAACGACGATATTCCGCGACGGTTTACCACATACGTAAATACAACCGGGCACGTTGGCCGCGCACACGGTACACTTTGGTGCACAAAGCGTACGGTCGCTTCGGGAATGGTTGTAAACGAGCGATTGACGATGTACATCGGAGATACCGCGCGCTCCGCTCCGCCGCGATGACCCACTTTAGCCGATGCTCCAACACGCCCGAGGATTCCGTTCGGCATTCGCCCTAGGAGAGCCGACTCTGTTGTACTACGGCTGTTAAGAGAGTTATAGGAACGTACATATATGCTGGTCGTATGAAATGTATACAATGTTTAACGTCAGGTCGAGGCACCGCGGCGTCTTGAAGTGTCGGCGTCAGAGATGCAAAAATTAGAGAGAAAAAGTTTTTCATGCTTGGCGAACGTTGCTCAAAATGTTTTCTCTTTAAATACGTTCTTTAAATGCGTTTTTTTCAATCCGTTATAATGTTGTGTGATAAATCTTTGAACGTTCTGTCTGACGATGATCCGAAAAAAATATGAGAGCATTGTTCAGAATCATGTCATACATTGTTAAATTCATAATGTTAAATTATATCCAATTTGAGTTTTATTTTTAATCATTTCTATAAGTTGTTACCGCTCCTATTTAAAATGCTGTTAATTTATTATATTTAAAATCATGGCATTTTGAATAATTTAATTTAAGAACAATACAACGATTAAAACAAAAAAAAATTTTTAATGCGAAACTAAATACATACATACATAATAAAACACTGAGATATAATGCATTATATCTCAATGTTTTATTATGTATGTATGTATTTAGTTTTGCATTAAGAATTTGTCATTCTTAACATTTGGAAGAATCGACTCTTATTTGCCCTTTTTTTATCGGTATATTGTTCTTAAGTTAAATTCAATGCCATTATTTGCCTTGATTGTTTTATATGATTTAACTTAAGAAAGTATATTAAATTTGATTCATATAATACAAAATAAATTATGTCATGTCGAGTGTTTTGTTGAATGAATCTTGTAAATAGTATCTTTTAATGTATGAAAGGACTCTGCACTTATATGGAAAATTGGAACTCAATTTTATATTTTATTTTTAACCAAACATTTTTCTCAGTGCATAATTTAAAAATTATCCACTACATATGTATATTAAGCCTTATGTCTGACATCTTTTATTCGTTGGATATTATAATTTAAGCTACATTATAATGAAATAAAATTGAACACATTGAAAATGATCTAGTCGATGGTCGAAACGTTTGTTGTTTTATGTAATTTTAAGAATTATTAAATAATAGCAACCAATAATCCACTGTTATTGTTGCTCTTAGCTCCTTTTCTATTATATATTTGATTATACGTGAAAACTAACTGATTTCATCGGGATTCATTTTTCCATATAATTAGTGCAGTCTTTTTATACATTAAAACAATAGTAGATATATATCAGACTCATTCAATAAAACGCTCAAACGTATAATTTATTTTTGATGTTCATACTGAGGAAACTGATTAAAAGTAAAGAGTGTCAGAATATACGTTAATATGGACATTGCTTACTTGATGAAACTAGCCACGGAAATGGATTCATTTTGATATGGAAATTAAAAATAATAAAACATTATATAACTCAAAGAATTATATTAAGCTTCTTTGATATCTGACAGTATAATTTAATTCATATAATTCTATGCAGCATGCTATGCCAATTCTTCCAATCGATACTTCTACTATTAGTTAATTTAATGTCTGTTTCTACCAGTGTAGGTCAACTTTAATTTCGGTCTAACTTATTCTGTTCATCTTTTTTTGATTCTTAGAAAGGGTAAAAAGTAAGTTGAACTGAGAATTGAAGTTAATCTACATTATTAAATTTATAATGTTAGATTATACCCATTTGAGTTATTTTTAATCATTTTTATAGGTCACCACTGCTTCTGTCCAACATGTCGTTAATTTGACTAAAACAATGGACTTGAACAGTTGAGTTTAAGAAAAAATATTTTTTACTTAAATTTTTTAATTTATTATTTATCAAGCATTATAGTATGGACGATGTTTACGTATGGACTACGATGTTATGTATGGACTTTGAAAGTAATTACAGAAATGGATTGATTTACGTTTTGACATAGATGGAAGTAAAAATGTTATTTAAAGATTAAAAATATTATTCAAGGGATTAAGTTACAATTTTCACAATTTCGGCATTAGATTTTTTAAACAATTAATTATTAGAGGAAAGCCTCCTATTATGAGATAATCGCCTAACATTAGATAGCAGCGTTTCCGCTAAACTAATAAATGCTATCTATTGGTTCCACCATGAATTTATTGCTCTTGGATTGAAAATTTAGAAATGGAAAGTTCATTATTAGATCATGATTGTAGTCGTTGCAAAAAAAGATTTTAGAATTTGATGTCTTCAAGTTTCGTTGAGATGAACCTTTAAATCTTGTTTATTATTTAATAAGTAAATATTATTTCATAAGTAAATAGATTCTTCATATAGTGTAAGATCGTACTAATAGAAAAATACGGGATTTAAATTGCTTAATTATAGACTTAGATTTGATGATCGTAAAATCGTAGAAATCGTAATACGAGGTGAGGGGATTTCTAATATGAAATAAATACTCTATGCTCCTATGTAGTGAAAATCGTTGCTGAAGCATAAATCTTATTGTATAATAATAAAAAAAGATAATCGGAATGAACATCGAGTGCCTATTTCTGCAATGCTTGGTTCCAATTAATTGAAGTTAAATCTTATAGGTACAATGTATCACCTACTCATTTTGCGCGTGCACTGGCTATGTTTGTATTTTAGAAACATTAAATAAAATTTTGTAATTGCAATATTGATGTACTTTGCGTTTTATTATCGATTTCTCGGGGCATCTCATATTAGGAGCACAATTTTTTGACTTTGCGATTTGCTCACTTTTTACATTTCTTTAATTTATAAAAAAAATAAAATTTGAATTAAATTTCACATAATATTATATTAAAGCTTATTAAATTCCCTTCAAAACCTATTATTTTTTAAAATTCTGTCCATAAATTTTTAGCATTTACTCAAAATAAACTCGGTCTCTCTATAATAGGAGCCTATTCTCTATAATTAAAATATATCAATATGATAGAGAGAATCTTTCTCTACATTTTTATACCAGTAATGATTCTATACACTATATAGTTTCTTTGCAATAAATGAAATACGGAAATGATGCATTGTAGTTGCCTCGAAATGTGGGATAAATTGATATATATCACAGTATAAATTGCTTCTATGATAAACTCTACATTAAACTAACAAAAACATAATAAAAAAATAATAGAAATAAAAATTAGATAGATTAGAGTAGATATGTACTTTTTAGTAAAAATTATATCTTTCAAAGTTATTTTGTAATGATCAAATAGCAAAATGTTATCACAGAAAAATAAGTATAAATTATTTTAATTCTATCTCATTTTAATATAGAAATATTAAATATAAAGCGTTTTGTCAGAATTAAATTATAATTAAATGTTCACACGTGCGGTACAGCGAACATTAACCTAATCTTTTCTTACGATATGAGCCAACACACCCCATTCCTGCACACGTCCGATTTTAATCATTTTATTATAACAAATTACCATTGTTACTCAAATAACGTAATATATATTATATATTAACAAACACTTTTCTTTTAACTAATAATACATCGCTTAGATTTGTTTTCATAAACCGAAGAACATTAACACGAAATTATGAAATGCTAAAAAATTTACTTGTTCGCTCTTGAATCAGACTTTTTTCTTTTTCTATTATAATACTTATTTGATTTAAATGAAACTTATAGGGAGAGGTACCTATGTTATAAAAGAAATATTTTGCGGTAACTTTTCCATTATTTCCTTTATCATAAATACATAAACGGAGCGCAATGCTTATTTGCTTCTTATACCAACGAACCCCGATCTCCCCTACATTGTTCCTTTGATAGCTACATAACAATATATATCGTATTGGTGGAAACAAGCATGAAAATAAACTAATTAAAATAAACTATTGGCGTATGATTTTTTGACTATTTTTGCTCGATCAATACATTGTTGCTATTCGAATGTTACATTATATACTCACCCTCCCTATTGATAAACACACAGACACACAGAGTTGCGCTTCAGGACATGTCGCTTTCTACACGTTATCTGTCTTTATTGAAGCGCGAGTGGATCTCATTTTAACGTTGAAATTATGCAGTCTCGTTCGCGGCTTGATAAAGAACGAGCATATATGAACGTTGACTCTACAACGGTAGTTTTCCCGATTCCATTAATAGTTCTCGACCGCGCTGTCTTCTACGTCGCGAACTCTTCACGGAGCAGTCATTTCAGGCGACGTACTATCGCACTATAGAAAGCTACTACTGTCCACGTTTTATTAACGAAAATAATTGACATTCAATACGAAAATCATAGTAATCGAATATGGATATTGATCACATCACTACATGAATTTTCATCGTGACAGTTGTAAGGAAAATTCATGACGCTGATTATGTCTATATCTGGATGATTGAAAAGCCATTTCTGTCATTAAATCTATCACTATTTAATTTCTACTCTATCTATTAATTTCTAATTTATCTATTAATTTCCACTATTCAATTTCTAGTATCAATTTCTAATATCAATCAATTTCTCGTATCAATTTCTATCCGTAATTCAATATTTGATTTGTTTTAATCACAATAATATCATTTAGATCTATATTAAGAGAAAAGTGTTTGGTATTTATGACTATAATTGCATGATAGAAGAACTATGATTAGAGAAGTTTCATTTTTATTGCACTGTTAGTTATTAAAAGAGTAACAATAATCCAATTTCTTAAGTTAAACATTTTGCGTTATTTTAATTTCCATGTGTATCAAAATAAATCAATTTATTTCTATTATTTTTATTTTAAAATAAACAACGTTTATATTAATGTATGCATTTAATAAATAATAAGTGAATTTTAATTAAGATTTAATACATTTTCTTAGAGTTTAATCGTTTAACTCTCCTTTGTTTTAGTAAATTAATGACATATTGAGTAGAAGCAGTGAAAATGATTTAAAATAATTTAAATTAAGTTTTAATTTGACATTATGAATTTAATAAGTTAGTAATAATAATTGTCTTTATAGAGTTCCATATAAATATAGATAATTATTATTAAAGAAATATATATATATATATATATATATGTGTTGCATCGGGAAACGGACTATAATTTATAGTTCAATATGGATCGGTTATATACCATCGGCGTAATACTTCATATTTAATGCAAACGCATTCAACGGAGAGTTTCTCGAGAAACACTGAGTTCCATTTGTAGGCGCCATCAGCCGTCAGTTATTTTCCTGAAAATCGATGTTTCATGACTCGAGATCAGAGAGATATACGTGTCAGCGCCAAGTTTCGAGACTTACACAACTAAATCCTAATCGTTCAGCCTAGCACGTTGTTAGCGACGGCAAGGTCTAATTATCATACGCCATTCGCAGAACGGAAACCTACTGATGCCCGTGTCCTCGTCCGATTCTCGAATGTAAGAGGAATTCTCAAAGTAGCGGAGAGTGTTCGTCGTCAAGCTTTTACGCAGGGAAGTAGATCATAAGGATTTATGTGGGATTCACGGTAGAATTACGTCACACGTGCACTGAAATCAAGAGTCTTATTCGCGCGAGTCTTCCGTTCTCTAATTATTTCTCTACGAAATTTCCATTTATTCTCTTGAAATAGACATTGCGATGTCCGCGTCGTTCAGGCATGTATTTCGTTGTTGAAAGAATTTTTTGCAGTTGCATTTTTTCGCGCGATGAAATAGTCAATTTTCTCGTCAGTGATTCGAGTAATTAAATCCGATAGACTTCTCTCGAAAAGGAGTGGCATATTCAAGTGCGACGTTATACTTAATAACGTCCACCTACGTGATTGTCGTGGTCGGATCGCGAGTTTTCAAGAACATGATGACGACGAACGATTATTGTCGAGAAGCTGTGTAACGATTGTGATCTCAGAAATGATGATTTGTCCGCGTAAGAACTATTTACTCCAATAGAAATTTCATTGCTATTTCGTTTCTCATTCATCAGTTCATCCATCAATTTTCTTAACAAATTGAATTACTAAAATATCGCAAATTGGGAAGTTGCAATAAATAACGATCATCCATCATGTTAAATAAAAGTCGGCCTCGCGAATTTATTGAAGGATTTTATCATGAAAACTTCATTCATCGACGTTCACGGAGGGAATTGAAATCTCTTTTCTCTCTTTCTCTTTCTCTCTCTTCGTATAAAAATATATACATATATCCAAACCGTAGATAAAAAGTTGGATGACTTCGCTTATCGACTGGTGTCAAATAATAACTCCGTTTCTGTGTCACACTGTCCGTCGTGGAGAGTTTTACGCCTGTTTCACACCGTTCATTTTTCCAATGAACCGTTTACACATTGATTCGGCGCCAGAGACAAATTGTTTACATAGTCCGATGACTTTAAGCTTTGGGCTCATCTCGCTACTCGCTGCTCACGCAGCGTGTCAATGTCCTTTCAATTGAAATTACTGACGGAAAAGTATCTCATCTTTTAGCCTTATCAGGCGTTGAACCGCGATGTCGCAAATGTGTAATAAATAACTTACCCTCACTCCTTCTCTCTGCCTTCCACGATGATTTATTTCTTTAAGATTGCTACCATCAGACAATTTGCGATTAGTGTAGCCTGTTTATTGTAAAATTCTTACAATGATGTTTAAAAAATAAAAATGGAATTACATTACAAATTATTTATTGATATTAATTCGGTTAATAAATTGCAAGGACTCTCGTAAGGTGTATATATATATATAAAATAAGATAAATTAAAGTTTGCATTTTTAAATAACGATATAGTGTTAATTTTTCCAAAAATTTCCATTGCTATGTTCTTTTATTCTATTTATCCTTTCTCTTTTTATTTTATCTTATGTATATATTTTTCTCTTTGTTACATTAAAAATTCTATAGAGTCTTTAAACCGTTTGATTAATTTCGAATAAAATTGTTACTCTAGAATCCATTTACACTTCTGATCTATTTACATTCGGGTGTAAAAAGTTTTCAGTCGCGGAGATAATACTCAAAAAGATAACAGTTTTTGTCTCGTTTATTTCTTTTGATGGGCATGTGCAGGTCGGTGTTAATGACGAGAATCAGCAAAGCGTTCGTTGAAACCGATGAAAAATGACGACCTGTCTTCTTCGATGGTTACAAAAAGCACGCGAGTCTTTTTCGAGATTCCTACCCGACCCAGTTTCCACGCCGAAGCTGTGCTTGCGTCACTGGAAATTATATCGTGTATAAGGGACTCTCCCTTCCCTTGTAATCTCGTGGAGCCGATCCGTAAATGAATTGTTAATCGGAGGAATTAAACCGAATAACGCCGGATTAAAATTGGAGCTTGCGTAGGTGTGCATTTAAACTTGCAATTTATTAACAATTATTGCGAAGCGCGATTCGTCGTCCCAAGTATTAATATATTTATGTAAATTTCTCTCTTATCGCAGTCTTGTTAGAAACTCTCTATTTTGTGAGAGGAAACAGATAATTTTCAGGGAAACTAAATTAACGACCGAAGCAACACTTTCGATACGATTAAAGCACAAACTATTTTACGGCCATTTGATCTCGTATTCCACTGAAAACGAGATGTTCCTTTCGCCAGAATAATTACCCAAATGGTTTATCAGCAGACTCCTGTCGCCAAAGCAGCTGTTTTCGTGAATTTAAACTGCATTTAAATTCATTGCTCTTCTGCGTTAGCACTTACAAGGCGAGGAATCATCATAAGCAGAGAAAAATTGTCTTAAAGTACCTCATTTAAAATTCTAATTTTTAATTTTAAACATACACACAAAAAAATGAATTCTTAACGAAATGCATAAATGCTTTAATCCAAGAATATTTTATGCTTAGAATAGCGCCAAGAATAAACAATTTCCAATTAACAATAAATTATTCGTAAAATAAAATAAATTTTATTCTTAATATAAAACAAATTTTATTTCAATAAAAGAATAAAGTTGTATTCATTCAACATTCAATATGCTTATATTAGCATTATTTTTTTCTTCAATGATACCTTTTGTCAACTTATTTCAAACCCCCAGTAGGCTTTTTAGTAACATCAAGATGACAGAAACCAATGCTGCAGTAAGTGACGATTTGTAAATGAAGCTTTGTAAATGAAGTGTCACATTTATTAGAGCATGATTTATTAGTGCTTCTTAATGTGCACGGAGTACAAGTTCCCAAGGAAAAACTGAATCAAACTTGGATTATACCCTCTACTAATGTAGCTCAAAAGCAAGTGAAATGCTGAGACCGTTCTACCAATCTCCGTATTAGCCGTATTGCAAATAAGGATGCAAACAGACAGTCAACCTCACAATGGTAGAGAATGCTGACTGCATGTATAGGTGGATCCGCCGCGACGGATTCATTGCTCACCTCATCCATTTAACTTTGGGTAGCAGATCCGCGAATTCATCGCGGAAAATTCACTCGCGTGTATAGGCGCCTCTTCATTATGTCACAGTGACAAAGTCAGCCAGCTCTTCGCGCATCCCCATTTGCAATAGATAGAAATTATAACTGATAGAAATTAGGACGAGCTGAATATTTCATCTACCCTTAAAGATTGAACCACATTTGGAGGTATGTTCCACGGCAACAGTTCACTCACAAAACCACCGTCAATGGTCACTTATTACACTCGTACTTCCGACATCTTGATATTACTGAGAGGCCCTTATATACACTGTTACAGCTTGCCGGCGAATTTTCAAATTTATAATTCTTAATCCAAGAATAAATAGTTTGTAAATAATACGATTAAGTTTGTTAGAACCATATAATGATTTTAGAAACAAGAATACAATTTTATATTTTGCATAAATCTATTTATTATTGATGCCAGTAAATATTTATGATTGAAGAGAATATTTTATACTTAAATGAAAGTAAATAGCATTCAAGAATAAAAATATACGTGAGTCAAAAATTCATTTTTTTCTGTGTATGATATGCTTATTATAATGTTATAGTGATTCACAATTTAATAATATACCGGTTTTGAAAACAATATTACGTCATTTTTATAATGCGAATTATACTGTAAGTCTAGAGAAAAAAGTATACATTTTGATGAATTCGAAATAGATGTAGTATTTTACGAAAACATTAATTCGAGCTACAGTGAACAAATGATATTGCGTTTAGTAGGTCCCCACTCCTTTCGGCGTGACATTTTTATCAGAAAAAAAGTCAATATGGAAATTGGGTCGAATAGTGTCCAAGTAACAAACGTACGTGGCGCATCTAGGACGCTCACGCTGTGTACATATTTGATTAGATGCGCTTATCTCTTCTTTATTAAAAAAAAAATTTTCTCGGAAGGCTCATTACAGCCTCGTATATTATGAGCCTCTTCCGTAATCGTGCAACGAATCTACGTTTGTCCAAGGGCGCGTACTGTCGGGTCTCGCGGCCATTTACGTAATTGCAATGTGGAGTCGTGCCTTTTCAACCGAAACCGCGATGTGCCTCCGTTTCGGCTCGCGCAGAAACGATGAAAATGGAAGCTGGGATCTTGGTTTTACGTTATCGTGACAAAGTGTCGCACACGCGGAAGCGCGGCTAAGTGGGTCAGTGGGCCAAGCGCAACTGCAACAGCCACCTTCGTATTGAATTGCATCTACATCTACGTTTGCATCTGCACACAAACGCAAAGATGCTGTCTTCCGATGATCCTCCCGATGGAGAGTTGCATATTGCGGGTATTTGATATTTATGAGCTAACGTGAATCAAGCAAGAACTTTTCCACGAGAGGCACGTGCGGATATAAAATTGCGATGCGCGAACATGGCTTATCATATTCTGTCTTCCGGATAAAATTTAATCCTTCAATCAATAAATTGTAGCCTCAATAATAATGTCGCGCCAAATGCAATTTTTCAGTTTGGGTACAGTTAATATCGTTTAATAACCGGTGATATAAATTTAATAAAATCACTTATTCACTCACTTCTTTCATTTACAAAATATTAAATCTCTTATATTCTTATATCGAAATATATATTGGGTTATTTAAAAAGTATCCGCGGTTTTTTCATTCAAAAATTGAACAAAAAACCGCGGATACTTTTTAAATGACCTAATATATTATAAAATTGTCTTGTCGTTAAAAGCGATAATGAATTCATTTTCAACTCATTAAAATAATGAATTAACGGCTTCATTGAAAAATTATAATCTATAGATAAAAACTCTTTTGTGCAAACTGTCGTATGGGTTTTTATCCTAACCTTAGACAGTATCACAATGGCTGCATTCAGCAGAAAAAGCAGCTTTGCAACTGTTGTAAAATTCTCTGATATGATTGCTCTTAGTTCCTTATTGGATCTAAATGTATAAATCCAATCATATTCAAAAATTTTACAATATTTGCAAAGCTGCTTTTTCTGCTGAACGCAACCAATGTGTGCATTGCAATGTGTGCAAGCGGAAACGAAGCGCTTTGTTCGCGCTTTTTTTTGTTGCTACGCGTAGATAGATATTGCACTTTTACGCGTCTCTGGATAGAAATAAAACTCACTTACTGTTTGGAGATACATATCCACGGGACGTGAACTTTATATTGCATTGCAAATTCGCGAGCGTACAACACACAGATTTATCAAAAATTCATGTCCATTCCGTTCAAAAGCCGCTTATATTTGTACTGGTTTGATGAACTTTTATTTGTTACTCCATACAAAGTGGAAGTTGCATCAGCATTCTCGCTATAAATTTTATTGAACCAAGAAGCTTAGCAGTCTCTTATTTGAAGAGGGAAATTTATTTTTTTAGATATCATTTTATCTATCATTTTGTTGAATTCGCACACACGTTCACTATTATAAAGCTACAATTTTCATCATAAATATGATACCGAGAGAGTGATTCGAGTGGATGTAATTTGTCATTTAGAAAGCAATTGGAATACACCATCTGCGCTTTCTCTCGATTGTTTTAAACGAAAGCGGATGTATTTTTTCCGGAGATTCGTTGTGGTCGACACGAGCATTGATCGAAACGCGAATAAAAGAATAGCATGCGCGCGGATTGTTCCCGTTGTAAAATGAATACCTTGCTCGCGAAATACTTTCAATGAATACTCTCGAGAAAATGAGGGAGTCCATTCGAAGGTGTGAGATCGCGCGTGGAAATTATTGCTGGAATGACGGCACCGGTCATTCAACTGGTAAGCCTTTTCCAAGCGGGACTCACTCAGTTTTTCTTATAGGATTCTAATTGCTATTAATGTAAATTGTGAGAAAAAGTCGGCCTTTCGCACGATTTACTTGTACTGTTTGAAGAACTCTCTTTGCCTATTTTTTTTTTCTATCCGGGACAATGGTTTTCCAAATAAAAGCAAAAAAAAACGTGTAAAATTCATATATGTTCGTATAAGCATTAGAATTACGAGAATGAATCATATTCATTTCGCAAATAGATGATAATACACGACTGAGTGGTTATTTACTTAAGGATATATTGCACGTATTTTTAAATGCAAAAGTTATGAAAAATTTATAGACTTTTATATTGTATTTGTGTTTGTGTGAAAGTAACAAAAAAAGTTTGGCGGCGATTTAAAATGTGGATAAATAATTATTTCAATAAAACGGAAACATGTTTTTAAAACATAATTAATAAAATGAGAAAATTTTTATTTAAAATATAAAATTGTATTAAATGTGAATACTAACCTTATTGAATTTGTTTCATATGTATATAATTTTTATTAGTATTTAATTTTTCCAATTTCAGTCACTTTTTGCAGAAATTATGCACCTGATTTATCCTTAATAAATCAATGGATTTGTTTCCGGATTATTAAAAAAAAAAATATATATATATATACTGTTTTCATTATATTAATTGATTAATCAAGAATCTCATATGATTTCAGCCTGCAGGACTTTAGTTTCAATCTTTTACGATAAATTACGTTCATCGGGCAAAAAGAGCTTTTGACTGAAAATCTGACGCGTGCCGCAGTTAACGAGTGTTAATACAAATTATGTCATAGGATTTATATAGATATTTAATAAGCCGTCCATTAAATTTCAATGTAACGGTCTTTACGTCATTTATTTGATGCTACGTTGACTCGAGCGGATATTGATACTTTCACCGTGAATCTGTTGCCGCAATAGAAGCGTGAGCGTGCGTACACGCGCAGGTGGATCACGTTTCCTGATCCGCCGCTCGCGCTCGCACGCGTGTACAGCTCGCACGTTTCGAAGGTAAGAGTCAGCCGGGCGTGACCGGCTCGGAGAGAAACGCGAGATACGCGTAAACGCGAGATACGCGTAATAGCTGATTTGCCATTCGAGAATTTAAGCATGTATTTTACAACAGTAAATTAAGCCGTACAATGCTGATCAAAGCGCGCGTTGCTTAATGACTTTTGAAATTGATTTAAATTTCAAACGCGGGGATACGGGATTTTGCTTTACGCTATGCGAAATTGCAACGAAAAATGTAAATCCATAAATTATGGAGAGAGGAAAAGCGAGGTCATGCGCTCTTAAACAGGGAATTAACAAGATCAAAGAAGCGTACTTCAAAATTTTCGCCGTTCCACTGAGTTTTGTCTGTAAAAGTTGTCTTATCCCATTTAGCTATTTATCGGAAATTGAAATACACACATACTCAATCTTACGATTTAAAAAAAGAATTTTTTTTTTATTTAAAACAGAATCTGGAAATTCTTGTTCTACATATAGTATTTCGTGATATGACAATTGGCGGTGTAACATTGTTGGCACGAGGCACCTTCACACATGACGAAAGAACACGTTTATATATAATTATATACAACGGTTGAATTTAATGTCAGCTAATTTAATGTAATTCTGCGTTTTAAGAATATTGTGAATTTACTGAAGAGGGCCAGATTGTGGCCGATACGTCTAATTAATGTTTTATTAATGTAATGATAATTAAATATCACAAACAATATCTTGTGCGGTGGTTTTTTATGCTCTTCTTTTCATACGTTTTGATTTATAAACCACGTTCGTTCTTACGATTTAATTTTTTAACTTTCCGATTCGCTGCAGTTTGCCACGGCAATACATCACTGTTACAATTTTCACGGAATAATTAAATACTCGTGGACGCAATGAATAAAACATTGCAGAGGGAATTGAAATCAATTTTTATACATATATTTTTTCTCTACTCAGTTAATTAATTGATTCGCCTCCAGAGTTTGTTTTTTTCTCGCTTGACAAAATTGGCTTCATCTTTTTATTAGAAGTTCAATTATCACGCGACGTTGTTAATCATTTGTAAATCGTTTATTAATCGATCGTTAATCGATCGTTAATCATTTATTGTTCTTATAATTAACTATGTCGCGATTGACTATGTCGCACATGTCACACATTGACGATGACGAATCCAATTCGATTTATCCAGTACGTTGGAACAAAGATGAACAAAATGAAGAAATAGTGCTCGTCATTTTCCTTTTAAAGGTACTTTTCTCATGGCGTGACTTGACGAGTATACGAGCATTCGCGTTACTTTTACGACTGTTGATAAATTCGTAGTATGTATTCCCACGGCTCTGCATCAGCGAATAGAATTGAGTCGGCCTACGTATGTTTCTACGCAAATCGATGAATAGCTTTATACGGTCATTCCAATTCTACTGTCTGCATCAAAGGATAAACTTAATTCATTAAATTTATTTTTTAAAAGAGAATGAATTTAAAAGAAGATAATGAAATAAATTTAATAATTTAGTTTATGTAAAATAATTAACTAATATAAATGATTAAAAATCGATTTACACTGATACTCTAATAATTTAATTTTTTATATCGCAATTATCTTATTCTATTATGTATACTGTTAAATTTATAATATCAAATTATATCCAATTTTTGAGTTATTTTTAATTATAGATTAGAATTATTTTTATTTACAGATTTTGTGTTTATCAGTATCATTAAGATGCTTATGAGCATAAAAATTATTAAATTGCTAGACAATTTAATTTGTAATAGTAGTTTTGTCGGTATAGGTATTAGTACGTTTCAAATCTGAAAAATCAATTCGGCGCGCAGTTTGGTAGAATTTGATATGTGGTATATAAATTTACACTGAATTAAGTATTTAAGCATTAAAGATTCAACTTCGACCGTTATGAGCTTTATTTCATATTGGTTGTGTATTCACATATATGATCCAATAGGATTCTTATTGTTTTATTTTTAATTATTTCTACATTGAAAACGAAACGTACTAAATTTTGATAAATATTGGTTTGAATAGTATTAATTAAATATTTACTAGATGTAAACATATATTTATTTGGCACAAGAACCATTAATTTGATTTAAGTATAAATTTTTTTTATTATAATAGTATTTATTATAAATATTTAATACTATTTAAATAAATACTCATTAAAATTTCGTAATTTTTTTTCTGTGTGTAAATCGTCACTGCTCTTAACATGTCGTTAATTTAACAAATACAATACAGTTAAACAATTCAAGAAATATATTAAGTTTGACAAAAATTTACTTTATTATTTACTAAGTTCAAAGGTTAATATGAACACTGTTGACTTCAAAATAATTCAAAGCAATTCCATATAAATGAGTTAATTAGATGCGATTATTTTTTTTAATCACGCGTTTTAAAATAATACATTTTGACACGCTTGGAAATTAAAAGGATTTAAAGAATTGTTTTATAAATTTGATTTTTTAATATTTAATGTATAGTTCTAAATAATCTAAATGCTTTAGTCTGGTGTAATTTTTATTTCATTTTAATTTGAGAAGATTTGAAGAGGAAGTACCCTCGCTGGAAGGTAATTTTATACAAGGCAGGAAGGAAAAACGCGAACTCTTTAGAATCCTCATCCCTCGCGGAATACCGTCATCGTCTCTATACTTATATTCATGCGAAGCTCCGTGATCCTTATTTTGCGGAAAGAGCGAAAGCTCTTAGCGAACTTTCGACCGAAAACAGCCGCCTTCAGCTACAATAGACGATCTTTCTTTGCCCGCCGTGGACATTATTTTCTTCTTCCCGAATGAATAGGGCATCTCCCAGAGAACGGTTTTACCGTTGGACGGTCCAGTTTCTTGAATCTATCGCAAATTATGAGATAACACTCGATCTATGTCCAGCAATCGATGTCCAGCATATATCGTGAATAATTGTACGCGCAATTGCTTGCACATACAAGCGGCGGAATCGTGGCCGTAAAATAACGTACCTATGTTTTTGTTTTCTCTGCAAGGCCGAGTTATGCGGGCGCGATGAGGAATGATTACGCGAAAAATGATTGCGCGAAAAATGATTGCCGCTATGATGCACCACGAAACGTAAATTTCGAGATATTGACGTTTCGGTTATTCACCTCGATTCAACGGACACAACGGTTTCTGGCGCTTTTATTTTGTCAGTTCAGTTTGACAGCCCGCATCGAAATTCAGCTAAATAATTAACGAGCAAAGTGAAACTGTTTGATCTGCGTGCGTTGCATACTTTCCGTTTGTTGAAAAAACTGATGGTAATAGAATAATAGTGATAAATTTTGCAAAAGCCGGTTATTAACTTGTTAATAATGCATTTAAGAATTCTGATTTATGTGCGAATTGTCTTTGTGAACATTAATGCGATTTTAATTAAAATATTTTGCGAGAGAGAGAGAGAGAGAGAGAGAGAGAGAGAGAGAGAGATTTGGTTATGATACTTTAATTATTAGGAATATTTTATCTGTCAATTAATAGCACACGTATTCACGTACACGAGCAAAAGTTACGAGATTTAATTATGTAATTAATGAACTTATACGATCGCATTACGTTGCGTTACAGCGCCCTACGAGGGTGGAATATGGAAGGTGAGGGTTCATCTGCCGGAGCACTACCCTTTCAAATCACCTTCGATCGGTTTCATGAACAAGGTCTACCATCCCAACATTGACGAAGTCTCGGGTACGGTGTGTCTAGACGTTATAAACCAAGCTTGGACTGCCCTTTACGGTACGTATTCATTTAGCCGCGTAAAACCGTGCTCGACCAGTCTGTAAATAGCGCACGAGTACTCGCGCAATTTTCGTTTAGCCGTCTACTTAACCTTTTCATTACAAGTAACTTAATTTAGACTTCGCTTTGAGAATTACAACGTGAAAGTCGCTTGCTTTCCAGTCGTACATGCATATAGTATGTATCTTGTATTTATTACGAGTCAGGCTTTGTCGAGCAACGTGTTAAGGAACAACTTTTAACTCTAATTGGTAATTGGCTCCGAAATATCCTTAATTGTATATTCATATAATGAAACTAAATTAATGCAGTTTTGCTTAAAGTTAATCCACGTAATTAATGGATGATTTTTCATTTTGAAAGTCAAAAGGAGAGCCGAGGAGAACCGGATTATATAGTTTAAAGTTATGTAAGGTTGTGAAAAATATTTATTGTAAACAATTTTTAACAATGTTTGGTGCGTATGAAAAATATGTCCGAGTCCACTGGATCCATAAATGCCAATTAGAATTAATATCTGTCGAAAGAGAAAGAGTGAAGAGATTACGAACGATTACTAACGACATTTTTGCACTGTTTGGTTGTTTCAGACTTGTCAAATATTTTCGAGTCTTTCCTGCCTCAGTTGTTAACATATCCCAATCCAATCGATCCCTTGAACGGCGATGCTGCCGCGATGTACCTTCACAAACCCGAAGAATACAAGAAGAAAGTGGCGGGTGAGTATGTTACAGACTTAAATAAGTATCCCCCTTAAACGAGGCACAGTTGGAACGAAGACGGTGGATCATTACAAGACTTTTACGATCAGCCGTCAATCGATCCGTATCTTTCTCTTAAAGTAAAACTTCCCCTGTCGTAGTTGCTTCCGTTCGGCGTGTGTGTACGCTCGAAACATCATTACCGTCGCAATGTAATTTCCCGTTTCTGACTTCTCGGCAGATTACGTGAGGAAGTACGCGACGGAGGAGGCGCTGAGGGACCAGGAGAACGGCGGTACCGGCAACGGGATGTCCTCCGACAGCGAGTCGTCGATGAGCGATTTCAGCGAGGACGAGGCGCAGGACATGGAGTTGTAACCAAATATATTACCATCCGCGCGTACCCATATCCTTAATCATCTCGATTCCCTGTAAGATCCCCGATCGCTCGTCCTACTACCAAATAGATGCTTACACCCGAGACTCCGAGTCTCACTTCTGGTGACGGCGACGAGATCCCTTTTACTACTCGTCGCTGCTTTCGTCTCTTGTCGCTCGTCGCTCGTACATATACCGAGGGGTTGGTGATCGACCATCCCCGGCACGACGAGAGTGAAAGTGACGGAGACGAACGAGGTAAAAACGGAGAATCGCGCTCTTCTCATCGAGCGCATCTCGAGGGGCGTTTTCTATCACGACAGCGATGTCTCTCACGGTCGTCCAAGCTCTTGCTTGAGTTAATTATTCGTTGCGTTTAATTGTCATATATTCATAAATTATGACGACGACGACGATGATTATGATTATAATGTGCACATCAACGAACGAGACGTTGGCACAAATGAAACTCGCAATCTTTGTAAACGTCTCGAGAGTCGATGATCTTATTTTTCAGTGTGAAGAAGAGAAAAAGGAAGGATATGAAACGAAAAGACAGAGAGAGGACCATCGTTGGTATTTACGGGTTATTCATTGATCGACGCAATATCGATTTTCGGCCGGTGCTTCTACTGCGTATATATATATATCTATGATGCGTTTTTCTATGATGAACAGCGAAACAATAACGTACCTTGCGACGGATAGAGCTATATCTAATATATTTACCCGGTTATGTTTTTCTCGATTTCTGAAATTCTCTCGCCCTTGTTTGTTCTTTCTTCCAAGCGCCCACAGGTGCGTTTGTCGTTGTTATTCGAAAATATGTGATCGAGAATGAAGCAGCAGAGAGATGCACAAAAATTTTAACGACGAATCGATTAATCTGGCATATAGCGATCGCATCGTCTCTCTATCAACTAACGACTCCTTTGCTGCTATCTTAGACTGTGTTAGCATCTATTTAAAAAATTATTTTTATATTCGAAATCGCTATCAATCGTCATTCTTCTCATTTTTATCTGAAGAGTACGCTAAATATTGCCTAGTTAAAAGTGAAAAGCAAACAGAGTTTGTCTCTACAATCTTTTCTTTTTCTCGATTGATTATAAAAACCGGTGCCTATGTCACGCGTCAGTTTCAGATTTCTTTTGTTTAAAACAACAGTGAGACACGCAAAAATGTGATGGAGTATGGGTACTAGCACCGTCTTCCTTTTTCCTGCCATCACTATTCCCAAACGTTTCCCCCGTAGGGCTGCGCATCAGCGACCGATCGCTACGTCGTCGTCGGCCGCGGGGAAAAGATCGAATCTGCTACACAAACGGCCGCACGCGAACGACGTCGAGACGACGGAGCCGCTAGCCAAGACTGCGCGATTGTGGAATCACCCCGGGAGAATGAGTGCAAACGAGACTCTGAATATGTTTCAAGCAACCTCGACGTCCTGTCTCGAACTGTGCGCATCGGGCGGACAAAGTGCGGATGAGACGCAAGCTACAGGACTGTCATCACCGTGTGTCCATCCTTTGGAAGTGAATGTAGATTTAGTTGATCCCGGTGGGTACGGATCGGACGCGATTTAATAATCACTCGCGGAAAATTTTAAGTCAATTTGTACTATTTTAATCTCATTGTTATTCGACTCATTATAGATTTCATTATATAGATTATTGTTATTAAGAGGAGGACGTATATTAAATTGAATTGGTTTGTTACAATGTTTGAGAGATGCTTTGCTTTTCTAGAAGTGAAACTGGAAATATCCTTGCGTTTAAAGAAAGAAAAAGAAAGAACAACTATCCTTACTTAATTAATCATTACTTCCATCCGCTAATGCAGTTTTAAGTTTATTTCAAGTATTAGAACTAAAGAAAATGAAATCAAAGAACTCAGGGAATTTCCGTTTGAGAAACAAAAACTATGGTTGTATCATCGCTGAAATAAGCAAAACGTGAATTCGAATACACGAATGGAAAGTGCGAGGAAAGGACTAAATTTATTTTTATGATTGACGATATATCAGCGAGTTTAAATTTTCAAAAAGAACCAAGTAGATTAAAGAATTGTTTGGCAAAGTGTAGGAAAACTGTAAATTTATAAAATATAAAATTGTATAAACTTTGATGCACAATAATCTTCGATCAATAGTATCTCGTTTCAAATATATCTCCCTCCTTTGCATGATTTACATGTATGCAATGCGATTTATAGCTGTACGTAAGTATAAACATTATATTTCAGTGCCTTCTCAGGCAAAAAAACGTGCCTTATTATATGGGTCTCTGGTAAAGAATTTCATTGGAATATATGAGTGAATACGACGAGCATTTAGCGTTAACGGATCTTTGGACGAAATTAATTATGCTTAAAGCATTGCAAATTAATACCGAATGTGTTTTAAGAAACTAGAGATAAACGTCGATTACTAGGCTTCAATAATTTCTTGATAATTGAAAGATGTATAGGACATCAACGGAAAAAATATGTAAGAAAGCGTGAAAAATTTCAACGATCAATCCGATTGTCCATCTTGAAAATTTTGAACAGATATGACGCCGAATTGATACAACAATAATCGTAATGTCACTATAACTACGTTGCGTAGGCGCATCGGTCGTAAATGCAGCAACTACAGTAATCAAATTCAGAATGTAAATAGCAAAACAAAAGTTACGATTTTTTAGTCAATATACTGTATATTTATACAATTTCGTTGCGCACACTCTCGCAACTTTTATTTTATCCACCGATGAACCTTATCCAGGTTTTTAATGTATTATGCAACAGTTCTGCGCTTATCTTTTTTTTTTTAAAGAACGTTATTTTATACGATAAACGATAATTTATACGTAGGGATATTCACGCTTTACATTATTATTTAAGACGAACTTTCATGGACACGGCCTGTTTCCCAGCGAATCCATTCCGTTGACGACATGTACTGCAATGTATTTACCGTTTCGAAAAGTTATGCTATTAAGACTAATAATAAGTGAAATCAGTACAGTTTTCGTATAACTTACCAGAAGCAATGCCGTTTTTATATTTCTATATTTTTTTCTCGTGCAATTATGTAAAGCGATATGTTTCAAAATCCGTCAGTTGCTCATTGTCATATTTTTCGTAATGTTCGTCTATATATTGGCTTCGTTATTGTTATTATCTCATTAGTTTTTGAAACTCGGTGTGCAATCAACAAAGTATGATATGTGCGTCACTTGAATGTACGTCAAGACAAATGTACATTTTATTCAGCCTGAACACTTAGAATTATCTCAGCTGTACTTAGAAAAAGAAAAAATTCTGCTATTCTTTTATTCGCACTGTATTTCTCACAGGAACGCGCGTCTCTTCTATTTTATTTTTTGTAAGTTAGCACAATGTCGCTTTAACGCGTCTAATGTCTCGTCGGCACTGTACTTTTAGACTTCGTTCAAAACCAAAAATCATCATACTAGAATGTGCGTTTCCCATGGAACCGTGTCGATTGAGTTTGAAGTCGTGCTCTCAGATCTCACATCGTTGCTAATTATATATGTAACATATAGAATTATTGACTAGTTATACGCATAAATATATATATATATATATATATATATAAATAAAAAAAATATATATATATATATTTTATCGATCATATTCGCATAACTTTGTATTAGCTATTATGTATGGTTTTACTAACGAATTGTTTAACTAAGCGAAGAAGGATAATTTTAATAATCATTTTTTATATTTTTTTTTGCAAGTGTTGTTTGTTCCTCCTATCAACTGATAACTTATCGCGTCTCCATTTCGACTATTGGGATTGTTTTTTAGTATTCCCTGTTCAGTGCGCGCGCGCGCGCACGCTTATTATTATAACGAAGATAAAAAATTTTCCATAATATGTGTAGATATTGGATTATTATCGGATTAATGCTTAGATTAATGTTAACTAATATTTCGTTTTATGATGCGAAGATCCATTGCCTCTATTGTGTTCAAAACCTTTTTGTAACATTGAATAATACGTCTAAAGGCATATTTTTATATATGTATTGCAATGATATAATATAGCGATAGTTGCATGTTCTTTATCCTACGTCGGGTTCCATCGCCATTTAATTTTCCCCTCTGTGATCATAAATAATGGATAATCAATTATTTTTATAATCGTGAGCAACCTGTCTCATACAAAACGATTAGAGTCTCGCGTATAATAAGATGCATTGCTTATGTCGTTCCTTTAATTCCGTAAGATACGTCGAATGTTTTCCGAGTAATTGTACATTTAAAGGATGCAAAGGAGTCGTTACGTAACACGAGAAACACATAATCTATATAGTGATAATTATAAGTTGTAGAGAATTGAAACGAGAGAATTTGAAACTACGATTATTGTGATTGATTGGTTCTTTGCCGTTACATAACATAATCTGTGTTTTTAGTGTCTCACCGTAAATCTTATTCGCGAAGATATAAGTTATATTTACGGATGACAATTCCGATACAGAGAAAGAGAGTAAGCTGTCGATGGGCGATGTCACGTGTTTGCCAAAATTTCTGTCAACAATTTGTGATCAAAGGGCGAGGGATTCGTTTTTGCCCAATTCAGTTTGATCAAACGACATATATATATGTATATCTACGTACATACACACACACACATTCACGTAGCATGCAATGTCAAACACGTTCCAAACGAAACTATTAATTTCGTGCCACGATATACGGCATATATGGTCTACTGGACTTTTGCGAGAATCATATTCGGAGTTGTAACTTCGAAATGTTGTACAAAAATGGAAGAAGAGGAAAAGCAGATACACTCGGGGCCGAGATTTAGTCCAAGATTTTCATTCTACGGAAATTATAATTCTGTCGTGTTACGTTCTTTGAAATGTCGAAATTGGGAGATGGAAGTCGATAGAGTGATCGTTATCAAAGATACTCTTTAAAACGCACTTAAGTATATAGTAGGCACTCGTTCAGGATTCCAGGCGTGACGTGAATAAAGAAGATGATGAACGGCTGCTATTCCTGTTCCGCCGGCGGAGCACGTATCCTGATTTGACATCATGTTTTTCTCGCGAGGTAAACTAGATAATTGAGAGGGGAACGTACTCTCTCCATTTTCAGATGTTTTAATCAAGACAGGGAGACAGCAATATTTTTGCTACTCGTTCGTAATTATATATCGATGTTAGCGAGCGTGCCGACGACGGCACGAGCGTCAGACGCGTTTGCAATAATGGTTGATTAACAAAGTTGTAATAAGGAGGATACAATCGTTATATCAATCTTGATCGTACGATCGAAACTAGTCGCCCGACAACGACGATGCAGTTGCGCTTGCGGAATATGCATTTCGATATAGTTTGGCAAATTCGTTTTACAACTCGATCGCGCGACAGCGATCCGTTTCTTGCTACCTTATCTCCAATTGAAAATTGAACAAGCCCTAATCTTCTAACTTAGATCCAGCGATAAAAATGACCTAGCCGTGTGCAAACTAGATAGTGAACGCCGACATTGTCACGGGACGATAGTAATCGAGCAATGCAGCAAACGCGAAGAAAATGATAGCTGATATTTCTATGATCGGTCTAGCAATTTAAATGCATTCTAGACATTCTTATTCTGCAGCACATCCGGGAAATGTAATTAACAATATTAAAGAAACTATTAATTTCGTTGGCACTTTTGTTACTTTTACTTTGGACAATGTCGACGTTCGCAATGGACAGATTTTCGCGTGTGTTATTACTGCTTTATATTACTCAACGATTGTGCGAGAACTTTGACCTAAACCGTTTCCATGTAGATAAGCGAGGCCAATTTTTTACCGCGTCTGAGAAAAATAAATAATCCCGATGGGTTTTGCGTAATCACGCAAAGTGAAAATTGCTCCGTCGCGAAGAAACAGAATTATTAACGCAAAAAATAAAATTATGATATTAAATTAAGTGCAATTTGTGACGCGAGAGGAGGACATATTCTCTCGAATGAAAAGTTTACGCTCGCTTATGCATCTGGAAATGATAAGGATTTAATATTTCGACTATATATGGCGATAGAGAGGTTGAAAGAGATGAAAAGGCAAGAGCATAATGCTAAAAGGAAGAGACGTTTTCTTAGCGGTCCGCATTACGATGTATGTGTAAGTTTTTTTAATTATCGAGTAAAAATTAGAGACAAGATAGTACGGTATTTTCATACACAGTAAAAAATTTTATGTTAAATTTAACACATTTCACATGTCCCAAACGGTTCACCCAAATTTTTGAGTTAATTTAACATAAGATGAATATGTTAGAAAATAACACAAATATTATGTAAAAAATTAACACAAGAAGCTAATACTTTAACACAATTTAAAAGTAAAAATAAATTTTATGTTAAATTGATATATTTATAATGTTAAATTTAACTGAAATTAGATGATATTTTTACATTTTTAATTTAGACGATGCCTCTGTGATATTTAACATATGCAATATATAGATTTAACTCATTTAACAGATATTTACCGTTATAAAGAGAAAATTAACACAAAATATCTATACCTTTTTACATATAAAATATGTAACTAATTGCACAGAACATATTTCTTTAGTAAAACTAACATTTATAATACATTAAATTAACACATATTTTATTCATTTATTTTTACAATTTATGTTTTAAAATTGCATCATTTTTATGTTATTTGTTTACTTACCTATAAATTGTATTATTTTAACATCGAGAATGTTAAATTTTTAATATAATGCCGTTGTATTATTTGAATATTTTGTGTTAAATTAATGTTTAACATTTTTTTAATACTATTTCTTTAATATTATTAAGTCAACATTCGGATATATTAAAAATTCAACACAAAAATTTTAACAAGGATTCGCGTTTTAACGTAATATAATAAATACAAAATCTTTTTTACTGTGTAGAAACTATATTAAATGCAAATGTGAGAAAAGTACTAGAAAACGATTAATTCGCTAAACGATTAATTAAAATGATTGGAAAATAATTAACTCGAAAACGGAATTTATTTATTTATATTGCTAGAAAATGAAATTGTGGGATATTTATTAAATTCTATTTACGTATATTGGGATAGACATTTTATTATGATTATCGTAATAAGAGTATCACTTTAAAAATACCAATTTCGAAAATGACAACTGCGAATTACTTACTTTAGAGAAAACGTCGTTTAGTGCGTGCTGCGAAGAAATCAGGAGACTGAAGGACGCAGCAATGCTCGCGATCCTTCAATCGACTACTTTTACGCAGTGAAACGGATTTTTTCGATTATAGATTTCGATATCGCTGGTAGACCCTTTTCAAACGTAACACATGTAGCGACGTATAAAATGCTAAGGAGTTGTACTAACTCTCTCGTGGACGACGATCGACATTAACTCTGCAGTAACGTTACGTTTTCCCCAGTGGTTCCTAGTCACTGCCATACTTATTAACGACGAAATCATGAAGAGCGTGACCGGAGAGCTGCTAAAGGAAATTTTTGCCGAACAATATATCGAAAAGTTAAAAAAAAAAAAGAGCAAATACACCTCGTAATGTGTTCGCGTTATTAGCTACTGAAAGCTCTCAAGAAAAATTGGCACAAAGACTGCTGTACTGCAGGGTTTACGGGGAATCGACGAGATATCCGTTAATTAACACTGGCAAAGTAAAGCTTTATAAACTAACGTAGTGATGATGATAATGATGACGATAAAGTTCGGAACACTCGTTCGGAGGATTTGTTCGGGAACCGTTTCTATGTTCCATGTACAATCGTGAAGATCGAATTATTGGTGTCTGTAGAGGTACATATATTTTCTTACGGTATATGGTAATTAGCTGCGCTGCTTCGGCTCGTGAAGAACCCGTTATCCTTGAATTGGTCAACGAAGAAAATGGAGAAAAATCGAGCGGAATTTCTAAAATGATCGCATTAATAACGTAACATAATATAATGTACAATAAAATTGTTTGACCGAGGCATATTTAATTCCGCTGTATTTAATTATCTCAATGTATTGTCAAAAGCTTTGTAAAATGATAATTATTTGCATTCGTAATGAGCTGGGATAATTCACAGAAATGCATAATGTATTTCCTTATTAAAATTCAGAATTTACAGAATAGGTTAATAATGAAGTAAAATATTTAGATAATATATATATGATTCAAAAATACGATACGAGATTAAATGAGGTGTTTACAAAATCAATTTTATCTTTATATATTCTATATTTTAATATGAGAGTGTTCTTAATATAAGATTTTCAATTGACTACAAATTTAGAAATCATTATTTTTGAAAGTAAAATTATAAAATTATTATATAAGTAATAACGAATGAAAAATTCACGTGATTTCTATTGCGATTGTATTATGTAACAACTTTAGATGGCATAGGTCTAACTTTATCAAAGAATAAAAAAGTGATACATTTTTTTGGACTTACGCGCTATAAATTCAGAAAATATATTCAGAAAAATAATTCTAAAGGACGAATTTAAGGGAACGGGCACCTCACTACAGCTAGATGTAAAGTTTCCTTAGGTATCTATTGTTTCAATGTATGAATTGTCTATGTAAAATGCTGGTACTGTTAGCAAAAAGAAGAAGAAAGCTATGTCAACGATAAGTACGCCGAGAGGAAAGAATTACTTTCGAATGATCCGGCCTTTTCGAAAGAAAAAAAAAGCAAAAGAGAAAACGGAGGTGAGACAGAAATAATTCGACGATCTGGCGTGTCTTTTACCAGATTTCCCGAATCTGACCAATCACACAGAACGTCTTTCTAGTTAGCACATGATGACGATGATTACGAACTTGCTGAATCCACGTTTTCATGGTTCGTGAACACAATAAAACAATGACAAACAATGAACATTACGCTATTACAAATATTTATTATAAATAAGATATAACAAATATAAATATAAATATATATATATATTTAATATATATATATATATTATATTGAATTAATGATGATTGAACAAGATGCAATTTTTTGGTACAATAAAACGAAAAGAACCAATACTGTGTTTTATTTGTATTTGTATTGAATAATCCATGTACCTATACTTTTTATGTTGATTATACATCGTTTGACATTTTATAATAACTTATTTATATGATTATCTAACACTTTTTATCTAGCATTATTAGATTATCTAGCACTACTCTTTCAACTGTTGTAGAAAGATGCATCTGTCTCCGTAACATTCCAGTGTGCTGCGAAGTTTAATCTAAATTTATATACTTTGAGCTCCGTATTCAGAACGAGCTTTTATCTCTGAAATTCTATAGTATGCGTGATGTAAATTGTAGTATGTTAACGCGGTAACTGAATAACGCGCGTTCTGAATACGAGCCTGAATATTTATCATATTGAATAAGTAGGTACATTATTCTTTTATTTCTCACCTTTTTCCTCTATCTTCATAAGGTCCCCAATTTACATTGAAATGTATGCATATTGATGGAAATTCTAATTAAAGCCTGAGGAATTTCCCATATCATATTCAATATAATACTGCTTCCACTTGTTACAGATTTGTTGGCGGTTCCTCTAATATTCGTAATTTTTTTCCTTTTTTTCATCATATCCCATACATGTTCAATGGAATTTAAATCTGCACTCATTGATGATTGTAGTATCTCGATGTTGTTTTCTTCGAGAAAGTTAATTGCAATTCTGGTGGTATGTGGGCGAGCGTTGTCCATCAAGATAAAATTGCGTTTTTTTATTCGACGACGCATCGTAATGAAGACATAAAATTTCCTCCACATAATATGCCATAGTCATTCTCGAAGGTGATAAAGTAACAAGATTCGTCGCATAGGGAAGGTGTTGATCACGAAGTAATAAGGAGATCAAACTCGAAGTCTGAAAATAAGTTCGGAAAATCCATGGAAAATCGAGACCTGCTGATTTTAGTGCCATCGCGCCTTGGGAAAAGTTAAAAATATTGGCTGTCACTTGGTTACAGGTCACACGCAGAAAGAAGGTCACACTTGAAAGAAGACATGCCGGCCCAAAATCTGTAATAGCAAAATGCTGCCACGCACTACTGCCCTCTAACAAAGTGGATGTACACTATATAACTCGGAGGATAATGTATCCACTTTTCTGAGGGTAATACGTTCACTTTTCTGAAGGTAATACGTCCACTTTTCAACTCCAGATGATAAATTGATACTTGGTTCATAATCGTGCTACATTCAAATTGTACATCAGAAATATTCATCTCTGCAATCTCTTACATGTGCGTAATGTTTATTTCGCTTAAAACAATATTAACATTAAAGTTGTATTATATTTTTATAAATGTTTAATATTTATATTTTAAATAAGCTACATGTACATATAAATTAAGTCGTATTTCAAGCATTTTATTTTTATTAAATACATTTTTATTTTTATTAAATACATTTTTATTATCCTCAGAAAAGTGGACGTATTATCCTCAGAGCTATGTAGTTTATATTCATTTTGTCAGGGGGCAGTAGTGCGCAGCAGCATTTCGCGGGTTTTGGTCCGGCATATCCTCTCTCGGGTACTTTTTCTCTAGTATTATATATTTCGAGAATTAAAATTTCCCTTAGAGAGAAAGTTTTGGAACATAGCCTAGGACTCTAGAAGTTTCCTTAGTCTTATCTGTTTATCTCTTTGAGGGTACGAGTCAGTTGTTAGGTGTAAACTAGATCTGTCGAATCAGGAACGCTCAGCTGTTCGTGCCTAAAATAAAGAGTTTATTGTATTATAATAACAGCGAGTTCGTATTTGTTCGTTATTTTTCGATATTAACTGATTTTCGGGATCTAAGAACATCAGACCCCAGAATAATACTTGTTCGCATAATTCAGGGCAGTCTCGTATTCATTGCGGACATCTTTAATCAAGTGCGGAGTTTTGACTTCCATTCGTAATTATTTTCATCGATAATTGTAAGATAAAATTTTTTTTCTTTTTTTATTTTTGACAATAGTAACAGGTTACTTAAATTCTTTGACAAAGAAAAACGAATAACACGGGCATACCGGGCATGTGGTAAATCGACAGTTTAATCAGGTAGCTTTACACCGACTAATTAGTAAAAGTACGCTTGAAATCAATTTATTTATATATTAGATAATATATAAATAAAGCTTTTTTATTAATTCGTTATAAACTTCCGTGCAAATAAATATTTAACACTTTATGTGCAATCATTATATATGATAAATTTTAAATTAGCAACATTTAATACAATCACAGTTTTACACGTTATTACGTGATTTTCGTTATTCAGTTAGGGGCTACAATAAAAGGAATAGGGAACAGAGAACAGAGATAAGAATTTCAACCTAGCAGAAACTGCATTCCACAATACGATTTATGATAAGTTGAAATTCATATTCTGTTTCCTGTTCCTTTTACTGTGTGAAGCCCCTTATGGTATTCACATTACTGTCTTAAAGATGCTTGTTTATTTTGAATTTTTTTGTTATCATTTATGCAAATTTACAGTAAATCATCTAAACAATGTCTTCTCGAGGAAATTATGATCACATTCTCACAACAAACTTTAAAGTTTATATTAAAGACGAAGTAAGTGTAAATTAAATTATTTTGTGATTTATAGAATTTAAATAAAATTTATAGCAGATATTTTTATTTTAATTATATATTTTATAAATTTAAGAATGAATGTTATATGTAAATATATTGCATGTTCTTTGATATTCCATATAATTTTTATTACATTTCAATGATTTAAATCACATAAATCACTACATGTATACGAAACATTGTATTTATTTGATACATATATATATATCTTAGGAATTATTAGAAATAAAAAAGAATGAAATGGATATGTGTAGAACCGTAAAAGAAATTCGATGGATAAGACGCGATTTAAAGGTACTAAAAGAACTATTTCATGCAAACCAAGTTCTTTCATCCGATCTTTCTGTATTAAATGAAATTGCAAACAACATAAACTCATCAGACGAAACATTACAATTGACAGCATTTCAAATGTACAGAAAATTAGGTCGAGAAAGGAATACTGTGAATGATATGATAAAAGGTGGCATCTTATCACGCTGCATTGAATTTTTAGACAGCGACAAGTATGTACCTATGAAAATAGAAAAACAATTCATAGAATTAAGTAAATTATTTATGACCGTTCATTGAGCTCTTATGCAGCATATATACAGTGCCCGCCAAAAATTTCAAGTCGACTAAATATCTCAAAAAGTATGCATTTTTAAGAAAAATATTTTAGATAAAAATTTTAGGATTTAAAAAGATCTACTTAATGATCTTATCAGTTTGACCTTGGATGGCGTCACCAATATCAGGTCAAGGTCACATCGATTTTTTTAAATTAATCGTTCTATTTTTGATTCCAGAGTCTAATAGCTGATATCAAAAACTTTTCAAAAGTATAATAAAGTTCATTTTTATTAAACAAGATGTAGAGAAAGATTTATATAATCAAAATTACACGGTGTAAAGGGGGCTATTATATACTGATAATAATTTTCGTCTAGATGGAGGCGTCAAAAAGATATGAAGGTCCTCCATTTTTTAAATAAAAGTATTAAGATTGTATATCAAAAACCAATAGTTAACGAGATATTTTACATTTTATTCTGATACATATTGACATAAAATGTTAAATAAATTCGTAAACTATTAACTTTTTGATAATCATATCTTAATACTTTTACGAACAAAATAATGAGACGAATCAGTTAGTGAAAAGAAAACACATAGTTGCTTATTTTTTAAAAAATTATCCATTTTGCATACATATTTTTTTAAAGCAACGATATGTTTTCTTTACATTAACTAATTCATCCCATTATTTTGTTCATAAAAGTATTAAGATATGATTATCGAAAATAGTTTACGAGTTATTTAACATTTAATAGTTTAAGAGTTATTTAACATTTTATGTCAATATGTGCCAGAATAAAGTGTAAAATATCTCGCAACTATTGGTTTTTTGTTACTATCTTAATTCATTTATATGCAGAATAATTAGAGGAATATATATCATATTGTGTAAAAAAAAATCGCAATTTCATTTAAAAAAATGGAGGTGAACTTTATATCTTTTTGGTACCTCTATCTAGAAAAAAAAAAACAACATGACCAATACATCCTCCTCGAAACTATTTCACTTTCATTTAAAACATTTTGTGTATCAGCAAAAATAAACGAAATATTCAAGATGTTTGATTAAAATCACTTTGTATACCTACACACACACACACACACACACACACACACACACACACACACACACACACACACACACACACCACACACGCTAATAAAAATGTTTTCTAACTTCTTTATATTTCCAATTTAATCGTATGTTATTGACTATTTTTTTTTTATCTATTTCTTGATATATTCATATATGAATAAGGCAATTTTTTAAATTCTATTTGTAGCATCTGCCTGCAATTTGAAGTAATATCTTTATTAACTGTTATTACTTCGAGAGGATTCGAAGAATCGGAGAATTATATAAAATATGAAGCAATACCAAAATTAATGAAACTACTTAAGTCTACATCTTCAATTATTGTCGAACAAACAGTTTATGTGTTAGGAAATATAATTGATATTCCCTATGCACGTGATCTTGCTTTTGAACATGATGCTATATCTGTTTTAGTTGATTTAATTAAACCTGATACTTCAGTAAGTGATATTTTATTTAAAAATATTCTTTGACTATTTATCTTGCTTGCTTTCTTATTGTCAGCACAGATATTCAGAAACAATATTTTTGTTTGTTTGTTAGAGAGTCGGTATATAAACGTTATTTGTAAATCAAATAGTAATCAGTGACAAAATTTTTAAGAGACATTTAGTAACAATTAATTATTAAATATACAATACTAGCAATGAATAAATTTTATAATATTATAATATCATAAAATATTTTGATTTATGTATATATAATTTTGTATTGTACTTTCTAATACTCTGGTTCTTGTAATATTATATTCTTAATGTTATTTTGCGAAAAACTGAAGATAATTAAATTATATCGATATTTTCAATTACAATATTCAGATAGTAATATTCTGAATACTACGTTTAATTATTTAAATTACAATTAATTTAAGAAATGAGATTTATAAGTAGTGCTTAAAAGAGAGAAATATATACTATACATAAATGTAGAGTATCTATGTATAGCAATGTCAAACTAAGCTTCTTATAGAGCTGACATAAAAAGTAAATATAATAATTCATAAAGAAATGAATTGATATAGCAACGTTTGTAGCGTTTAACATAAAAGCTAGCAATAAAACTTAGTTTTGTGTTAAATAAAATTTTAAAAGTATGTTTTATTAAGTAGATCATATTCCAATATTTTTTGATACTGAGAAAACATGCAGGTGACATTCATGGACAACATCTCGTGGCTTTTATCTAGTTTATGTCTAAGGAATCCACCTCTAAGTCTTGAATTGATTAAACCTCTTCTGCCAGTTTTTGATCGTCTATTAAATAGTGAAAATAACAACATAATCTGTAAGATATTCGCGATTTATCTGTTACTTTAGTATCTATCGTTACTTTAGTATTATGTATTTTATTCCTTATGGAAAAATATTGTCAGATTTGTGCAAAACTATTTGAACGGATATTGTACAATATTTAAATTAAATGAATAATCTTTTAACTATTTCCAATAGTTTTTCGCGAGTTGAATTTTTCCATAAGGAATTCTAATTTTGAGATACTTACATTGTTGTTTAATTTAGCCGATACCTGCCGGATACTTTATTACCTTACTGATGGAGTTAACGATAATATACAAGCGATAATGGAAACTGGCATTCTACCGAAAATTTTAGATTGTTTGATATCGAAAATGAAAAGTATCTTTATCCCAGCATGGTTCACCGTAAGAAATATAGTGGTAATGGGTGATAATACTCAAAGAGATGCTGTCATCTCTGCAGGAGGATTGTTGCGTCTTCGTTCTTTGTATTGGTATTATGCTAACTGTCAAGATATTATTGCAAAGGAAATTCTTTGGTTAATTTGTAAAATGGCAAGCAATACGGACCAAATCCAAAGTGTAATAGATGCTGGACTGTTAATGGTACTGATAAACGAAATTCTATTTGTAAGTATTTAATAAGAATAAAATTGATTATGGAATTAGTAACTGGTACATAGTACCAGCAATTATTATACTTAGTACATTCTTTAATTTTACATATCGAATATATGCACGTATTTTATCACCAAATTTAGTTCATTTATATAATTTGGAAGCTACATTCAAGGCTCTAAGCTATGGACTAAAGTTATATATATTTAATATCAATATATTATATATTTCTCAAAATTACGTACAGAATACATCCTAAAGTGGATCGGAGAAAATGTTTTTACGATATGATAAGCATATAGGATTAAAAGATATCATTTAATACCCAGATAATAGATGAAAAGTTTCAAGTTAATCGAAGAATGGCTTTAACTGAAATTTTTCTCTCAGAAGATCTATGAAGATTTAGTTTAATTTATAGAAAAATATGAAAATACATCCGATATATTTGTGTAATTTAAATAGTATTGGATAATCGTAATTAGATACAAAATTATAATTAAGAAAACTATTTGACCATTAAAGCCCAATTTCACAATATACGGTTATCTAAAGATTAAACCAAGAAATTCATGAATGAATTTTATTGATGAATCTGTTGGTAACCTTTAATCTTTAGGTAATCATATATTATGAAAACAGGCTTATCTGAAGAAAGATTCACAATTTCAAATGCATGTATAAATTATGAATAAATTTTATCAATTACTTTGGGCTTGTTTATGATCACAGTCTGTTATTGTTCTAAAATCTTTGTTTTATGTCAATTTCTTGTCAATATATTAATCGAACAAATGTCTCATCTGTTTTCTCCGTTAACTTTGTATGCGATTTTATGTCATCAACTTTATTTTTATAACATCTTTCTACGATAAAAAGATAGATTTAATAGCAATTAGTTAATATTTATATACTATCTATGCTTGTTATGTACTATCTATGTTTGCATTTTTTAATTTGGAAACATCATGATTGAATTGGGATGGGTCAGGGAGAAACTCACTATTAGATAGTAGCCATCTCCACACAAGAGTTGTACAATCCTTTCTTTCATAAATAAAAATATAAAGACCTTATTTTCAGAATTAATATGTCATTTGAAGTGTTAAGCATTTTGCAATCTCTCAGAACAATGGTACATTAGAATGAAAAAATGGCTAAAATTGGCGGTTTAATCTGTTCTGTAATTCTTTTAAATTAACAGTCGGAAAGTTTTCTAATTATTATATTTTTGGTTTAAATGTCATCATTTGATATTAATTGATTATCATTTCACTGACAAATAACATAAATACGTCAAATACACAACTTTTTATTTTCCAAAAATTAGAAAATATATAAAACTTGAACTCAAAATTCCAAATAAATTAAAATTTTAGATCTGTCCTCCGAATAAATTAAAATTTTATAATTGTTATTTGCACTTTTTTTGATATATTTTTCTTATTGTAAAAATAATTTTTTTTCGATTCATCCTATATACACCTGTAAAAGTATCCTACAAAACTGATACAATTTTCACAACACAGTAAACAGTGTGACTAATATAGCAGTGTTGTCACATTTAAATAGATTGTGAATTCAGCATAAACTATACAAGATATCGTGATATTTTACATATTCCATAACTACTTCCTTTTTACTATAGTTATGCATAAGAAATTAAACTCGTTTTAAATATTGATACAAAATAATACAAATATTTTGATACAAAATTTCATAGGTCAATATATATAATGCTATAAATTTTTTTAGAGAAATGCAAAAGTAATAGCCATATGGGCTATGACTACTATGATAACGAAAGCAACAATTCAACAGTTTAATCAGTTTGTGAATGCTGGTATATTACCAGCTCTTTGTAATTTACTTCTCTCAAACGATACCTATATTATTAATGCCTTAACTGGTCTGACTAAAATCTTGCATGCTGCAGAGAAAATAGGACTAGTAGAAAAACTTACCATTGTGATAAAAAAAATTGGAGGATTAGATAAAATAGAAGCTCTTCAACATCATAAGAATGAGAAAGTTTATAAAAAATCTTTGGCCATAATAAATGTTTTTTTTAAAAAGGTTTGTTGTTACTTTTATATGTTTATTTATGTTGAAAACAATTTATGTAGGAAAACCTTATTTTTTTTTTCTAAAGAGTTTTTAATTTTATCTGAATAAGGAAAACATATTATAAATAAAATTATAATTTTATATTTGTACTAAAATGAACGTCATTGTTCATAATATTAATTAGATAAAAATTTCCATATATATGTGTGTGTGTGTGCGTGCGTGCGTGCGTGCGTGCTTGTGTGTGTGTGTGTGTGTGTGTGTGTGTGTGTGTGTGTGTTGTGTGGGACTGTTCAACATATTTAAAATTATGAAAGATTTAGGATATCTTTCATATATTTAAAATTTATACATAAATATCTTGCACGCTTTATGATATCGTACATAATTTATGTTCAATTATGTGATAATTATATATATCCAAAGAAGATAATCAATTGTCAAAATATAATATTCAGACCGAGCCAGAACTTCCAAGTTTATTAACAAAAGCCATTGTTCCATCTTTTCTTTTAAATGAAACTATACCTAAAATTGTACAAGACCTGCCACTATTATCAGACAAAGCATTACACATATTGGCAATTCAAGTTTATAGCAAATTATTTAATTCAAAAACAAAGTCTTTTGCAAGTGATATCGTAGAAAGTGACGTATTACCACGCTGTATTGAGCTCTTAGATAGTGACAAGTATGAAAACTATAAAAATAATTTATTTATTTAAATAAAATATTTCTTCGTATATTGTGCAATGGTAAATATAATATTTAAGATATAATTTTTTTATTTTTATTTAGTTTTGTCTTGCAAGTTGAATTAATATCTTTGTTAACTGCTGTAACCACGAATATATTTTCCAAAGAAGCGCAGTATGTTATAAAAAATGGAATAATATCAAAATTAGTGAAGCTACTTAAGTCTTCATCTTCTAATGTTGTGGAACAAGCAGTGCATTCTTTAGGAGTTATAATCAAAGATAGACCATATACACGTGATCTTGCTCTTGAACAAAATGCCCTACCTTCTTTGGTCGACTTAATTAAACCTGATATCCCAGTAAGTAACTGTATTTAACAATATTCTTTAATTACGTTATCTTACTTTTTATATTGTTATTATTAACTCCAAAGACAATATTTTTTCCGTTTATTTAAGAAATGTATGAATGAAATTCGCATATTGTACAATAAATGTAATAAATAATTGCTAATTTTTTGTAAAATTAAATTTTTAAAAGAAAAATTATATTCATATAATTTTTTTTGTTAATAGTAGCAATAAATCAATTTTATAATTTTACATTTTTCTCTTATATGCAAGAAACTGAAGATAATCAAATTATGCCAATATTGATTTAAAACATTTAGGTAGAAATATTTTTCATTCTGTTTACTTAATAAAGTTATAACTAATAAAGTTATAATAAATAAATTTAAATAGTGCCTAAAAGAAAAATTATTATACGGGAAAAATATAGTTATGCTTTGATAAAGTGAACTTTTTAACTGCAAAGTAAAATAATTATCAATGAATATATAAAATTACATAGGAAAGTGTAAAGTTATTCATTGTAAAGAATGAATACTAAATACTTTAAGAGATTTTAAAAGATGATTCTTTATATAAGTTTAAGCTGAAAATTTCATGACTTATTATTATTTCATTCGACTTATATATCCGAAATGGCTTAGTTTCAAAGATACTGGTTGTCAAAATTGAAAAAAAATTCGTTTTTTTTTTTCGAAAACTTTAAAAACCACTTGAATTATTTTGCAGTTTTAAACATATAGAGTTTCATTAAAATAAAATAACTCAAGTGTTTTTTGAAATTTTTGAGTAAAACAAAACTTTTTTCTTTTAGTTATCCTGTATCTTAAAAATTAAGTCGTTTCAGATATGAAATTTTCATCTTGAATTTGTGTGAGAAATCACTACTTAAAATCTTTTAGAGTAATTAGTATCAACTCTGTATATTGAAGAGCTATTTCTTCTACAATTATTGTAATAAATAATAAATATTTCAACAATGATAATCTCAAATATTAAATGTACTATTCGTTTGCGAGTAATTATTTATTATTTAAATTACAATATAGTTTCTATAAATAAGTCTCTCTCTCTCTCTCTCTCTCTCTCTCTCTCTCTCTCTCTCTTTTCTCGATAATCATTTATTTTATCTGATATCAGGTCGAGATCATAATTCTTTTTGATCTATTAGGTCAGATATGTGGAATATATTTATATTGAAATGAAATATTTCTTGAATTACTTTCTTATTTTCTTTTTTTGTTAGCATTTGCTAACAAAATTAGCTTTTACCTTATATGCTTTTAAGAAAACGCTCTGAAGTATGAAACAATGATAACGATGTTTTGTTAGCGGTTAGCACAAAAACTAACAAGACAAACTTAGCTTTTATGTTAAGTAGAATTTTAAAACTATGTTTGTTTTAATAAGTAGACAATATTTCAATATTTTCTAATACTAATTTTCTAAAATGATACAGACAGGATCTATTTGCAACATTGTAAGGACTTTAACTTATTTATGTGAAAAATCGGATTCGGCTTTATCTCTTGAATTAATTAGGCCTGTTCTACCAATATTTAATTACCTATTCAATAGTGGAAATCAAGATTACGTGAATCCAGAATTACGTTGTAAGAAATCACGTTTTATCTATTTTATATTAGGTATAGTAAAAAGAAATCCATTATTTTTCCAATAGATGGCTCTCGCGTTGCGAGATACAGATTTGGAAAAATAATGGATTTCTTTTTACTACACCTAATATATTGTATAATTTATTTTAAATGTTTAAGATATTTACTATGAATTTTTTACGTTACTGTTTGTTCCAGCCAATACTTGCAAGATGCTCTCTTACATTACCTATAAATCCAACCATAACATACGAGCAATATTGGAAACTGGCATTCTATTGAAAATTTTTGAATGTCTGACATCGAAGGATGAAAATATTCTTATCCCAGCGTTGCGAACAATTAGAAATATAGTAGGAATGGATGAGCCGGCTGAATCGGATGCTTTAATTTTAGCGGATTGTTTGCCGTATTTTTGTTCCTTGTTGCAAAATTATCGTGCCAATCAAAATATTACAAAGGAAATTGTTTCGATTATCTTTGGAATGATTAATAACATGAATCAAGTTCAAAATGTGTTAGATGCTGGTCTGTTACCACCAATGATAAAAATATTTGTGTTTGTAAGTATGTTTAGGTAAACCCGAAATGATCAGCCGAATATCTATTCTAACTATTTTTGTACTCAAATGGATAGAAATGCGAAATATATTTTTCATTACGTTGTATTTGAATGTATTCATGTCCGTATTTTATTATTTTTTTATTGAACTGGAAAAATATTTGAGTTTGTAAGTATGTTTAGGTAAATCCGAAAATATTTGTTTTAACTATTTTTGAACTCAAATGGATAGAATTATGAAATTTTCTTTTCATTATTGTATTTGAATGTATTCATGTCTATTATTTTTTGATTGAACTGGAAAAATCAGGAGCGCGAATTTGTAAATATCGAAATGAATTAATTTTTATTCATTTCAATTCATTCTTTTTTACTGTACTGTTAGTACAAATCAGATATAAATAAAAATTTATTATTAATTGTAACTGATAATAATAAATTCATATTCGCAACAATAACTAGCGTCGGCTCTCAGAGATTTTTTATTTATTTTTTACTTATGCTATTAGATCCTACGTAATTTTGAGATTGTAGTACTGTGGATATGTGTACACACACACACACACACACACACACACACACACACACACACACACACACACACACACAATAAATATATGCATATTTGTTTATAGGGAAAAGGAATGGTTCGAAAGATGACTGAATGGATCTTAATGGATTTAATCTCGCGTGCAACAAGTCAACATCTGACCGAATTAGTAAATGCTAATATACTGTTAGCTCTTTCTAGTTTATTGGGAGAGAAGAATCATAAGCATATTATTAGTGCTTTAAATGGTCTAAATAATATCTGGGATGTTGCAGAGAAAGTAAAACAAAGAGAAAAACTTGTCACTACATTCAAAGAAGCTGGAGGATTAGATAAACTGAAAGCTCTTCAATATCATGAACATGAAATAATTTATGAAAAATCTATGATTATGATTAGCTCATTGTTTTCTTAACGAGTTTATATACTGATTTTATGTTTGTAAATCGAAAACTATTGATAAAAGTTCTTATTTCTTTTCATAAATTTTAATCTAAATAAGCAAAATACATGATTATACATGGAATCATAATTTTTAATAACTTCATTAAATTAAATAATAAAACTAATTACATGTTATTAATGTAATAAACTAAACTAAAATTTAATAAATAGACTATTTTTAAAATATTGAAAAATTTCTCCTGAATTTAAAGAGATTTTTTATTGAATTTAACAGATTGAATGATGGACTGATTAACAAATTTAATTCCTTGATGAATTTATTTTTGAATTCGCACTGAAAAACTATTATACTTAAGAGATCAATCGATACGAGACTTGATTATTATTTTGTAATACATGATAATAACTATTTAAAAAGAATTAGAATAGATATTAACTAATCAAGTTATAGAAAAATTGCATGACAAAAAGTACTCGCTAAAAAGCATTTACATTTAATCAAATATAAATATAATTATACGCAGTGTCTCAGTAATTTATTACAAGGCAATAACTTCATTACATTTAGTGATACGCGGAAATGCCTAAGGAATAAATTGTTTGATTCGAAGGATTACATGAAGGGATATTATGATGGGAATCATTTTTTTCTCATATTTTTAGTTATTTCTAGGTTATCGATTTTTTAAATAGGGCTACATATTTCTATCTTATAGCGTAAGAACTGAAGTCGAGACGAATCCAATGACGTATACAATGATCTTCATGTGATCTTAAGTACGAAAAATTCAGAAATTTTGAGAATGGATGCAAATAATGAAATAAGTACAACAGAAAGGAAAAAAATTTATTGTAATAAGAAAGTATTAAAAATAACATCCGTTTACCTTCTGCAATGCATTGAATATTTTATATGCAAATAGATGGAAGAGAAAGTCTTACTCCTTTGCCCCCACATTTTTCCTGATATTAATCCGCTAGATTTTTTTCATTAATGGGCATGGAGGTATTGTCTTGTAACAGAGTTATTGAGAACAATATAATTTTAATATAATACACGTATATTGTTGAATGGGAAATTACAACTAACGTTACATGTAACTTTGTGTTTGCTGGGTTTATTTAAAAATCACCCATGGTCAAATCAATAATACCTTCTTATGTTTCTTATTGTTTGAAACATTTTTCTGTATCCACCATAGTTTGTGGAAAATTTTAATGAGTTATTTAATGTAGAACACCCTGTATATATTAAGTCATTGTAAAAATAGATATTATCAGCGATTCATGCCCGAAATAAAGAGTTTATTATATGATAATAACAGCGAGTTCGTATTTGTCCGATTATCGACATTAACTGATTTTCGGGATAGAAACATCAAAAAATCTCAGACTAAAACAAAACTCACGCACAATCTCGAACATGTCTGCTCATTATAGATATCTTTAATCAAATGCGTAATTTTGACTTTTATTCGATATCTATTTTCATCAATTTCAATAAATGCAAAAGATAATATTATTCTTTTTACTTTTAATAGTAACAATCAAACAAGTTACTTAATTTCTTTGATAAAGAAGAACGAGCTCACGTAATAAAATCGACTGCTTATTCAGGTAACTATAACACTAGCTAATTAGTAAAAATATGCTTGAAATCAATTTATTTACGTATTAGATATTATATATTTTATTAATTCGTTATAAACTTCCATATGAATAAATATTCAACACTTTGTGTGCAATCATTATGTATGATAAATTTTAAATTAGCAACATTTAATACAATCATGTTTTTTTACGTATATCGTATTACATCGTAATGTTTATTATTCATATTTTTATTATTAGTATTCACTTATTGTTTTAAAAATATTTTGTTTATTTCTAATTTTTTTTAATGTTTGTGCAAGTAAATTTATAGTAAATCATCATCAATCAAATAATATCTGTTCGAGAAGATCAAAATAATAGATCCATAAAAAATTTTGATGTTGATAATAAAAGCGAAGTAAGTATAAATTAAACTATTTCGTTATTTATAAAAATTAAATAAAGTTTATAGCACTTAAAATTTTATTTCAATCATATATTTCATAAATTTGAAAATGAACGTAATATGTGAATACATTGCATGTTTTTTGATATTTTATAATAATTTGTATTTAAATCATTTAAATTACTACATATATACGAAATATTTTACTTATTTGAAACATGTATATCTATTTTAAGAATTATTAAGAATAAAAAAGGATGCAATAGAACTGTGCAAAGCCATAAGTACAGATCATTGTTAAAACGCAAATTTGGTGTACAACAAGAATTATTTGATTTAATGCTCAAAGCTTCTCTTTCACTCGACCTTTCTGTATTAGATAAAATTGCAAACAACATAAACTCGTCAGATGAAACATTACAATTAATGGCAATTCAAACTTACAGAAAATTAGATCGAGAAAGGAATACTGTGAATGATATGATAAAAGGTGGCATCGTATCACGCTGCATTGAACTCTTAGACAGCGACAGTATATACCCACATGAAAATAGTTTGTTATAAACAGCAAACAAATTTGACAATTAAATTTTGCAATTATTCGGGTTAGGAAACTCGTCACACTGATGAAAAATAGCAACATGAGGATATGAATAGCAGATTTGTAAAATGCGACCAAAACTTTGTCCAAAACTTGTAATTTTCAGAAAACGAGAAAGAAAGAAACGCACTTTACAAAAAATAATAATATGTCAGTAGAATGTAATATTAAACAAAATTGCTTAACAATTTCAAAAAATGTTAAACAACTGCATTTTGTTTGTTTTTAATTAAAATAAATGCTATTAATTACAAGATTCATTTCGAAAAGTCTGTTTTTTTAGCATATAAATTAACACATCTTATCGATAACGTTATCTTATCGATAACAGCATGTTAACGATGTTTTAAATCGATCAGTGTTCTCGATTCTCAGAAAAACTTTAATCATGATATGATTATAATATCGGACAGACTCCGTTATTATGGCATCAAAAATAGACTCAATTAGCTGTCATATCCGAAATAAAGAGTTTAGTATATGACGCGATAATAACAACGAATTCGAACTTGTCAGTCATTGACATTAAGATAAACAAGTAACACGAACATACGCAAGGGAACTTGCAGTTTGATCAGGTAATTATTGCACTGGCTAATTACTAAAGATATGCTTGAAATCAATTTATTTATAGATATATAAATAAAACTTTAGTCATGTTTATTTATATATATTTGTTAGATATCTATAGAAATAATTATATTTGTTATGGAAAGTAAATTTGAAAATAAGAACGTTTAACATATAATCATGTTTTCGTTTTATACATTGATTGTATTATAATATAATTCGAAAGTTCTTCACATAATGAAATGTAAATTTTGATTAAGTTAATTATAGACGCATTCTATCAGATTCGGATAAATGTATAAATTATTTCTCTTATTGTACTCTAATCTATCATTATCATTATGAGTATATTTCTAATTTGAATCTTTTTTTTTTAAATATTTATGCAGTAAATTTACAAGATCTTCGAGACAATGTCTTCTCAAGAGGATGACAGCAATAAACACATAGCAAAATTTGAATCTGATATGATTGAATTTAATAGCACATATGTAGTAAGCGTATATTAAATTATTTTCTAATTTATAGAACTCAAATAAAAAATTTATAGCAGTCAACATTTTTATTTCAGTTCTTTATATATTTCATATATTTTAGATTCAACTTATATGTTAATATACTGTATATCTTTTTCGTTATTGTATATTTAATTTATGTTGAGATATTTCAATTATTTGATAGGATATACTACTAGATGTGTATGAAATATTTTATACGTACTTATAATATATGTATATATTTTTTAGAAGAAACGAATAATAAATAACGCAATGCAGTTATGTAAAGCCATAAAAGATAATCGATTATTTAAACGTAATCTTGATATGGAGCAAGAACTAATAGATTCTCTTTCATCCACTTCCAATCTTTCTGTAGATAAAATTGTGAACTACATAAACTCGTCAGATGAAACATTACAATTACTGGGAATTCAAGCTTACGTAAAATTAAAACGAAACAAAAATCCTTCTATAAATGATACGATGGAAGGTGATATATTATTATGCTGTATTAAACTCTTAGACAATGACAAGTTAGTACACGAAAATCAGAAATATGATTTATCAAATTAAGTAAATTGTTTGTTTATGTATGAATTATTTATAAATAAGATATAATTTCCTTATTTCTATTTAGTATTTCCTTGCAATTTCAAATAGCATCTCTATTAGCTATTATAACTTCGAATTCATTCAAACAAACGCATGTTATAATATGTGAAGTAATACCAAAATTAGTAAAACTACTTAAATCATCGCCTATTGTTGCGGAACAAGCAGTGCGTGCCTTAGGAAATATAATTAAAGACAAATCATATGCATGTTACTATGCTTTTAAATATAATGTTCTATCTCTTTTGGCAGATTTAATTAAATCTGATACTTCAGTAAGTAATATTTGATACTATTGATTATATCATTCTTGATTATCTCACTTGCTTTCATATTGTCAGTATTGACAATATAACTCCGAAAGGGAAGCTACTATCTCAATTTCTATGAAACTTGGCGAACATATTGAGTATTCCTTCCTAATATACTATTATCCATCAAGAAATAAAAATATAAATTAAAAAGGATATTTATTATCTCGAAAATAATTTGTTGTCTGCGCCGTTGTCTCAAAGAGGATAATATTATAATATATCAGGAAAGAATATTCAATGTGCTTGTCAAGTTTTTTAGACGTTAGTATGTTTAGTGTGACAAAATATTTTTAAAATCACCTGCATTCGATAATAGTTGATTGTTGATACTAGCAATGAATGATTTTTGTAATATTATACTTCTATTTTTATTGCAAAAAAGTGAAGATAATCGAATTATATCCGTTAGTTTAGAATATTTAGGTAGTAATATATATTTGTAACACTATGATTATTTAATTAAATTACAACTAATTTAAAAAAATAATACTTAAATGGAGAGAGAGTGTTTGAAAGAGAGAATTATATATTATACAAAACATGTGTAACTAGCATTAATAAACTGAGCTGCTTGTTAATAATTGTTATAGAAACTAAATAATAATTATTTATAAAGAAGTAAGATTATATACGAAAGTACAGAGTAATTCATTATATATTAAGAAATTGTTTATTCCACAATTATTATAAATTTTTTGATAATTAAGATCCTAAATCTACTGTCTGAGAGAAATTAATTAAATAATCTTTTTCAAAGAATTACTAGCTTTTCTTCACAATATTTTATTTTATCTGATAACAATGTGAGATTATAATTTTTTTTAGTAAAAATTTACATTAGAGAAGCATTTCCCAATGACCTCAATCTTGACATATGTTGTCAAGGTCATGACGCTGAGTTATCTCCAACGGGTTTTAGTTGTCTCATTGGAGGATGCTCCCCTAATGTAAATTTTTATCATTTTTTATCATTTTTTTTTTATTTATTACATAATTTATATATATGAAGTATATATTTATATTGGAATGAAATATTTCTTGAGTTTTTAATTTATTGTTGTTCTTGTTTAGTTTTGTTTTTTATTTATTAGTAATTAGCATATGAATTAATAATATGTGTTGGGTAATTGAAAGCGCGCTTATGATTTTATTGCACTGTCTCTTCTAAAAAAAAAAACATATATAAACAAGTAATAATAATGTATTTTTCCTAGGAAATTTCCTAGGAAATTACAACATATTTTTATCAAAATACTTTGAAAGATACGATGATAACAGTTTGTAAGTTTTTTTTAACATAAATGTTAGCAAGACAAGTTTAGCTTTTACGTCAAGTAGAATTTTAAAACTGCGTTTCTTCTAATAAGTAGACAATATTTCAATATTTCTGATTTTGATAAAATATCAATGCAGGTTATATTCATGGACAACATTTCATGGCTTTTATCTAATTTATGTCAAAGGAATATATCTATAGATATTGAATTGATTAGACCTGCTCTACCAGTATTTCATTGCCTATTTAATATTAAAAATCAATACGTAATTTGTAAGATATTCGCGTTTTATCTATTTTATTGTTATTTTATACATTATATAATTTATTTTAATTTTTAAATATTTATAATATCCCTATTTGTTGTAGCCGACATCTGCCGGACACTCTCTTACCTTACCGATGGATTTATCGATAATGTACAAGCAATAATGGAAACTGTAGACATTCTACCGAAACTTTTAGAGTGTCTGATATTGAGGAAAGAAACTATCGTTATTCCAGCATTGCGTACAGTAGGAAATATAGTGACAATTGGTGATGATGCACATAAGAATGCTGTAATTTCCGCGGGAGGATTGTCGCGTCTTGGTGACGTGTTACGATATTATTTGTGTATCGATGAGGAAGATATTGTAAAAGAAGCTTTTTGGGTAATTTTTAAAATGGTGGACAATACAGATCGAATTCAAAGTGTAATGAATGCTGATTTGTTACCACTACTGATAGAAGGACTTCAGTTTGTAAGTATGTTTCTTATATTCTATTCTTGTGCATACACGAGAAAATACACGAGCCACAAACTTGTTTTAAATATTTCGATAAAGAATATATCATTATATATATTGTAGATATATATTGTAGATAAGAATATATTGTACATAAATATATAATTATTTATATAATTTTATTTTAGGGAAATGCACAAAAAATAGCCACATGGATTGTAATTGCCTTGATAACTAGAGGAACGATTCAACATTTAATCCAATTAATACAAGCTGGCGTATTGCAAGCTTTTTGTAATTTACTTGAATCAAACAATTGTCTAAATATTATTAATGCCTTAATTGGCATGGCTGAAATCTTGCATGCAGCAGAGAAAGTAGGACAAGCAGAAAAACTTGCCATTATGATCGAAAAATTTGGAGGATTAGATAAAATAGAAGATCTTCAATATCATAAGAATGAACGAATTTATACAGAATCTTTGGCTATAATCAACGCGTATTTTCTCCAAAGGGTTTGTATTTGTAAACATTTATTCAATGTTCACAAATAAAAAAATTATTTATGTAGAGAACTTCATTTTTATTATAGAAAATTTTACGTTTTTCTAAATAAGCAAAATATATTATAAATAAAATTATAATTTTATCTGTATTGTATGGTATTAATTACATTATTAATTTAATAAAAATATTCATATTCCCTGTCTAACAAAAATGAAAAGTTACATTTTAACGATATCTGTTTTATATATTTAAGATTTAATTTTATGTGTATTGGGAAAAAATATAATCAGTTTTAATAACTATTAGTTGAATACTGCAAACTAATTATTAAATATAAAAATATATTTATTTAGTACAAGAACCATTAATTTGATTGGACAATAATTTTTCTTATTGAATAAATATTTATTTATTGTAAGTTTAATTGGTAATATTGAATTAAATATTTATTAAAACTAATTATGTTTTTTTTCTCAATGTATAAACGGCTTGCATGCTTTTTGATTGTATATATAATTTATTAAAACAATTCGATATTGGGAATGTTACTACATAAAGTTACTCGTCACTAATTTTTTAAAATAGCAATATTTCTTTTCGTTACTTTTTTCTAATGTTAAAATAAGATACATTAGGTTTAGAAATTAAATACATTATTTAATAATTAATATTAATCCATATTAATAAATATAATAAATATTAATTGTAAAAATATATATATATATATTAATATTAAAACTCAAAAATTTAATTTAATCTATATAGCAAGCTTTTCTTTACATTAAACTTATATTTAATACGTCTTTATGATAATTATATAAATATTTTTATTTTTTAATTTATATTATATATTTTTAATCTATATGTATAATACGCTTACCTTTAGGAAATTAAATAATTGTAATTTTAAATGTAAATTTTGTTAAAAATTTTTTAACATTGTTTTTAAACATTAATTAAATGTTGTTTCATTAAGAGTGCATTTCAATCTACTGCCAATACTGAAAATTTATAGTTTACGATATGTATATTCTACAGATTTTTAATATTGACAATGATTAGATCAGAATGTAGCCCAAGATACAAAATATTTATCGATATTTACATTTTTATTATAAAATATTTCTAGTCAATGAAAAATAATACGATCTATTAAATAGTTATAAAGATAAAAAGAGACTAAATAAAGTAATAGTTGATAAAGTAATAGTTGAATTATATCGTTACTAAAAAAATGTAACGATATTTTACCGTTACAAAAAAGTAATGTAAATGATAACACGTTACTTCCTAATCTTTTATTTTAATTATTTAATACAATCGCTATAAGTAGATGCAAAACATTTTACATATTTTATGTTTACATATTTCTTAGGAGGCACGAATAAATGAAGATACATTATCAGTAGAGCTATGTAAAGCCAAAGAAGATGATCGATTGTCAAATCTTGATACGAATCAAGTATTACCAGATTTATTAAACGTAAATATTACATTAACTTCCCGTCTTTCTATAGAAGAAATTGTAAAGTACATATATTCATCAAACGAAACATTACAATTATTGGCAATTCAGAATTACAAAATCTTAATATGTGATAGAATATATGATGCGAATAATATAGAAGATGACATAGTATCACGTAGTATTGAACTCGTAGATAGCTGTCGCAAGTACGTATTTGAAAACTGAAAAAATTATTTGTCGATTTAAGAAAATTGTTTTTTCATATATTTAGGAATAAGATATCATTTCTTTATTTTTATTCAGTTTTCGCTTACAATTGGAAATATTGCATGTATTGACTCGCATGAGTTTGGGTACATTCAAACAAAAGCAAAGTATTATAAAACATGGAGTAATATCAAAATTAGTGAAGCTATTTGACTCCACAGTGTCTTTTATTTCAAGAAAAGCAGTGCATATTTTAGGAAATATAACGAAAGATATACCTTATGCACGTGATATCGCTCTTAATCATGCTGCTTTACCCCTTTTGATTAAATTTATTACATCTGAGACCCCAGTAAGTAACATTGTATATTGAGAAAAAAATAGTTCAAATAAATATTTATTTGAATACTGCTAACTAAACATTTACTTACAATAAATAAATATTTACTTAATAAAAAGAAGTGATTGTTACATCAAATTAATATGTTTTGTACCAAATAAATATATTTTTATATATGTTTAATAAATATTTAGTTGGTACTATTCAAATAAATATTTATTGAAATTTAAGATATTTTTTTCTCAATATATTTAATAACATCCTTTAATTATATTTGTCTTACTTGTTTTTGAATTTGATACTCAGAAACAACATTTTTGTTCATTTTGTCTAGAGAATGTACAAACACTATTTGCAAACTGGAGAGCAATTAATGTATCTAGTATGATAAAAACATTTTTAAATCGATTGCACTTAATAATAGTTAATTGTTGATACTAGTAATGAATAAATTTTTAATAGTTTATATTTGTATTTTTATTACAAGAAAGTGAAGATGATTAAACTATGTCTGGTATTGATTTAAAAATAGAATAGTATAATATCCTATTACTTAATTAAATTATAACTTAATAAATATAATATAATTAAATTTGTTTCTTAATTATAATTTAAGAGAAATAGAATCTTAATAAGAGTGTTTAAAAAAGAAATTATATACTATAATACATGTTTTTATGAAATTACTTTGAAATATTAAACAGTGCTAATGATTGCAAGCACTTACTTTTAATATAAAAATTAGCAATATACACTTAGTTTTTATGTTAAATAAAGTTTTAAATCTATGTTTCTTTTAATAAATAAATATCATTTCTCAATATTTTGATACTTATAAAATATGCAGATAGCATTCATGTGCAGCATCGTAAGGACTATGACTTGTTTATGTAAAAAGTCGAATCCACCTTTATCCCTTGAATGGATTAGACCTATTCTACCAGTATTTAATTATCTATTTACTCTTCGAAATGAAAACATAATTTGTAAGATATACACGTTTTATTTTATATTTATATTAGGTGTTGGAATTAATTCGTAGCGTTTTTTAATGAAAGAATGTTATTTATTTCACATGAGCATTAAAAAATACATTAATGAAAGTACTTCCCATCACTTGTAAAACGCTACGAATTAATTCCAACACCTAATATATTATATAATTTGTTGTAATTTTGAGCTGCTATAAAGCTGTTTGTTTCAGCCGGTACATGCTGGATACTTGCTTGCCTTACTGATGGATGCGATGATAACATACATGCATTATTGAAAACTAACATTCTACCGCAAGTTTTAGAGTGTCTGATATCGCAGACAAAAAACATCTCTATTTCAGCATTGCGCACAATTGCACATATAGTAGAATCAGGTGATTCTTATAAAACAAGTGCTGTAATTTCCGCTGGAGGTTTGTCGTATCTTTGTACCTTTTTGCGAAAGTGTTTCATCGACGAAAATATTGTAGCGGAAGCTGTTTCGGCAATCTACAAAATGGTTAATACCAAAGAAGAAATCCAATGTGTGATAGATGCTGGTTTATTACCACATTTGATAAAAATACTTAAATTTGTAAGTATGTTTATACACGAAAAAATTTGCCAAACATCTGTTTTAAATATTTCAATAAAGAATTTTGTAGATAAATTCATTTTTTAATATATTTTTTATTTTTTAATTCTTTTTTTTTTAGGGAACAGAAGAGGCACAATATGTAGTTGCATGGACTATATTGGATATAATAGCGGTAGGATCAATTGAACATTTGAACAAATTAGTAGATGTCGGCTTGTTATCAGCTTTGTGTAATTTATTGGAAGTAGAGAATTACAATAATATTATCAATGCCTTAGATTGTCTAACTGAAATCTTGCATGCTGCACAGAAAGTAGAACAAACAGAAAAATTTATTATTATGATTAAAGAAGCTGGAATAATAGATAAAATAGAAACTATTCAAGATCATCATGACGACGTATATTCAACTACACATATTTTTCTAGAAAAGTTTGTACTTTATACTTTCTAAAGCTCTTGAAAATAGAGCTTATTTAGAAAAATTCTGTTTTTTTTCGTAGATGGTTGTTATATAGATTTTATCTATATAAACAAAAAATATATCATGAATAAAACAATCTTTTTATCTGTATTCAACTGAATGATATTTTAATCGTATCATTATTTAATTAAAACAAATAAATGTTTTTTTAGGATAAAAAATAACTTATCGATTAAAGAGGAATCAAGGCAGAAAGAATTTCATATGAAAAATGAATTAACAAATTAATTTTCTGAATAGAAACATCTTCGAATTCTTTCTCAGATTAAAAGACTATAAGCTAAATAATTTGTCAATATAATTTCCAATTTATACATGACAGCTGCTTACAATATGAATTAGAACATTTATCAGTCAATGAAATTTTAGCAATATTAGCATGACAAAAGTTCTTTTTTTTTAAGCTTTAGCAATTGAATTAGTCAGTTTTAAGAATAATGATCTTATTCTTTAGTGTGTATTATAAGAATAAGTTCGTATTAAATAGAATAGTTTTAATGTATGTTAAATCAAAAACATATCAAGATAATATACTCAAATATCAAGCCAAATATGCCTATCTATTTGACGTCATTAATTCATCATTCTTAGGACTAATTTGACGAATCAAACATTAAAAATGACGAATTTGTTACAGTTACATAACGTCATAAACTCACATCGAAAATACGTCATTATTTTGATGTTGTTAACATAAATAAATGACGTTATTAATTGATCCCTGTAATAATGTTATTATAATGATCAATTTATAATGTTATTGTAGTGATTAATTGATTACTATAATAATGTTATTGATGGCCATAATTAGTACGTCAATAGATCAGCTATTCGTCGTCATAAGTTAATAAGAGTATGACGTTGTAAATACATCGTAAGACGGATAAATCAATGAATTCATTAATTTATAAAAAGATGACGTCGTTATTACATCTTAAATAGGTAATGACTTCAATCTGTAACATGATAAATTATTGACATCAAAATGATGACAGCTTGCTTTTTGGGTAAAAAATTGTATGTCTTTAATCTAGATTTCAGCGAACTAAATAATTAATTTTGTAATTTTTTAAACAATAAAACTACATGATCTTATCCATTTCTTATTTTAAGAATTTTTTTTTTAAATCTGTAAAAAATGTTCTTAATATATCCTATAAAATCCTTAGGAAGTTCCATATAATATCCTCAAAATGTATTTCGAATATTTTGCAGGGTCGATCGTATATGTTTTAAACATGTTTTAAACTGTTTCAAACTGCATGTTTAAAACATGTTTAATCAACGTTTCTCACATGTTTTAAACATGATTTTTTTATAATACTATTTAAAGCATGTATATGCAGCATTAAAAACATGTTGAAAAAAAAACAATGTCTTATTTTCAAAAAGAAAATCATCTCTTATCAACTCTGTTTCGTAGTTACTTGCTCTTTTCCACGATTTATCGAGGACATTTAGAGCTGGGCATGTATTTGAAATATTTTTCTATAAAAAAATATATACTTTCATTTAATAAATGATATTTGTAACCATTGTATCTTGTATTGTATATTTTAGTGATGCACATGAAATATTTTATATTTTGTATTTTAGCGTAGTACATAAAAATATTTTGTATTTTATATTTCAAAACGAAAGATTGAAAGTATTTTGTATTTTCGACACTAACGTTGAAAATCAGTCTTATTATTTAAATACAAAAAATTTAATTACAAAATACTAAATCTTTTTATGTCAGCGTTGAAATATTAGGTTTTTCTTTTTTTTTACTTTTTTAATATACTGAGCTATGTGTGTGTATGTTTTTCTAAATAAGAAAAAATTACAAATAATTTTAGATTGCATTTAAAAATAATAAAAAAAAAATTAAAAACAGTTTACTATCTGGATCAAATAAATGCAAATGAATATGTTTTTGACACTACATAAATAGTCCGGATCTGAAATTTCTGGGAGAATCATAATTTTACAGAATATATATAGAGTGTTCAGCGTAACAGTACGCACGATTTGTCAGTTAAAAAAAAGATTGAAGAGTGAGTATTTATTTATTTTATATAGGCTACAATGCGATACAAAAATTTAAAAAGTTATAAGAAAATTAAAGTCATTCTGAATTTTTTAAATAACATCATACAATTTTGTTTCCATATTTGATAATATTAGGAGTCTTCAAGACGAATTCAAATCACTGTCAAAATGTTACTTTTATTGATGCTTTATTGATTTTATTGCACATTTTATTAAATCAGTACGTATATGTATGTATAATGTATGTATATGTTCTTTGTTTTAGTCAGAGATATTGTTGTTACAAATAATGTTACAAATTTGATATTAAATATCAATAAAACATTAAAAGTGACATTCATTTTCAGTAATGATCAAGAAATCAAGAAAAAAATCAAGTTTGAAGAAATGTAAAAAAATTACTTATGTATAATTATAATAAAATTATGTATAATTGTGTATATATAAGCAATTTTTTTTACCGTTTTTCCAAACTTGTTTTTTTTTCTGGACAATGCGAAAATTATTCATTTAATTATTTTTTATGTTATTACATTACTGTTGTTATTTCTATTACACTAAAAAAGTAATAAGTAATTTTACAAAAGAAAGAGGGATGTTTGAATATGTATGGACATGTATATAGGATTATAAGTGTTTATAAATATTTAAATATGCTTATATATATTTATACATATTAATGTATGTTAGAAATCATATGGACTGTTACGTTGAACATCATTATATGGAACATTCTCCGAATATGTAACGATGAATAAAATATTTAATGATTATTTAAATGTTGTTCTTACATTCTGAAAATATTTCGGGACATTCTGGATTATATGGAATTAGGGATGCATCGGATCGTAAAATTACTGGATATCCAGATATCCGATATCCCATCGTATATCCGAAAAGGCAATTTTTTCGAATCGGATATCCGACATTTTCCAGACATTCGATCAAATTCCAAGTGTCTTCTAAAAAAAAAAGCTTAATAAAAATAAAAAAAAAAGATTGTAATTTTGCAACAATGTATAAGATATTATAGCATCATGAATATGCATACTTATTTGTAGAACATTTATATAACAAAAAAATCAACAATCTAATGATATTAAATCGGATGTATTCCCGAATATCTATTAATAATAGCCGGTCGAATAGTAAAAAAATGGATAATACCGGATATCGAATACCTTCCGGATATCCGATGAATCCCTACTTAGAATATTATTTTGAGATTTCACGAACATTTCATAAATATACTTAGCGTCAGCCGGTATTTTCTAATCGGTATCGACCGCGATAAGAGCTTGAGATTGATCGGTAGAACGAACGGTGCTCTTGTTGACCGACAGATAATTCTTGGCAGAGCAAAGATTCGCGGGCGCTCGCGCGACGAGGGACGACATGAGGCCGCGAGGCGCGGCAGTCGGACAGTCGTGTCGGGACCACCGTGCAATGTGGATGTCGTCTCGCATTTCGCGTGTCAACATCTCGCGGTTTCGATCGGCGCCGTACCTACGTGCCAGTGACACTTGGCGGCTTGCTGCCCGCGGGCAGACATGCAGGAGCGACGCTGAGAGAGATAGATACATATCCATATATCTGTAAACACGTTACTCGCGTGGCGCGCGATCAATTCACCGATTGCCGATCGTCGCCGTAAGTCGTCTGTAAGTCGTTGATTTTTATCGTCGCTCACGTTTCCTCGCGCAGATCGGATCGGTGAATCACGGCGCACACTTGCCCGAGTTTTACGTTACTAGAGGAAGAGAAAGAAGTTGGAGCTTCCGCGATCGACCGGTTGTCGGCCCGCCCACCGCGAGGAAGAGCCGCGGACCTCGGCGCGGACGTCGGGAGACGGAAGTGCCACCGGTGTTTTCGCCTCCCGCACGTACGAGAGTACCTAAGAGCAAACGAACTCTGACCTGCAGCAATTTCGCAGCGTTTAGCAATATTCCAGAGAAGCGATCTCGATATTCTCGATTCATCGACAGCGCGCGGAGCTGAGCGAGCAGCCGAGAACCGTCACCATCACCACCGTCGCTGCCGCCGCCGTCGCCGCGAGGAAGTGAGTAAACACTTTTTGCATTGCCTTTTTTGTTCTCCGCATTCTCGTCATTCGCAGCTGACGCGCGTTTCCACAAGGTGTCAGACTTCTCTGCTGCAATTTCGATTTTTCGCGATATATTGCGCCTTCCGTTTGTCTCTCCTCCTCCGCAGGCGGAAGTGGAAAGAAAAAAAAAAAGGAAAAAATTTAAAGGAAATCTCAAATGTCCCTCGGGGCGACGTTTGGAATTGCCCGCGTAAAAATACTCCTCGCTTGATGATTTCTGAGCGAACGAGGCGCTTTATTAAAACTCCTCGGCGACACGATACGGAACGCACGATGCTAACGCCGCGCCGTCGTTCGTCGTTCTCCACGGTTTGGAGTCTACGCGGTCGGCTGTTAAGTCGAGCGATGCCTTTCGATTATCGGTAATGAGATGCGTGCCGGCGCTTTCATTGGCCACGGCGACCGCACGCCCGGCCGTCATCGGCTCGCTAATGACGCGTCCGACGCCCGGCGTTCGCGAACGAGCGAGCGAGCGACGACAAGAACAATGTGTCGAACATCGGATCGTATCTTCGCTCTATGCCACATCGCGTGAGATGCGATGTCTCTTTCTATCAGTAATTTAATTTTAATCTCGGTTTGATTTGTTTTATCGTTTTCTGATTCTTAGATCCGGTTCCATCAATGTAAGATTAACTTTAATCTTTGTTTGATTGCTTATCTTCTTCTAATTGTTAAAACCGGAAAAAGATGAAGATTAAGTTGGTTTGAAATTAAAGTTAATTTACATTTGGTAGAAGTAGATATTAGAGATTGAAAATTGAGCTATTCTTCTTTTTTAAGATTATACTATCTATCATTAATTGTAAGATCAATCTTATTGGGAAAGAAGATTCTTTTAACATCATAAGAATTTATTTTACTGATTGTATTTTCTGCAATGTTTTAACTCGCAATTCTCTTATTTATATATTTATATATTTTACCTACAAAATTTTGAAAATAGTTTATAAAAGATGAAACAGTATTATATTTCTGTAAAATAAATTTTCTATAATGTAATAATTAATGTAGCGTTTAATAATAAAGGAGTTTCAGCCCAATTCTATCAATGTGAATTCACTTTAATTTTGGTTTAATTTATTCTTCTTCTTTTTTTAAAATTTAGAACTAGAAAAAGATGAAGAGTAAGAACCGGGATTAAACTTAATTTACAATTGGTAAAAATGAGCATAAGTCACTGTTTATCTTTTTCTAATCAGAAACTGAATTAGAAAAAGATAAAGTGACTTAAACCGTAATTAATCTTACATTGATAGAACCAAGCCTTAGTAGTAGAAAATGATAAAAAATGGGAGCTATTAGAGTTAATTCCGATGGCTTTTTTGCCTTTATTATAGAGCTGTTGATTTGCTTCGAAGGCTTCGACATTCAAACCTCGAAGTTTCGAAACTTCGACATCATCTTCGAAGATCGAAGTTTCGAATTTTTAATACTTTTCGAAGCATCGAAGAAAATTATACAATTATTAATTTAATAGTTAATATAATAGTAACGAATATATTTTAAAAAGTATACAATATATTCACGAATATATGTATATTATGAATATATTTTCATTTTTTTCTATTTATACAAATATCTTTTTCAAAGCTTCGAATTTTCAAAGTTGTCAAAAATAATAATCTTACTTGAACTTCTTGAAATTTTTATTGAAGTTCTTATTACACTTGAACTTCTTCTTGAAATTTTTATGACACCTGGGGTTTGAATGTTATTAATTTTCAGATTATTTTTCTTTACTTTTTGATAGTTGTAAATAATTCTGACTAGGATAAAAAGTAAGCTATAAATAGAAATTAAAGTAATCTGTTATTATCGAAACCGGATGATTTTCCTTGTTCCATCTTCAGTGTCCATTTTTCTTCCTTTCTCTCTTTACTTTTTATATCTTTAAGCCTCTCATCGAAATCGTTTCCTATCTGTTCTTCCGCGAGAGAAAATGCTGACGTGTGTGCACTCAAAATAAGGCAGAAAAGGTAGAAAAACGAAATGGTTCATCTTTCATCTCAAAGCAGGTCGGGACATAAATGATATCGATCGACTCGGCAACACTTGGTCTTTCAAATTTGGTATTTAAATCTCACTTTCAAATTCTTGGCAATGAGGCGAGCGGCGCGTGTCAATATTTTCAAACCTAACATCGGAGAAAGTGTATATACGTGTGTATTAATTTTTACGTGAACGTTTCAGAGTATAGGGGATCTAGCTTGAAAATGCAAGTCTCAGCGAAAATAATAACGAATTCGATCACTTGCATTACGTTGAATTAATGCATTAAAAGCAACTATCATGCAATTGGCGAAGTTAAATGTAAAAGTATATAAATATTTTAAAAGATTAAATGCTTAATAATAACACGCTATTTAACATAAAGACATTTTATATAAGTGCAATATCGTTTTATTAAAAATTGATTATATTATATTACTGCATTTAGATACTTTATAAAGCAGTTTTTAATATGTATTAATTCAGTGTAATGTACGAAAAGAAGTTTACTGAAAAGTCTAAAATTTTTAGATATATAGATAGAGAAAAATAATTTTGTTTGGACCATTAAAATAATTGTTCGACACTAGTTATATATTACAATAATCTTTAGAAGTAATTGTTAGAATGTTAAAACTTTTATTAGCTTCGTCATTAAAACTTAAATGTTCTACATAATTATTTTGATGATCCGAATAAAGTTATATTCAGATCTAACTATATTTGTATCTAACTATTATATATTTTGAGAACAATTTACTTTATTATTTATTATTATTTTGAGAACAGTTTGTTATTTATTTTAGCAAAAAACTATTCTTTCCATGTGCGAGTGATTGAATTTATTATAAAAAAAAAAAAAAAAAAAAAAACAATACTGAAATATTGTTTACATAACAGGATACATTTCTCAAGTTAAAGAATTGCGATAAACAGGAAAAGAGAAGAGAAGAAAGAGAGTGGTATTTAAAGTGCGCATTTCCGTTTATACGCAGTATTTTCGACACGTTTATTATCACGTACGTGATTCCTTAGACCCGTCGAACTCGACACGTACGTGAAATCTTCGCATGCGAGTGTAGTAAAAAAAACATTTGCAGTTTGCATTCATCATCGGGTGCTCAGTTGTGGGTTTGGTTGCTATAATAGCTCCTTGCTAGTTTTCCTGATAACGTGTCAATGAAAACTGGAGCATTGGGGCGGTCACGTTTAATGCTGAATGCCAAGAATCGCGTACGAGATTGATTTTTTTCATCCCCTTTACCATATTCGAATTTTTGAAAAAAAAAGTAGAAGCGTAAAAATAAAAACAAAAGCTTACCAACTAGAATGGCATTTTTAAGAAATGCATTTATTAAATATAAATAAATCGAAGCGATGCCCTCGATCGAGTTGTCTCGATAATTTGTATTTCTCATCTCGTATACTCTTATTGAAATAGCACAAAACTAAGTAACGTAATCAAATCGAAATAAATAAAAAAACAAGAAAAAGTAAAAGGCAAGCAGTCGGGAATTTGCGCGATTAAAATTACGCAATACGATATAAATAAGACTTCAATATATTTACAATATTACATTATCATGTGTACATAGTTCGACTTTTAGCAATTAGTCATCTTTAGTAATTAGTTAATACGCAATGAATTTATACATTTAAGTTCGAATCAAATGCCATGGTAATATTTTTCATGAGGCAATCAACCTTTCTCTTATGAAGAGTCAGAGTAAAATAGTAAAATATGTAAAATGTACAAAAAAATCGTGATTTAATTGCCCTTCAGATTCACGTTTCAATGAAAATGTGTGAAATATTGCTGCTTAAAAGGTAATACAGCACGTATATCCCACCAAATGTTCTCGCAATTAGTGTTAAATCAATTGGCTTTAACAGAGATAATGCCGCTCTTCGTGGATGACACGGTTCTTATTTTTGATATCGTATCACATACAAAATATCGTCTTCCGTTAATAACACTATTCTTGCATAACGATGCATGGCTTGGTGCGGTTAATCAACGTTTCGAAAGAGCAGTATCTTTTTCGAGAAAATACTGATGATACTCGTTATATCCCGCGAGATAATGATGAACATAATGAGATAGAAGACTGCCAGTCTCGGAAGCAGATCCACTGTGATTTTCTTTATGTATTGTATTTTTAACGATAAAATTTTTCTTAGACGAGAAAGACTTCGAATAACACGAAATTGCGCTTATCTTTCTTTTGAAAGAGATGCCAACCTTATTTTCCAGGGTCTTCGAATATCGATTGCACGTATCCGGGGACAGCGGGTTCAACGGATTTTTATCACGGGAATTCCCCGTAAAACGGATATAATACTTCGTTGACCGACTGGAGTGGGTCAAACGTGCTTGGTGAATCCACAAGGGTTAATGACATCGCGCGAATTGCTTCCTTCTTTGCATGTCCGGTTTGAGTATATTGAGTGATGTTTTGTGTGTTTCAGTCAAACACCTGGCCGCGAAATCAATTAAATAGGTAGTATTGCGTTGTATCGTACGATAAAAATAATAGTCCTCTCGTTTGCTCCGAAAATTTATATGCTCCGTAAAAGATTAATTGAATTTAATTACGTTGCGTCAGATGTTGTATTCGTGTGCAATGCATATATTATATTTTAAATGTTATACTGAGAGAAAAGATTTTGATATGTATGATAATTGCATATAATAAAATAATTATAATTAGGAGCTCCAATTTTTATACTTATTACTGCAATGTTAGTAATAAATATGTTTATAGTTCTATATCAAGACGAATATATGATTATTCCCGAAAAATGTAATTATATAAATATAATTATTATTACTAATGTAGCAGTAATAACTATAAAAATGGAGTTTTCAACCATAATTATTTTACCGTGCGATTTATAATCACAAATACTAAAAACTTTTTTTTTTAATGTAAGAAGATGCAAATTAATCTTAAGGAAACATGGTAGTTTCAATGTAATGTTTCACGACTCAACATCGAATACGTAACTTCATTTACGTCATGCATTAACAAGGATGGGACGTCCGCAAAAGGTGGTACGGAGGATATGATATATACATGAAAGACGGACAATTTTTCTGCATTTTGTCAGTTGGGAATATTTTTAGCGCGACACACATTCGTGCGTTATGACTTCAAGGCTGCGTTGAGATTCAAAGATGATATTTTCAAATGGAAAGGACATCGTACTGTATAAATAAATATACCTCGTCTAACAAAGTTTAAAATTAGATTTTTCAGTACAATGCGCTTTGATATTTTTTTCTTACTGGCTTTCATTTTTTAATCAGGGCAGCGTCTTCAGTTGTTGTACACTCAGGGCGTATGATCTCAAAAATAATCTTGAAAGAGACAAAAAAATGAAAGGAACTTCTTTTTTCAACGAGCGCGTTGATACTATTCTCGTCGATATGCATAATGCATCCGGATGCATAACGCAGTGAATCGACAGTATTTATGTCTTGAAGTCGATATTGGACGAATTATTTACGCGATAAAATTATATTGGCGTAATACAATTAATTGTGTCGATCTCTTTGAAAGTCACGGCGGAGATACGATCCTCCCAGCGAGGATGAAACTCTGTCGGATCTTGTCGATTGTAACATATACCTTTCCTGTGAGAATGTTCTTATGTAATTCATCTTGAGCACTTGCTATTCTCTTGCATGAAATTAGACACTGCGCATGGCTTTTAGGAACACTCCGGTAATCCGAGGTCAAGGTATGTCGTAGGCCGTAATGCGTCAGATTGAACCTCAGTTCCAGTTGACGCATTGCATACTGACGACCCTGGAATGCAAGCCTGTTTGCACCTGGTGCGGTGGCGTAAATTACATCTTTTGAGGAAAGCAAAACGAATTGACAGCAAGTGTATCATACGCTAAGAAATTGATGGTTGAAATTAAGCCGGTAAGAGATACTTACACTGAGAAAATGGTCTGGTTGGATTAAATAGTAATTCTGATGGAAAATGGACGAATCAGAATTTTCTGGTTAAATTTATTAGAATTCTAGTTGAGATAACCGGAATTTTTTTTCAGTGTACTTCTGATTCTCTGCCAATATCACGATCAGTTTATCGATATACGGAACGACATTTAAATAAGAATATTTATTAGCTATTCGATTTCTTTCAGGGAACCTTCGCGACTTAATATCAACGTTCTTGTAGATTATTATTAAAAAGTTTTTACGATTGCAATCCATCCTTCTTGATAATATATATGTATGGTAATATTCCGTGCTATAATCGTGAAATCTTTTTTATAGCTGCAATACAAATAAAATACTTATATGTGAACCTCCACAGTTGTGTTAGTGCGTAAATCATATATATTCATAAACGATAAAATATAATTTTCTTACAAACAATTAGGATGTTCTGTGAAGTTAGCACAGCGTTTTATTAATTGTTAAAAAACAATGATAGTTCCAGTAGCATTTTTCGTAGTTCTGCCGTTCTTGAGTGTTTTCATTGGAACAAAAATCTATGAACTTTCTAATTTAAGCAGCTAGAACTTTATTAAAAAGGAATGAAATTTAAATTAAAAGTAAGGATTTTAAAGTTTAAAATCTCTACTTTCAAAAAGTCACTATGTCTTTTTAGTTTCTGTGAGTTTGATAATTTTTTTTATATAGAAAACTACGAGCTGGATAAAATAGGAGTTTCTTTCCACTTTGTGAGCTTGTTATGTGTCGAAAAAAACTTGCGAAAATTTTTTACTTTCATGAAAGCTTAAAGTTTGCCCTACAAAATCGTTTTTTGAAAATGTTCTTAAGATTTTTTGTTACTGAGTTATCATGGATTAAATAAAAGGAGCATTTTAATTTTGATTGCTCATAACTCCCTTTAAAAATCGATACAAATAAATTATATACTTTTGTTCCAATCTATTATTTGTTGAACGAAGTTAAAAGTAAATATGAATCCGCAGACGTTTCTATTCTAGATTTGAATTTTCTTCAGTACGATAATTAGTGAAGTTGATTACAGATATAATTTTTATAACAATACGAGAACTTTTATGTTAAGAAAAACTACACTTATTTTTATGCAGTGCGTAATATATTTGGGATTATATTAAATGTCGTCGTTTAATAACAATGTTTTATTCGGCAAATAGCGGTTGAGTAGATAGAATTGCATGTCCTCATGCACATATACCGCTATGCATTGATATGGTTTTATTAGACGATATTGATAGTCAATTGGCGGTTTATTGTCCAACTACTGCATCGTTTGGCGCCAAGACGGAGTAAACGTTTTTGTTGCAACTCATACAGTCGCTGATATTTTTACAATATATTATACAAACATGAAAAATTAAAATTTACGCTTACAGAATTTCAATGGCAAAATTTAATGAATGAAATAAAAAAAGAAACGAAAGTGGAAAAGAAAAAGTTAATAAATGATTTAAAATTATTAATTCTAATAATTAGTAATAATTAATTCTAATAATTAGTAATAGAATAATATTATCCTATAGAGTATAGTCTAATACTGGAATGTATATTCTGTTTGTAGAATTTCAATAGCAAAATTGATCAAGCATCGAACTTATTTCAATATAGTATGAATTTCAAAAAAATACGAAACCAAAAAAAATTTAATAAATTAGTAATTCTAACGAATAGCATAATATTATTGCATAGTAATCCAATACTGGAACATGTATCACTTAAACAAGAACGTGATAATGTTACGAAGTCTAAAAGAATATATTAAAATTTTATAAATATATGAATAAATGGAAAAAGCAGACATATTTTTTCTATGTTTTCTGAATTTTTGTTGAAACAAGTAGCAGCATGTAGCATGATATTGAGTTGAAGAGATTTTCGTATATCACACGATACATATATCATCTTGTGGTAGCTATCATTTAAACAACATTTTAACATGCCTGCGTTGAAACGTTTAATGATAACTTCTTTTTATGCCATACCTAATAAGAAAATAAATAGAATTACGTATTAAATAGCGTTTATAGCGATGTGATGTTAAAATGAACTTTATCTAGTAATGAGTGTGTATTAAGAAATTATATGTGTGTGGTAATACATTCTTATTACATTCAGTCATTTACAATCTATAATGTCTGTCGATTTCCGCTGTTAATTTTCCACGATTTAGTATTTTGAGTTAGATTTATATCCGTAATTCTATTTATAAGCTAAATGAAGTATCATTTTTAGTAAATGTCTGACATAAAAAATAAATATACAAATTGTTTTTAAAAGTACACAATAATAATATAGTGCAAATAATATTATTTATTTAATATTACTATGATAATTAATAATTTTTAATATTATAGCGTTTAATGTGTATTTTAGTGATAATTAGTGATAATATTATTATAATTCGAGTGAAATAATCTCACATTTTTACAGTAAAAAAAATATTAATTTTAATTGTGATGTTTATAAAATATTTAAAAACAGTATTAATTATTTATTAAAACATGTTTCTAAGATCTTCATATACTTTTGCGCAAAACTAATTTTATTGATTTTATTTTGCTGCAGCTTATGATGCTCTCAGAAATAATTCATATTTTATACGTTAGTATATTCGAACTTATTTATATAAATGAATTTTTTTTGCGTAAAGGTTGGTTGGTAAAATGTTGATATAGATAAATTGATAATTCAATAAAAAGACAGTAGGAGTTTACTCACGAGTTGAGATTTGAGAATTATGTAAATAATTACATATCTCACAATAAAAGAACTTTCTTGGCATATAATGTAACGCTAATTGCTTAAATTTATTTATTTTATCATTGACGTTTGTAAAAAGAGAAAAAGACACGCTTTATTTTTTCGAATTTTTCTATGAATGAGATCCAAAAATAGCACGTCGTACATTTATGAATGAGGTAAGCATGTTTACATAAAGGCAGTTTGGTAGTTTTGTAGAAGAGATGATTTTAGAAGAAATAAATATACTGTACGCTGTATTTTAAATATGGAGATTTCTATTAACTTTTTTTGCAGTTAGAAAAGAAGCGCGTTTATGTATTTTTTCACAGTTAATTTTAATCTCGATTTAATTTAACTTGAAAGATTGGGACTAACAATCAATCTAACTTAAAAGAAACGGAACACTTGACAGATGTAATATTTGATGGCATCTGATACTTTAAAAGAAGTTATGCTGAAATTATTTTTTTATTTTTAATTTTTTGATATTAAAAATGCAGAACATTTTGTTATTTTTGAAAGAACATTAGTACAATGGAAAGTGTTTTCTGGAACAATCATTATTTTTTGAAAATTAATAAAATGCCGTGCTAACTTCACAGACACTACTAATAGAGCCACGCTGGATCTATTATGCTAATATACAATACTATTAATCAAAATAATTTTCAAACGTTTTGATCATTTTAATACGATCATCTTCACTAAGTATACATAAAAATTAATATAATCATAAATAGTTGCAATTTTCTTTAGCTAATCCTATTATATTGTTGATTTGTTTAACGATCATTCTCATTAGAAATTTTTGTACATGCAAGTTTGATATTTTAATCGTATTTTACTCTGAAATGTTTTGAATCAAGAATTTAGTTTTCTGATCATAGCACTATTGAGAAGATGTGTTATTTGTAACAGCTAAATTTATTCATTAGCTGTTGTAATGTTAAAGAGTGCTAACATAAAATATTCATAGTTGCGAATTAGCGATTCAATGTGTTGACAGGATGTGAAATAAATAATCATCTTCTCAACAGCGCTGTGGTCAGGAAACGAAGATTCTTGATTCGAAACATTTCAGAGTAAAGTATGATTAAAATATCAAATCCTTGTATATACAAGGATTTTTAATGAAGATGACCATTAAATAAATCGACAAAATAATAAGATTAGCTTAAGAAAATTACGACTGTTTATTGTAATTTTTATGTATACTATTGAAGGTGATCATATTAAAATGATCGAAACGTTTGGAAATTAATTATTTTGATTAATAGTATTGTATATAGCATAATTAATAAATCCAGCGTGGCTCTGCCAGTCCTAATTTTTTTAATTGAATTGTGAAATTATTTAGAGTTTTGTTATGAATTCTAAATTAGTCGATTTAATTTACTTTTTTTTTTAATCTTTACAACTAGAAAAAGATAAAAATTAAACTAACGTAAGTTAAATCGAGATTGAAATTCTACATTGATAGAAATAGACATTAGTCGAACATATACCATGCACGTGAAAGAATATATTCGATATATTTCACTTTCTGGAAACATTAAGTAAAATTATTCTTAATGTTTTAATTAATGTAATAATAATTAAATATCACAAACTATAACTTGTGCTGTGGTTTTTTATGCTCTTATTTTTTATGTTTTAAAATTATTCTTTATAATTAACGTGAAGATAAGAGCTATATCTAATTTGAATATTTAATTAGATTAGATTATCAATTACAATAATTATCAATTATTGAATATTTGAGCTTTTAAAATTTATTATGTTCTTTGTTTGCTTCTCGTGAAATCTAGATTGTACTTTCGTGTCAAATGGTCGTGTCAAATGGTTGTTAGTATCAGGACTCGTTTTATCGATTTCTTCTGTAAAAGTGAACCTGACCTGACCAACGGTTGTGCCCACGGTTATGGTTGTTTATGTGAACGCAAAGGCTAAGGGTCAGTTTAATTTAAAGAGTAGAGCTCGGACAAAGTCTGCCTCTGTTCGAGGATACTCGATTAAAGCAAATCAATTTATCGGAAAGTCATATCGCGATTTCTCGGTAGATTATTTCTAGATGATTGCGTGACCGATATGATTTCATATTAATTTTCTCGCTATGCAACACGCAACGGTAATCTTATCGTTTGTTGTGAATGAAACGAGAGGATTTGAACTTTCAGATAATTAACTTGCAGCCACACGGAAGCCGTTGTTAGAATCTTTATATTTAATATGGTATGACACGATTCTGATTTATTATGCATTTAATATAAAGCTCGTATTTATACTACATAGACATATTTAACGTATTTAATATCTTTAAATATCATCTGTGAATAGGAATGTATGTGCGAAGGAAATTATCATGATCATAGAGACATTTACAGCCGGAAACAAATAGAATCTTCTAATTGCCACGCATAACAATGTTTTATACAATTGAGATTATTATGCATGGAATTTCTGTTCACATTCACGAAAGAGGAAAAATCTCACGACCCGGTTACAGCATCGTCTCTATTAGATAGATAACTTCATCTAGCAATTTACGATGGCACATTGAGCAATTAAGTCTCGTTCGTTGGTTGCGCTGCAGCGTGCACGCCATATTTTTGCGTTCAGAATAATTTTTTTTTAGTAATAGTCTGCTTTATAATATTTAACAAATTAGAATTTTCTTGATTGAATCTATTATAATTCTTTAGTTGAGATAACCAGAATTTTTATTTACATGATTAGAATTTTTTGGTTCATTTATTTTAATCAGAAATTTTTCTCGATGTAGTAATACTCGTTTAACATTACATTTGTAAAAAGTCAATCTTTTATCTTGCAAGCTGAACACTTTCGCGTTGTTTACATCATTAATCATTAAATGCATCGACATGGGATTCACGAGTAGATATTTGTTGAAAGAAAAATATTCTGTGCGACATTTTTCTTTTAAAGAGAGTCGTAAATTTTATACCGACGCAATAATGATTAATATGGTGAAAGTATTCAACTTGCGAAATAAGAGATTCGTTACAAATGTAACGTCAAGCGAACGTTAGAAAAAACATTTAGACATCCTATTTATAGAGCGTACTTACCATGTTTATTGTTGTATTTTTGGAATTCGCATTACTCGTAACGAAGAAGAAGTCTCATTCTTGTATATTGTTCTTTGAACTATATATGCGTTTCTGGTGCAAACAATGGCAGAATGTACGTTTATACAAAAATATATCCTTCGGGAATGCAATCGGAGAATTTGCTAAATCATTTTTTTGCTTACGAAAAGAATATCAAATTATAAGAAATATCGGATAATAAGAACATATTTTTTAATCAATATTATTATAGGAATATACCTATAACTAATGTCTTTTTTTTCAATCAAATTGAAACGTTGTCACTTTGTTTATAGATGTGATTTATTGTTACATAGCCTATACTAATTATTGATATTTATTGTGAAATTTCCAAAAAAATAGAGTATACTGTTAAGAATAGAAAGTCAAAGTGTAAGTAAGGTGCATATTAGATTTGATGCTTTACGAATTTCTAAAGATTAAAGCCTGTTCTACAATGTGCTTTTTGTTTCCAGTTTCTTGCTTTTTGCTATTTTTTACATCTTGTTTTTTTGCTTCTTATTCGGTTTTGTTTTATATCGTCTGAGGTAAGAATTAACGAAAAGAAACAAGAAATACAATTGTCGCTTGCAAAGGAGTTAAAAGCAATAAGAAACAGGAAACAAAAAGCACATTGTAGAATAGGCTTGACAATGTCATTACAAGTGCAATTACTTATATTTATTGTAATGCCTCGGATATCAGAACGTGACAACATTGGTTTAAAAAATTTAGAAAGGATGATTTTGATCTTCCTGTTTGACCAAACTGGAAAACTCATTGAATATTTTATCACAAAGCTGCCTTTATTTTAAAAAAGGGATTATAGTCTGCCAGAGAATTGGAAGAAGATTATCAATAATGATGGGAATTATATTATTATAGATTAATCTGTACCAAATGTTAAATAAAACAAAATTTTATATAAGTATCGTCATTATTTATTTTATTTTTGAGTATTCCCAAAATTTCAGGACATCCTACATACTTAAAAAATATGTTTTTTTAAATCGTATTTCTTGTTTATGTATTTGATTTTTAATCACTTAAGCTGTTTTCTTATACTTTTACTTTTTTATTTAATGTTAAAAAATATCCTATAATTCGTGAATTAAAATATTATAGCAAAAAGTTCTCGAAAAATTAAGTAAAAGTTATTCGTAAATGTTTAAGCAGAAGTTTCTGAGATAATAAGGGTGTAAATACAATAATTACAGACTATGTTTAGACGATTCCCTGAAGTGCGCGCTCACCAGTGCTCATCACTAAATTATTGTACGCACGACTCATGGGGACAAGTGATTGTTTAAATGTAATCTGTAATTAACCATAAACTCTTATTATCAAACTACTGCTAAAAATAAAAATTTATATCTAATATTTTTACTTGATTGTTCAATGTTTTTGTTATGATATTTAGATGCACGAATTTCGAGACATCCTCGAATACAATATAATAGAAAAATACATATTTTCTAATATGTATTTTGTTGTTATATATTCATATATAATATAATATAAATTTATAATAATAAATTTTTAATAATAAATTTATATTATTAATTAATATTTTTAATATTATTTTTCAAATTTACGTGGAATTTATAGATAATTCTGTACAATTTCAGAAAAGATACTATTAATTTAACATTTAACATTCTGTTATTAGATATTTCGATTATTAAATATTTTGCAAAATGAAAAGAACAAAATATTTTTCAAATATTTTTCAAAATATTTTTTTAATCTTATATGTATACTTTTCTCGTATAATGAGTAATCCGATCGAAAACTATTCCGATCATATTTACAACACGTGTGTAGATTTATATTCTCTTCAATTTTCCTTAATTGTTTATTTCTCCCCTCAGGTGTAGCCATGAATGATTCACTCGGCTAAAGCAGCCAGCACGGGAGTTTCTCCGATTTCGAGGCACCGAGAGAGACTCTAAGAATCAATCGAGATGGGTGAGCTTCTAGGATCCGCGAGTTTCCTTCACCTCGGCGATATTGTCAGCCTCTACGCCGAGGGAAATGTGTCCGGGTTTCTTTCCACGTTGGGGTAAGTGAGAGATGATAAAAAAAAAATAGACTTTCTAACTAAAAGAATTAGATATTTTAGGAAGAACGTTCGTGAACTATCATTTAATCTGCAACGCGGTGGCAACTTTTTTTTAGCCATGATTTCCTACGAATATTTTTATACTTCTTTGCACGAGAAAACGACAGCAAGAACTTTTGTTTGATGTTTACTGCTTTGAGAAGAGAGCCCAAACATACGTTTACGTATACGTGCAGGAAAACCGTTCAAAGAAAGACCGTGACCAGCTGCAGCGAATCATATGCAATCGATGATAACGTTCCAGAAGAACTCTTTTCTTTTTTTTTTAAGTTAAAAAAGAGTTTTAATTAAAAAAATATATTTCATGTGGCATATGATGGATGAAATGGAGTCGTTCGCAAATCATCGTATTATACCTTAAATAGCAGAATATTGTAAAAATTAAAACAATTTTTGGTAGATTTTTGCAGAATTTTTTCTATTCGAAATTTAATTTATTTTTGTACGTAAACATACAAATTCGTATTACGCATTATTGTTATACAGAAGTGTATTAAATAAATTGAACTTAAAGTTCTCTGTATAATCACATTATGAAATAACAATTAGGAATTATATTACGTTTTTTGACGTAGTTTCAAGTACACCAGTGCCTTATATTTCAATAGTTCATCAGCATCAGGCGGCTTCAAAAGCCAGACATCTTGTAAAATTTAGATCTTATTCACATTCCAAACACAATGAGCTGATGACCTTAGATATTTATCTATTCGGACTGTTGCATCCTCTGTTCGAACCGACTTATCATTTTCGCGATTTCTCTGTATCACTTTGTGATTTCAAGCATACTAGTTTTACATTGAAAGTTACGATCAAAGTTTCTTAAGTCGTAATGCTGTGATGTTCAGAATGTATTAACACTGAAATTTATTAACAATATTGAGAAAGTATTGAAAATGTAATTATTATGAATATCGACATTTTATGTTGTGAAAATTAATGTTTTTTAATAACGTAACATCTTTTATACAAAATAATAATTTTACAATCAATTTTTATAATATAAGTTTATTAATAATTTTTGTAAAGAATATATGAAGAAGCAATATATAAGATTTTTTAAGATTAATATAATATAATGGAAAAAATATAACATAATAAAACAAGATATAATAAAACAAGAAATATAACACAACATAAAACATAACGTGATGGAAGAAAAAATAGGAGAATAAAATTTATCTTTTAATGAAATAATGAGTTAATTGCGTAATGTTATCATGCATTTTTAAAATGATCATTGTTTTATATTATAGACACTTGATGATGTTTTATATTATAGACACTTGATAATTATTGCTTGAATTGATTGAAAACAACAATATCATACGATTATGTTAGACTTTATGTAATTCTACATGCAAATTCTAGCAAAGTTCGTAGTAGATAGATATCAAAATTTTCTCACGCAACAAACAATGTTGTACATAGAAGAGATTGTATTCGCTTACACCTGTTTATTCGTCACGCACTGCTTCAGGAAGACTGCGCACTTATATGTATGTGTTACATGTTCTAGTCAGGTCATATATTAATGGAAGAAAACTTTACTTCCAGATGTGTAAATATCTCTATCCTAGATTTATCTTCTCATATTAGTGATTAAAAAACATAATAATTAAAAATAATATAGTCAAGATAAATTATAATTATTTTAAGAAAATTGTTTTGATGTCAGAGCATTATGGAAGAACTTTGCATTATTAAAGAATTTTACACTGATATACATTGGTATATTGGCGATTGTAATTTTTAATTAATTTCATTAAACTGTAGCTTAACATAATCATAGTATAATCCGATGAGTTATCGCAATTTTAAAGTTGAAAATTGGAAAATTGAAACAAATATTGATTCGCTATAAAATTTTAACAAGAAAAACCGTTGATTCGAATTGTATTTATTTGTTCGTAGCTTAAATAATTTTGTACATAACATTAAAAAAATTTTTTTGTTGCATGTATACATTCTCTAAATTTCTTAGAGTGAAATCTCATTCTAAAAGAGTTAAAATACTGCCATTATTGAAAAAGAGTGAAAAATTTGCACTCTTTAGTAAGAGTAGCAGATTTTCATTCTTCTTTTGTAGAATGAGATTTCACACTTCTGGAGATTCACTCTAAAAGGAGTGAGATCATTTCCTTTTGGAGTGCATCTCAAAAGAGTGAAAAAAGAATGAAAATTTGCCATTCTTATTCATAGTGGCAGTATTTTAATTATTAGAGTGAGATTTTTTTCACTCCAAAAAATTTAGAGAGCATGGAACGATTTTATGAAAATTTATAAAGGGAAGGAAAGTGTATTTATCGCGTCAAGCACATCGTATACAAATTCTATAACATTTTCGATAAGAAATATTATAGAAATATTATATATCGCACCTGGTCCTTTCAAGTTTTTTTTTTCCATGTCGTGCGAGTCAATTACAGTTTGACATCTTTGATGGGCGTCCAACTTGCTCGCCAGTGATTTTATGGAAATTCACAACGTTAACCGTACGTATCGCGTGCAAAAGTTTCGTCTTACTCGCTGAGAGGTCGGTGTCTAAGGTTGAGTTTCTTCCGCATTTACACTTGAGAAAACGGTGTTAAAGCGAGAGCCGCGCGAAGGTCCCACGTCAATATGGGTTCCGCAGGCAAGGCGTATTATTAAATTCGCACCTGCGTATAAGGCCTCACGATCGATGAGCAATTATTTCACCCGACTTTAGCAGCGTCGTTGTGGATGTGTATTACCCGCGCACTGATGAACCTGACGAGCCGACGTCACATGGACGCAGAGTAATAAGGCGGGATCGCTCTTTGTGTAATCCTCGACGTCGTCGACGAACCCGCGTAGTCAACTGCACAGATTTCCCTCAAAAGGGTACGCGACGCGACGCGGCGTTAAAATATCTTCGAGCCGATATCCTCAATCTTGTCCTGATTACAAACCGGATAAAATAAACGGTGGTCGGAGAGCGCGCACCGGAGAGATACGCGACGGTTGTAACGAACGTTGATTTTTGCATCGATTACTGCTAATATGAATATAACGACCGCCGACGGCGGAATAGCGCAATTTGCGCGATCTTTTTTCTCTCTCGTTGACCGCTACTTACGAGGTTTGTTTAAAAGTGTACCGGACAATTGCTTTTTTTAGTCAGTTAAAAAAGCGATTCTGCATATACCGTTTAACAAACATTTGTACAGTCGGAGTATTTTAGTTTGACCGACACGTGCAGGTTGGCCATGAATACAGCGAGCTGGTCTAGCGTTTTAAAACTATACTAAACACGATGCTTTTATTCGCTGGAGTATATGCAAATATCCGATAATAAACATCTTTTCTAGAATGACTATCGTTAAAAATATAAGCGAGCATTAAGATATTTCTCTTTATAGTCGCTGATTCATGTATTTGTTGATTTCCACGTAAGCGGAAAGGATTAAAGATGCATATAAATCATAATATTCTGGTATTTAATTAGGTATCTATCTAGTATTTAATTATTTTATTTTCTATAATATTTCTCATCGAAAACTACATTTTCGTCGCTTCAGATTTATCTAGATTAGTGATGCGTAATCTACAGGTCACTGGGTTGACAAAGACAAATATTTTTTTTTTTTTAAAGAATAAAACAGATAAATCATGTTTTTTCTTTTAAATACGTTTTTAATGCTTCAAATATGCTTTAAACAGTATTATAAAAAAAAACATGTTTAAAACATTAAAAACAATAATTATGCATGTTTTAAAACATGTTTTTTTTATCAACCCTGGTCGCATGCGATCCACCTATAAATTTTTTTGCGAACCGTCAATTCATTGCCGATTCATAGCCGAAAATGTATAATTACATTTTCTATTTTGTGTAAACAAAATAAATATTATATGATCCGAAAGATTTTACCTATTTCTAAAAATGGTCTCCTAAAAATGGCCTTTAAAAAATGGCGCATCACTGATCTAGAAGAAATTTGCGTAATGGTGTAATTGTATGTATGCACAGCTGAAAACGGGTCGGCCACGTGTGTAATGCGGAGGATGCGTGATCGATTTTTCTGGGCATATGTTTACGCGGTTCATGCAATCCATGCGGAATAGACCTTTGACCCATCTGAGACATAGCTTTTATTTCTTTCCTTTTCCTTCATTGTTGTTATCGAATACGTTAATAAGCGCTTATTCGGAGATGTCTTCTTGATTGATAATTCCACGAATGTCTCTTTTTGTCCGCAAAATAAATAGATCAAGTGGATGTATGACAGATAATAAACGATATATCAATACTGCAAATCCAAGTGTATAATACGCTTTTCTTATATGTACTCTCTAAAGTGAATCTCACTCTGAAAAGTAAAATTTTATTCTTAAAGATTGAAAATTGAGTTTTTTTTTAAACTGATTTAATTTTCACTCCTTAGAGTGAAATTTCACTCTAAAGAATTTCGAGAGAGAATTTTCCGTATAAAAACAACATTATTACACATTTAAATGTATAAATTTATTTTTATATGCAGTATAGTGTGTTATTTTTATACGAAACAAATCACGTATGAAGGCACTTATATTACACTTGTATTTGTAGTAAAATTAATACGATAAGTGATAATCATCGGTGGTTGGCACTTGACTTTTCAGTGATCTTGATAATAATAGTGAAATTTTTTTAATATCTGTAAAAAAGTTATCTATGATATAAAATTTTAAATAACATAAATAATTAGATAACGTAAAATATAAAATGCGTAATTTAACACACTACATCCATAAAAATATATTCTTATTCAATTATACTTTTATCGCTGTATGCTTTTATCACTGTATTTAGGTTTTAATGTATCTCGTTTGTAGATTAGAAGTAATATGTAATATCGTATCGACGTTACATAAAAATTTAAGTATTCCAGAATGACGTAAAGAAACGAAAAAGAGGAAAAGGAAGGAGAGATAGCTTTTTTAATAATGGATCACGTATGAGGCCGTCGCGTGTTCTTTCAAGAACATGGTATATTTTCGGATTCATGACAGACAGGACTCGTTCGTCGTTCACGAGTTCTCGTAACTTGTGACTGTTTTGCGTGGATTTTTAGAAGCTCGTACTGTCGTTACTGTCGTTTGATATTGTGAAATGTAGTTCGTAAACACTCGTAATAAAATATCCTCTTGACGATCCGCGGAAGAAACAGCAGAGATATATTCATTAAGCGCGTTTCAACATTGTATCGGAAATAAATCGTTTTCGCCCAAATTGCTAGACATGCACTTTCATGAATGAATATCACTTTTTCGCGGTGATCTTATCAGTCTTGTGTCTGGGAGGGAATTTGGAATAGTTGTCCAATTTTCTCTCGTTTAACTGCACAAAAGCGGATGAGATGATATCGAAAATATCGATTTCGTATTTACTCTTGTACAATCAAAAAGAATTTTATCGGTTTTATAGAGTATATTGTTAAAATTCTCCACGATATATATTACCTGAAAATAATATCGTATAACATTTATACAGTAAACCTACATTGCAAAAAATATCGCACTTTATAGAAATATTTGTAAAAATAAAAATTATTTTTGTTTCGATTTAGATTTTTTTATTTTACATACAAATCTTTATTGAATGTTTCATCTATTTTTTTTTTAATTTATTGTGAAAATATTTATCATTTTGATATTCATTATTTTGATTATTCGACTTGTTTAAAAAAAATAGAAAAATCTCTTCGGATTCGTATCGTTTTATTTTGCTTTTTAGTTACAGATAACATCGACATCAAAGATTGTTTGCGCTTCAACGTTTTAATAGCATTTTCATTGATCGTGGCTGTTTCCTTAAACGCTTAGAATTACCGCGATCGCACACGCAAGGATCGCGTATGGAAACATGCGACAAGGGACGCTTTGCATGCCGCCTTTCACTTTCCTAATTACCTGCTGCGTTCAGTTACAACGTGATGTGGATACAAAATCGATCGAGATGAGAGCGTGTGAGTTTCGATACCGATCGTGATCCTTGGTGCATGTTAATGAAAGAGCGCCTAATTCGTGCATCATTTATCTCAATAAATGCATCGTGTGAAATCATTGGTAATGAATGTCGCGGCTATCCGCGGCGAGCACCCGTTTTATTCCGAGGATTTAACGACAATGATGATGGGACTATTTCCAGAAGCACGATTATAGCCGTGATGAGATTGCCCTTATTTTCTGGCGAGCAGGTCGGAATCTCGTTAAATCTCCGCATTATGTTACGTGCCGCAGTTTATGTCGTAGAATTTTTAGATTACTATAATATTCTCGAAACTTTTTTGAAATGATTCTCTAAAAAACAATGCTTTATTATATTCTTAATTCGATACTAGATCTTTTATTGTGCTTTTATTATGTTGCAATCTTAAAGATAGGAAGTGACTTGTTTCCGCGAAATCAAGCTCTATGATAAGACTTCTCTTTATCTCGTCTTTTTCTCAATTATTGATTTTTGTTTAATTCTTATTTTTTTCTAAAATTTTTAAAAGTTGAATTAATCTTTATTTTCGATATTAAAACACGTCATTTATATTTTATTTGATTATGATTATTTTAAGAAAGAATTGTTTATTGACCTTTAGATAATGGGAGTCTATTTTTCAATAGTACAGCTTTTTCTTGAGTAAGATTTGTTACAATTTATTATTTCATTGTACAATATTATTTGCTTCAAAATATGATAATGTTTTAGCGCCACTATAATGACTTTTCTGTTTTGTAAAGGTTAAATGAAGATCCATCTGGAAGCTTTACTCTTAATAATTCGTAATCAATGAATCTTCACTTTGTTGTACTGTAATCTTCTTTGTATTCTGTTCGTATCGTTGCCTACATGAAGTTTGATTGAGAAAAAAAGTGTTTCTCAACTTTGCTGCGTTTCGTATGTAAGAGTTTGAAGAGTCACGGATTGTAATGATGTAGAAAAGGAAACTTTGCGTAGAGAAGCACGGTTGAATTTCTCATAAATCACCCAAGTTGGCACGTGGTCGTGGATTGTAATAATTTAAAGATTAGTAGTTTGTGCGCGATCGATGTGTCATCCGCGATCAAAACTCGTAAAGATGACATTCGCAAGCTGATAGCCTTACGTCGACACACACACGCAACATACGCACTTAAAATTTTATATTTAAGGATCGATGAGGTTGTAAATCTTAGAAACTTTTACGAATCGCTGGCGGTTAGCCATTGTTAATAAATCGTCAAGTATAGTTTGTTCAAGACGCAAGTTATGCAAGATCAATTTCTAAAGATGACATTCGCGAGTTTATACATCGTTGTTTCCATGCACTTCAACTGTTTCATACTCGGTAGTATTATAGACGTAATAGACGTAATAAACTGCGCATTCTCTGAGCTTAGTGTGTGTGGTTCTGGTTAAAAAGAATGGAATATACCAGCACTTCTTTTTAATTCGATATTTTACAGAAAAAGAGAAAGAGCGCGATATGCTACATTGTTACATATCAAAGGTAACTTAATCCCTTGAATTAAATAACATTTTATTATTTTTAACTTCTATATGTATCAAAATGTATTCATTGTAATCAATCCATTTTTGTATTTACTTTCAAAATAAACAACATTTATATTAACGCGTATGCTCCACTTAATTAGCAAACTTAAATAAAAATGTAAACAGATATGAATAATGTAAGTATATAAATAATAAATTCAGATCAAATTTAATACATTTTTTAAATCAAGTTGTTATTTTAATTTCATTGTTTTAATCAAATTACTAACAATATTACAGGTAAAAGCAGTAATAAACAGAAATAATTACAAATAACTCAAATTGAGTATAATTTGAAATTCTGAATTGAAGAGTGTATCTCATTCCTTCTAAATCGATAGTGACAATTTTATAAAAACGCGCAGTCTATTCTTATTAAATTTATGAGTGGAATCAAGCTTTTTTTTATATATTATGCTTTACATGTATCATCAGTAAATGATAACCCATAAAATAATTCTGAGATATTAGTTGCTCAACGCACTGGCTGTCACGCCGGATGAATTTGTAATGATCATTAATTCGTATTGTCACTTCAACGCCTAAACCAGTTTGTTCCAGAAGTCGTTATGATTGTGCCTTTTGACGTGTGAGCGCGCCATAAATCAGCGTCACATCGCCGGTATAATAATTCCGCCGCGATGCTGTACGCGTGTAATAGGACCGACATGAGTTTGCGGCATTTACGTTTATTCACAATGCCAGCATTTAGCGGCATTATATTGTTTCGTATACACATTTGTTTCGAGCCGACGGCTCGCTAGTACAATAATTTCGTATATTGTTCGCGCAAGAAAAGATCGTAATGCGTGATAAAACGAGATTCACGAATTTGTGAATAATACTTGTAAGAATCGCGCTGTTTTACAGTACAATCATTACACGTCAGAGACCACCCTTACAGAAATTTAATGCTGGCCAATACTAAATTAAAGATAATAATTAATTATTTTTTAAATATTAAAAGTATTGTTGCTCGGTACTTGTGGTACTCCAAATAAGTAATTAATTACTGCCTTTTAGTATAAATTAGTTGGTATTAAATTGGCTAGTATTTGAGTTTTGTAAGGGAACGCGTTTCATGTTGCCGAAATGTAACAATCTCGTGGCATTGTCCATACCAGAGAAGCGACGTGCAACATTAATCCGTGGCATCCGTGGAATTTACTCAATTTCATGAGATTGATACAGGTCGAATGCAGATAACGCGGGTGATACGCGATTTGTGTTATACGTTACATGACCGCCACAGGCGATTTCGACGTTGACAGAACAACTATTTCTCTCGTGACGTAACATCTCCGATCCCACGTGCACCTGTCACTCGCGTTGGTCGCGGGGGGACAGCCGATGCGGTAACTTGCCGTGGATGAAAGGGCTGTTAATTAATGCCCGCGCGAGCGATGTTGTGATGGTCGTAAAAACACTGGCGGAGTTAGGTGCGAAAATGATTACTTGCGAACTTGTCTCGTAAATTTGCGGGTTTAATTTTCCAAGCGTAAGGTGCTTTCATCGAGCAGTGGCGCGTATATATTTTGGGCCTTATCGCCCCATCTTGCTCCTTCCCCGGCTTTATGCGAATATTTTAATATTGTTGTATCGGATACTGATTAAAAGGGGCTCTCACGTATTATTATGCATTATTATGCGCGTGCTATAAATAAATAATTTTTAAATGATAAACTGTTTGGCGTTATTTGATGTTTTGTAAAGTGTTCGATGTTTGAAGTCAAAAACGTAGCGAGGAATCCTGTTCATATGACATTTGCAAAATTGCAAATGCTATTTTTTCCACAAATTGTCATACAAACAGAGTCCCTCGATTCTGTGTTTTTGACTTCGAACATGAAGAAGCATTGAAAATACTTACGATGTTAATACTGCCTTGTTACGAGAGAAATACAAACAAGAATCGAGGGTATATATAGTTTTTAATTATAAATATATTTGTTCTCTTCTTCTTCTTACATTAGGCCTCTGGTCTGTGTTACCTCTCTTATATGCTTGTGCACACTTATTCAATTGTCACAAGCTATGGAACTTAGTTTTAAAGTCAGTTCCGAACGGCGGATTTTTCGAGAGGTGTTTCTGAGGCAAGGATACTCTTCGGAAGGTTGCCAGCCTTTTCCGAGAGGAGACACGAGTGTAAATATTTTGATTCCTAACCAGGACCTGGATCGGACCTGGGATCTCTGGTACGAGAAACCAATGCACTATCTGTCATGTCACACTTGTGTTCTTTATTGCCACTTCGGAATCACGATGATAGAGATGTTTGTTAACGGCTTAAGTAGATTTATTAATTCTCGTGCTAATTTGCGGTTTATAATTTAGTGTATCTTCCGAATGTATGCAAACGCATGTAATTATTTAGACGTAAACTGGTTGCATTACGCATATATGTATTTATTCATGATAGAAATCCAAATTACTCGAACTATTATAGACAAAAATTTTATTCATTTGAATATGTAATTGGAAGTTTATTAATAATAAATGAATTATGATTAATAATCAGTCGCAAATATATTTTCTGTTATTTTGACACACTGATTTTAATATTAATTACATTGGATTTTCGAAGGATGTTATTTCTCCTTTCGCCCCTACGAGCAATTATGAAATAATTGAAACTTACGGAAAGTTTTCAATTTTTTTAAATATTCATTGACGGCTTTAACAGGGATATTTTGAATTAAAAACACGGGAACGTCGCATGCATCTCGGTCGCCTAAAGAATTTATATATTTTTATATTTGCAATTTTGTGCACGCCCGAGTTGCTCGCCTTCCGCTTCATTTCTGATACTTCAACAACAAACACAGCAACAACTACGTGACAACGGCGATCCTCTTGTAATCCCAGCTGCGCTCGATGCAGAGTAGCAACGGTGACACGGCGTCGCTAGAAATAACAATATCGGATTTTGTACATGTGTATGTGTGTGTTATCCTATAGTCGTCATAGCGCCTTCTGATCTAAATAATATTCCGAGTTATATGCCCGCTTTGGAAACCGCATCTCGTCTGCTCGAACCGACCATTTTCTTTTTTTTTTTTTAACTTTTCGCTCTCGTGCCACGTTCAAATATTATTCTTCCTTTGAAACAATTACGACGTCTCTTGCAGCTTTGTTTTGCAGCGGCTTTGTCACTCGCGCAGACGTTGTTAAATCGTGCTACGGTATTTCAAGGCCAATGAGTATTTCCACGTGGTATATTAATATTCGCGATATTGTTACAAATAAATTTCTTGAAGAAGGTTCAAAGAAGAAGTAAGAAAGAACTGTCAACATTATTATGTTGTATATAAAATTTATGATATAGACATTTTTGCATATATCGTTCATTTGCTCCAACAATGACTGACATAACTCAAAAAGCAAAGTTTTTCAGAAAGAAACATTTGAATGTTTTGAATCATTATAAAATTTTATAATATTGATTTCGAAATGCAATTTTGATGTAATAACTGTAGAGGAATTTATAAAAGAATATCTTTTAAAGTATATTTTTTCTTTTTTTCTTTTTATATTTCCATTTTTTTTCTGAAAATAATTCGAAATCATTTCTGAGTCATTGTTGTAAGAAATTATAATAGCGATATGTCACGTAATAAATACCTAAATTTAAATCGTTTCTAAATTGTTGTCCATTTAAAATTCATTTCAAAAGATCTTTACAGAGAGATAAGATAAAATAATAATACTTTTCACAAAATTAATTTTTCCATTAATAATGTTAATATCATATTTGTCATCGCAAATTTATTTTCGAAACTCCACTTTTTCTCAAGAATTCTGAGAATTTTACCCATAAAAGTTTAAAAAGCATCTCAGATATCTCGCGCTGGATATCTTTGACCTGTTATGTAAGGCGAAGCAAATTCGTGTTTTATTCGCCACGGCGGCTTCAGAAACGTAAAGCAGCATTAATCATGACAGCGTAAAGTGTTGCCGTTAATCACGCTAAGTACACACGTATTTACGATCATGTGCCATAGACAGATACGGCGATGCACAGGAGTTCTCTCCCTGTGTTTGCACACCAAATGGATGGAGATTCTTCGGTGTGTGCTCTGACTTTATCATACAATTCATCTATTGTTTCGGCAGCTCCGCTGTCAGGAGGTCGCCCAAAGTGCTCTATTATCCGACACGTTCCCTTCAATGCGAAAACAATCGATAAATCGTCGACTGTGCACCACGAACGAGAAAATCAGTCACAATTAATTGAAGCAGTCTCGCATCTCGCGAGAAGCACCCATGCAATTATTTTTGTTGTAAACAAATTTAAAGTTGTGAATACTCTTTGAAATGTTACCGCGAGCGAGCTTTGTGCTTGAAATCTTTATACTGTTTATTAGATTTGCTTATTAATTTTACTGTAAAGTAGAGAAAGAATGTATAACGCTATTTGTATCATGCTGGTGCTTTCCACGAAAATGAAATTGATATTGAAATTTATTTGCTGTTGTTTTTTGAAAGAATAGACAATTTATATATTTTATTAACTTCTGTTTATTTATTTTGTGACTTTACGAGAGAATTATATTCTTTTTAAATATGATACATTACATATGATTTTATACGCGTTACATGCCTCTTTTATTAAAATGTCAAGGATTATTTAATGTAAGGTATTTCTCTTGCGTGGATTGTGGATTTAGGTGAGATGTGAATTGTGAATATTCCCTTCAACTCGCGAGGAGCTTACCTTTGTTGAGAGAAACCTAATCACAATCTTGTTAGCAAGTTAGACAAGCTTATATTTATACATACTTAGTAGCGGTTAACAAAGAAATATTTTCAATGGTTATCAGAAAAAAGTATTAATTTTAAAATAGTTATATAGTTTTCAGACAGATGGTCGAGGAAAAATACGATTAGATGACTTATGGATGTTAACATTAAACAATTAATGTATGGAGCGCGATAAGGACATGATTTATATTCTGAAAATATATCTTGATACGACTTACAATATATATTTAATTAATAAAATGTTAATCGACGCGATATTAGCTCGTTATCTTAATTATTAGCTTCTATTTAAACCCAGATAAGCTACCGATGATATCTCGATTTGTACTCGAGATTGAGTCGCAATCCGAGCATGTGATAGTTGCAAGTTACGCTTTTCATGCTGTTATTTCTCGTCGTATACTTTACATTTCTGGGTAAATTTAATGCATGCTTAACCCGACAACGTTTCTAATTATTCACCTTGAGTTCTTGCGCGATTACATTATGCAAGATGTGATGGGATCATTTTACGTCCTATTAATGCGAGATAACTGGATCAATAGTTCGCTTGGTGTCTGCCGAGTTGCGATCACACCTTTGTGTTTTCATTGCAAAATGACGTCACGTTCTACTTCGACATTTCTATTGTAAACTTTTTTTCCCGCGGGAAAATGCTACACAAAATCACATACACAATACATGTAGCGTACAATATAAAAAATTGCAGAATTTGCCAACAATGATGATTCTGTGTGCTTAGTTTTTACGCAACAATTGTGATGAAATTTTACGATCATGACAGATAAAAACAGAAAGCTATAGAAAAAAATACACGTGGATTTTTTTTAAATTTGTATTTTAGATGTCTATATTTTTTATAGCAACATAAACATTGTTTTTATGGTAATTCTTTGTGCGTAATTCTTTACGTACGATATAAAAGCCTATTTCTCTCTCTCTCTCTCTCTCTCTCTCTCTCTCTCTCTCTCTCTCTTCCGTTTTTACGCAATGCTTTAAAGCTGCCACTGCTGTCAGGCGCAAGACAAGCCAGGATCTGCCTCAATATCGACCTACAGGTCGCTGTTCTGCTCCACCTGGACCACATTTATTTAACGATGATTCGCTCGCTATGTCGATATTGCATAGCTGCAAAACTGGAGGTGTGGTTATATTATATCCGCTCCACGCTGGAGCTTCGTGCATTATCAGTGTTACGTGATATATAATATGTTATTGTGATATGATTAGGCTAGTTACTACAAAAAAAAAGTGCAAAGTTAATGCGTAATAAATATTCAAAGAATATATTTTTTATTATGATATGTAATACATTCGTATATTAATAATAGTTTTACTTTTCGAAAGAAGATAGACATGTTTACTTTATTCTTTGATAAACGAGCGATTTTATGAAATTATTCATTGGCTGTTTTAAAACGGTTAATATATTATATACATTGCATATATACATGTTAATTCGACATAACATTTATATATGTTATATATTATTTTCAGGTTGGTCGATGACAGGTGTGTAGTATGTCCCGAAGCTGGAGATTTGTCGAATCCACCGAAGAAATTCAGAGGTAATTCATATTTTTTAGATGTTTTTGTCTTTGCTTTTTGATCGATTTTGTTTTTTTAATTATTAATGGCAGCTTTTTTGATATCTAATTTTTTTAAACATTTTATTTCGCGAAAATTTAAGCAGATGATGTTAAAAATGTATTATATGTATTATATGTATATTAAAAATGTGTAATAAAATAAAAAAATTACAAATTTTTCTATACTGTATTTGAAAGTAATACAAAAGTTTGCTAGCAATTTAGAATTTTTTTTAGATAAAAAATTGTTTCAATAAAAAATAGATTAAAATAAAATGACAAAATTTTCATTTAAACTATAAAATTGTATTGTTAAATATATATATATATATATATTATATATATATATTATTAAATATTGACTTTGTTGAACTGTTTTATATGTATACATTTATATGTATAACATTCATTTTTATACGGAAAGTATAAATTTTCAATTTCCATAATTTTTTTGAAGAGAGTATACATTTGATACCTCCGTAAAATAAACTCGAGCTATAACGAAATGTATTTTTTTAGATTGCCTCTTCAAAATATGTCCCATGAATCGGTACTCCGCTCAAAAGCAATTCTGGAAGGCAGCAAAACAGAGTGCGAGTTCGGGCACAGATGCTATCTTGCTGAAAAGACTTCACGTAAGTTGCAAAAGATGCTAAATTGTTTAATTAATTCACATTTTTAATTAAAGAGATTACAGGAAATACTCACTTATACAGACATATTTTTCTTACATATTTTAAAACTGGAAATGGATACATTTGTTAACACGCGTTGCTCTGAAGAGTAACTAGATGCATGATAATATGAACACTATACAGAATATTTATAGACATATTCAATCAGTTCTTAATATTGAGACCTGTTTACTGATTATATAACGGAATTTGTTTATTTTCCTCGATTGCCATTTAATAGGATTTATCTTTTTCTCAGCATGCGGCCGAAATTGAGAAAAAGCAAAATGAGACTGAAAACAAGAAACTACTGGGCACGGTGGTTTCCTACGGTAATGTCATACAGGTAAGAAAATAAATCTTTTTTTGCTAGAAAAAAATCCCTTGTGAGTGACATTATTTTATTAATGCATATCTTGAGCGCTTTATGCTTGACCGCATATTCTTATAACGTAAAGTAGCTATATATATGAATAATAATAGATTTATCAATATCGTTAGGGGAGCGGCTTTCCTCTTAACACCTTCTTTTTTCGCAAAGCGATCATAAAAACTGTTTGGTACATCCATCGTATTGACGTAGTTATCTGCCTTGTAGAAGTATTTGTTAATTAACGAGATTTTCTTTCTCCGCGATATTGTTGCCATGTCAGAAAATAGAAGTGACATTAAATGGCGAAACTAAGTCTGTAACAAATAATTAACATCTTAATATGATGCCTGATTGAATATCAAATTATTAAAATTGCTTGCAAATTTAATTCACGATATTACTCAGTAATTGCGTTGATACATAATGCGTTTTACACAAATTGCGTTTAAGATCGGAAAAATATTTCGACGCAAAGTTTGAATGACTATAAATATGATATATATATATATATATATATATATATATATATATATATATATAGAGTATATATAGTAATTCAGATTGAATTATTTAAACATTAAAGATCTAACTTTGACCGTTACGGCCATTACTTATTTCTTATTGCTAAATTTACAAATAATTAAGTTTCTGTTTCGCGTTGTAACACATTGTTGCTAAAAAGTATAGCACTTTGATCATCGGCAGATGAGATAACATCGTGGAATGAACGTTATGTTGTACCTGTATATAGATTATATCTTCGATCGTAGCAAAGGACGCCATTAGACGTTCAATTAATTTCTGCTATAATGTATTCTTCATCGAATTATCGATTCTCTTATCTTTCGTACACTATATTGATGTATTACATATAAGTTAATTAATCATCTTTATTTTATATTATCTCGGTTGCACGATATACGTTGTATTGTACGTTGCAAAATTATCTTATTATAACTTTTTTAACTTGCAAAATGATTTATCATAACAAAATACAATTTTGTTCCAATTGCTCATCGCAAATATTGTAAACGCAAACGTACGAATATGCAATTAGCATATAGATTAATTTTATCGACATTGCGCTGCGTGCGTTTATAAATAAATTTACATTATATTTACACGCATCAAACATAGAAAACTGTTAAATTTATAAAACATCAAATTATATATGTTATACTCAGTTTTAGTTATTTTTAATTTATTTATCTAGATCACCACACTGCTTTTACTCAATGTCATTAATTTAATTAATTGTAAATAATGGAGTTAAACAATTTAATTCAAGAAATGTACTTGATTAAATTTAATTTACTGGATACATACATAACATTGTTTACTTCGTAACTAAAAATTTAATTGCAGAAATGGATTGATGTATATTTTGACATACATGGAAGTTAAAAATAATAAAATATTATTTAACTCAAAGGATTAATATGATAGAGAATGCCAATAATCGGTCAAAGTTAAATGTGAATATGAATACAATATATATATATTCTTAATTTTTTTTTAAATTTAATTATCTCAGATGTGACTGTGCGCTGAAACGTTCGGACGTTAACCGCAATCGATTTGAGACGCTAATAATATAAATACGCGATATATCAAAGGATAAGTTACCTTTTTTTATCTCTACCAGTATACAAATATAATTATTTATGACTTGTCTGTGGCAGTTATTGCATCTCAAATCAAACAAATTCCTGACGGTCAACAAGAGGCTGCCGGCGTTACTAGAAAAGAACGCGATGAGGGTTTACTTGGACGCGAATGGAAACGAGGGTTCATGGTTTTACATAATGCCATTCTACAAGCTGCGTAGCGACGGCGATAGTGTCGTCGTCGGCGACAAGGTGATCATGGAGCCGGTAAACGCGGGTCGTCAAGGTCTTCATGTAGCCGCCAATTACGAGCTGAGCGACAATCCCGGCTGCAAGGAAGTTAACGTCGTAAATTCATCCACCTCCTGGAAGGTGACCCTCTTCATGGAGCATCGGGAAAACCAGGAAGAGATCCTCAAAGGCGGTGACGTAGTGCGGCTGTTTCACGCTGAGCAAGAAAAGTTTCTAACCATGGACGAATACAAGAAGAAGCAACATGTGTTTCTCAGGACGACAGGCAGAACCAGCGCTACCGCGGCTACCAGTAGCAAAGCCTTGTGGGAAGTCGAGGTGAGCTGATTTAATTTACATAAATTTATCTATGAAGATGCTTTTTTACTTAACATGCAATATTCGAAAGAGATATTCACTGAGTTTTTGCAAACATTTTATTACTCTAATTCTTATTGCGTTTATACTGATTGCTTTTGACATACCTTATTTTTATAAGTAAATGTTCTTTATTTATTTGTTAATAAATAGGTGGTGCAACACGATCCTTGTAGAGGCGGTGCTGGCCACTGGAATTCACTGTTCAGATTTAAACATCTAGCAACTGGCCAATATCTCGCCGCTGAGGTTGACACGGATGAACCACGGGAACCCGTGAAGGGAAAGCGTGGTATGACATTTATAGATACTTGGAAATTAATATGTTAGAGTATACATCCAGTATTTTAAATAATTAGAAAATGATTGATGATGTATCATAACTTATTCTATATAAAAATACTTACTGTTTGCGGTTAATTAAGAACAAATTGATCATTTATATGTATGATTTAATAGATCCACCTGGACCGGTCTATAGATTAGTGTCGGTGCCGCACAGCAATGAGATTAGCTCATTGTTTGAATTAGATCCCACAACTTTAACGCGGGGCGATAGTTTGGTTCCGCAGTCGTCCTTTGTGAGATTACATCACATATGCACAAATACTTGGGTCCATTCAACAAGTGTACCGATCGATAAGGATGATGAGAAGCCTGTGATGTCGAAGGTATTGTAGCGTATTCTAGTGATTACATTATATATATTAAGCATCAAATATTGTAAGTGAAATATATAAATCGAAGAAATATTAATTAAATTAGGGCGTTTTAATTACTTATTAGGTGGGTTGCGCGACTAGTAAAGAGGATAAAGAAGCATTTGCTTTGAGATCTGTGTCACCGGTTGAAGTACGCGATTTAGATTTCGCAAATGATGCTTGCAAGGTGTTGACGGCAATGAATAGTAAGCTAGAAAAAGGTACGATCTCACACAATGAACGAAGAGCTGTTACTAGCTTGCTGCAAGACATTGTATACTTTATTGCTGGATCAGAAAATGAACAAAATAAATCTGAAGCGTTAGAACTAGTCGTGACAAATGTAAAGGATGGTCCTGTGAGGGATCGTCAGAAATTATTGCGCGAACAATACATTCTTGGCCAGCTGTTCAAAATATTGCAGGTATTTTAACTTTCAAGCAGACTTTGATTGTGTAAAGATATCAGTATGAATGAGAACGTTTCACGACACTTTAATTGTAGGCTCCATTCTTGGAATCTGCAGAAGGTGAGGGACCATTTCTTAGAATAGAGGAGCTTAATGATCCGAGACATGCGCCATATAAATACATGTTTCGTCTGTGTTATCGAATACTCAGACTTTCTCAACAGGATTATAGAAAGAATCAGGTATTGCGATATTGAGCTTTTGATACAAGAGATTTGAATGAATGAATAAATGGATGACTGAATGATTATAATATATTGTAAATATTATTTTAAAAATATTTTTATATTTTTTTTTATATAGGAATACATTGCTAAACATTTTGCATTTATGCAAAAACAAATCGGCTACGATATTCTAGCGGAAGATACCATTACTGCGCTTTTACATAACAACAGAAAATTGTTGGAAAAACACATAACAGCTGCGGAAATAGAGACATTTGTGGGTCTCGTTAGAAAAAATATGCGTAACTGGCAATCGAGATTTTTGGATTATCTGTCGGATCTGTGTATTTCTAATAAGAAAGCAATAGCCGTGACACAAGAATTAATTTGTAAAAGCGTACTTAGTGAAAAGAACAAGGATATTCTGATAGGAACAAAGTAAGTATAATAAACAATATAAACAGTGTTAATTTCTCTCTGATACATTTTATTTACTCCAGAATGGTGAAAACCCAGGTAGAAGTTGAAGATATCGATGAGAAGCAAGAAAACTCTGAACCAAAAATCACTGTTATAGAGGAGTTTGAAGTTGTATTGGAATGGAATAATGGAGCTGTTAGTAAGCTTAATATGTAGTTTATTAGTAGATAGTAATATGCAAATTAATATGATGTTTAATGCAGAAATCAATGTCTTTGAGCGAGTTATCAAGAGGAGCAAAGATGGGAAACATTCAAGACGCAGCAATATTAGACTATTACAGGCATCAATTGAATCTTTTTAGTAACATGTGCCTGAATAGACAGTATTTAGCATTAAATAATCTGTCATTACATTTGGACATTGATCTTATACTTAAGTAAGTTGTACATTTATTTTTTAAGTAAGGATTATTCTTAAATTTAAAACACATTCGACACATCTCATTTTCTATGATATTATCTTTTGTAGATGTATGGAAGATGAAACAGTGCCATATGAATTACGCGCATCATTTTGCCGATTAATGTTACACCTTCACGTAGATAGAGATCCGCAAGAACAAGTAACTCCCGTAAAATATGCTCGTCTTTGGTCTGAAATCCCGTCTAAAATGAGCATAAACGAGTACGTAAAAAAACTTAATAAAATTTGAATAGAAAAAAGGAATTAAAATTTTTCTTTATCTTTTTCGTAATTTTAGTTATGATACGAATAAAATGCCGGATCAAAATAAAGAGGCTGTTCGTACTAAATTTAGTTCAACAATCATGTTTGTTGAGGATTATCTATGTAACGTTGTCGCGAAAATGTGGTCTTTTGGGGATCAAGAGCAAAATAAGCTTACATTTGAGGTACATACTTTTTCTTATGTCTCTACTTATCTCTTAAATATATAATAAGCTCTAATTAATTCGTTGCTCTTACGTATTTCGCTAGGTTGTTAAATTAGCACGTGATCTAATTTATTTTGGATTCTACAGTTTTAATGATCTATTAAGTTTAACAAAGACGTTACTTAGTATTCTGGATTGTGTGTCAGAGAATGAATCCACCGATGGGAAGATACCTACGGGGGATATTGATTGTAAGTTTAATTCTATTACTTCTATTTAATGATACATAATTTATAAATTATGTTCTATACCATTTATTGACAAATTTTTAATTAACCCCATAAATAATATTTAGTAGTGAAGACATCGATTCATTTATATATATTACCATTCGCGCGCATGGTAGTAATCTCGTAACATAAAATGAAATTTGATTTACTTGTATTATATAATACATTGGTGTATCACCGATATAATAAACTTTCTCTCCTATTCTTTTAATCATTTTCATGAGCAGCTTTTACATTCTAGTTTCGCTTTCAGAAACTTGTATATAATATTCTTTTTTATACTGTAATATATTAGTACTATATGTAATCCATACTTCTCGCTTACATAAAATATCTTTGATAATAAAGTTTACTCAACTATGTGTGGTAAATTACTTATAATATATATAGAATGGTAAATATATTTAAAATTAATCAATTTACTCTTGTAAATATTTTATCACAGCTGATACGGATTCTGAGGAGGCAGGTAATATCCTATTAGAAAGCTTGTTAAAAACTAATTAGACTGTATTATACGGAATGAATATTAACAAGATTAAGCATGCAATCTTGTACATTGTACAAAGTAAATTCACAAAGCTTCTTATAAAGCTTTTGCTTAAATATTTTTATAATAATACTCTCTTGTTAGAAATAAATATTAGAAACATGAATATAAAAATATCCTATATTAACAATTTATGATATCTAACATCCTTAATTATTAGACAAATATTATTTTATTTCATTATTTTTGAAGTAAATTTCTTGTCCTTTTTCCATAACAAGTAACAAAAGAGTCATTATTTTATATACTAGTTTTTATTTTTTAACACAAATTAAATTTTTCTGCACTATAATTTTTTACTATGTAATATATGTAAATATGTACAATAATATTATATACATATGTAATATTATGCAATTATTATTTTGTTATTTATTGGCTTAATATAAACTTTTATTTCTTATGTTTTTAAATAGCTGAAGGAGGTATTCTTAGATGCATTGGCGATATGGGTGCTGTGATGACAAATTTAACATTAGGACCAGCCGGTCAAGTGTTAGCTAGCTCTTCTCCAAGACCAAAGCCGTTGATGAAGAAAGAATATCCCTTAGTGATGGATACGAAACTCAAGATAATCGAAATTTTGCAGTTTATTCTGGATGTTAGATTGGATTACAGAATCTCTTGTCTTTTGAGTATATTTAAACGAGAATTCGATGAGACAGCATTAACTGCTGCAGAGAAGACTGGAGATGTGACTTTAGGGCAAAAAGCTATTGATTTAGATTCAATTAGTGCACAGGCAGAAGGAATATTTGGAAGCAGGTAATATATTTTTGAATGCAATGTATGAAGGTTATACCTTACAGAAAAATAATTTTTTTAGTGAGGAATGCGCAGCGTTAGATTTAGATGGCCAAGGAGGCAGAACATTTTTACGCGTTCTATTACATCTAGCTATGCACGATTATCCTCCATTAGTTTCTGGAGCCTTACATTTATTATTTAGGCACTTTAGCCAAAGACAAGAAGTTTTACAAGCATTTAAACAGGTTGGATTTTCTTTAGATATTGAAGTAAGATTGTGAGAAAAAAATTATTTAATAATATAAACACGCGGTTAACAGGTGCAGCTTTTAGTTTCGGATAGTGACGTAGAATCATACAAACAAATAAAGGCAGATTTAGACATTTTACGCCAATCTGTCGAGAAATCTGAGCTTTGGGTATATAAATCCAAGGCAACAGAAGAACATGGAAATAAGAAGAAGAAGAGTAAAGAAGAAGAAGATGAAGCCACAGCTCCTCGTAAAACACCTCTGTTATCTGCATTAGATAAACAAGGTTTTTGTCTTAATAATTATTACTTTATACATATTTTTTATGGAAAGTGAATAAATAATTATTTTTTAGGATCTGCTATTGATTTGGATATTGGCCCACCGTTACATCCCGATCAAGCAGAAGAATATAAAAAAATTCAGCAAATATTAATGAGAATGAATAAGCTATGTATTCAAAATCTGCCAGGCGGCCAAGTAAAGGCACGCAAACACGAGCAGAGACTTCTGCGCAATGTTGGAGTGCACACTGTCGTTTTGGATTTATTACAGGTTCCATACGACACCAAAGAAGATGTCAGAATGAACGAATTAATGCGTTTGGCACATGATTTCCTGCAAAACTTTTGTCTATCTAATCAACAAAATCAAGTTCTTCTACACAAGCAACTGGATTTATTCTTGAATCCCGGTATAAGAGAGGCGCAGACAGTATGCAGTATTTTTCAAGATAACTCCGTTCTTTGCAATGAAGTCGGTGCGAAAGTCATACAGCATTTCGTACATTGTATAGAAACGCATGGAAAACATGTGCAATATTTGAAGTTTTTGCAAACTATAGTAAAAGCTGAGAATCAATTTATTAGAAAATGTCAAGAGATGGTGATGCAGGAGGTAAGATGCCATTACATTATGTGCATATAACTTTTGTGGAATATTTTTCTAGCTTCATTTTTATTATAGTTAGTTCAAGCGGGAGAAGATGTTTTAGTATTTTATAATGATAGAGCCTCGTTTAATCATTTTGTGGAAATGATGCGATCTGAAAGACATCGAATGGATGAGAGCAGTCCTCTTCAGTGAGTTGCTTTAACATATTTTTAAAATGAAAATTATTTAATTGTATATATTATGTATTATACGATGTTCTATTTTGTATCGATTTATTTGAATGTTTAAGAGTCTCAAACATAAAATATATATTTATTGTGTTTTAGATATCATGTAGAGTTGGTAAAACTTCTAGCTTGTTGCACAATGGGCAAAAATGTCAATACAGAAATTAAATGTCACAGTCTCTTACCGTTAGATGATATCGTTGCTGTGGTGTCACATCCAGATTGTATACCAGAGGTGAATCTTTTATCGAATTTAATACACTCATATCTGATTAAAGTAAATATTACTGACATCGTATATAATTCATTTCATTCAAATCATTTATAAATAGGTGAAAGAAGCATACATCAATTTTCTCAACCACTGTTACATTGACACAGAAGTCGAAATGAAGGAAATTTATACGTCAAATCATATGTGGTCTTTATTCGAAAAATCTTTTATTGTTGATATGGGTTTAATTGCCACATCCACTCATGATCGACAACACGCGGATACAGCCTTAGAGACTTACGTGACAAGTTGTTTAATGAATATCATATCCACATTTTTCAGCAGTCCATTTTCTGATCAAAGCACCACTGTACAGGTAACATCTTCATTTATATTACAGGAAAAAATATTAATCTTTAATGGCGCGTGTGTGTGTGTATATATATATATATATATATATATATATCACGTATACACACATACACTCATATATATATATATATATTTTTATGTCTTTTCTTTCTAATTGATTAATCTATATGTTATAATATCTTATTGGTATTTAGTCCTTCAGTGAATATAATTTCACAAGACAATATTTATTTTTAAATATTGTTTAACACCAAATTAATTTTAAATTGTTCACGTTAAGCTAAATTTAGAATTCACGCTTTTTAAACTAAATATTCAGAATAGATAATAAGTTTTTGCACCTTATTTTCTTGATGGAAATTCTGTTGCACAAATTTCATTTATAAAAATGGATTTGTTCAAATCTACTTGTTCAAATTATAACACAATTCTTTTAATACAGAAGAGAAATATTCATCTGACAAAGGTTTGCTTACAGTTAGTATATTTTGATTATGTATACATATTTAAGTAATATTGAATATTTACTAATTTTAAATTTTGGTTATAATATATATAATTGTTAAAATATATACTTATTCAGATTTTTATTTATCTGGAAGTTCTCTTTTCACATTTATATGTTTCATTATAAATATGTGTTTCATTATAAAATTAAAGTTTATTAAAATGAAGAAAAAAAAGGCAAAATTGAAAATTTTAGTAAAGCTTATATTTTTTATTAGTGTTAGTATTCATACATATCTCTGTATGAATACAGAATAACACAAACATTAAATCGATATAATATTTAATGAAATAATTTTATATCATAAAAGCTATTCATATAATCACCATAATTTTCGTATGTTTTGCTTAAAGGAAGTACAAAATGGCACAAGACAGCAAACATTCTAATTAGAAAGTATATGTAAAAAATACATCAACATATACTTTATTTAATAATCTCTTGCTTTGCATGCAAACACATTATAAATTAAGTTCACTTATTAACCAAGTACATGTCACACATATACACATATACACACACACACATATATATATATATATATATGTATAGAAAGAGAAAGAACAAAATTGTTTTTCAAAATATATTTTTTTATATTATAGAATATATATTTTTATTAATTACACTCTTATACGTATTATAAGTTTTATCTAATTATTAAGTGCTACAATTTTTATCTTGAGCAGTAGATAATAATACAATGCAACACAAGTATTAATTATACTAATTATATATTGTATGATGTGTGCTTGGTCATTGCTGAAAGCATCAGTGGCATGTTCTGTGTTTTTGGCATGCAACACCTGGCCTTCTTTGAATCAACAACATTGGTTTATTGGGTCTATGGGTCCATCTATATGGTGGTGGGTTGGTTTACTAATAGAAACATCTGCACGAGGCTAGACTATATTGGAACATCAAGGAATGTGATCGGAATACAGATAATAATCTTTCTGGCTATGTGAGTATCGAATGTTAGAATCTTTTCTTAATGTCTGATGAATATAATATGGTATTTTTTATATATCTGCAATATCAGAGATAATGGCTAAAATATTTTATGAAATGAAGAGAAAATTTCTCACATTTGTATACAATAAATATTTAATCTTTTAAGGGGCATAAAGAATTCTAGACTATATTTGATCACATCTATTTGATCACTATATTTTAGATCACATCTATTATGACTGTGTGCGCGCAGATTATACTAGAAATGTTTTAGCAACATAGAGCACTGACGTGTTGTAAATACAAACTGCATTTTCTTCTTTACGCCTGTATCACATGTCTCTGCATAATTAACACATTCATTGTCACTGAATGCACTTTTATAAATTATCTGCTGGTGCTAACTATGATTATTGTATCTTCTATTTTCTTCGAAATATTTTTTCTTGTTCTATTTCTATGTATTTCCTAAATTGTTCTAACTATAAAGAAAAGTTTGCACAATTTATATGGCATGTGTATAATAATTCTAATTGCTTGGCAATGAGTGTGTTACACTTTATGCAAGATGACATTTTAATATAATAGTAGAATTTAATTGTGTGTGTTAAATAAATAATAAAAAAAAATATAAGCTAGACGATATGATTTAATTTGCAAATTATTGAATATGTATAATATGTAAATAATAACACAAGATTATAATATAAATTTTGAAAAATGTTTTCTAAAAAGATACTTTCTAAATGAATTTTTTAACATGATGAAAAATTTTTCTCTATGAAAATGTAATAATGAATCTCTATGAAAATGTTAATATAATACAGTTTTTTATTTTTCTCTATATTTATTAATTTAAAATATTTAAGAAGCTTTTTTTAAGCAATTATACATTAAAAAAATTTTGTTATAATATGGACAATTTTAATTGATTTTTGCATTTATTTTTTCATGGAACAGACAAGACAACCTATATTTGTCCAGTTGCTTCATGCAGCTTTTAATGTATCACAATGTGCATGGTTAAATGCTGGACAAAGATTCAATGTTGAGAATTGTATACGAACTCTATCAGATGTAGGTAAGTATTTTTTAGACTTGTAAAAAAATTCAAAATACTAATTCGGAAATAATGTTTATTTTTATGTAAATTTTGATAATATAACTTTTTAAATCTTTTAGCTAAAGGAAGAGGTATTGCTATACCGACTGATTTGGAAAGTCAAGTCGCTAATATGTTCAACAAAGCAGCTATGCTCAGCAGACAAACTAGCAAATGGTTGCAAGCTGCTAAACAACCAAAAATCGAACGTAGTCAAAGTCAGGTATATATATATATAATTTATAACACATTCATAATTATAAAAATTTTTATAAAATTGATTAGAATGGCTATACGTGCCATCGTGTGAGCAATTGTGTAATGAATTTACTTAAATGCATAGAGTGACCTACAATGTGTGGAAGGCTCTAACAACGAGGTAAAGGTCACTCATGGAAGCATAGCACTTGATTAGTTTAGTAATGCTACGTAGTGCATTTGCTAAAATTAGTACACTGTTACATATAGATCACATAAGCTTCCTCTGTTTCACTAAAGACGTTAATTAGCTATAGCTATATACACATATACATATACATACACATTTATGTATATATATACGAAAAATGTACAACAAAATAAAACTAGACTTAATTTTAATTAAATTCGATATTTAATTATGATTTGATTACATGTTAATGATAAAATCTTAATACAGCAAAGTATTAAATATTAAATACTTATATATTTAAATACTTATATTAATATGTATGAGAATAGATGTTTTGTATTGTGAAATGTATTTAAACTTTTGAACTATAAATTAATTTATTGTAGCGTAGATTGTACGAAAACTCTTGCCTATATGAAACAACTTGATTAGTTGGCTATAATCAATTTATTTATTAATACTATTTGTTTTTAGCTTATGCGTTTAGATCGAAGTATCATAGAAGGTCTACAGGACATAGTGTCTCTGTTAGAGGAACAATTGAAACCTTTGGTACAGTCCGAATTGTCTTTGTTAGTGGATATTCTCTATCGACCTGAATTGCTGTTTCCTGCAGCAACTGATGCCAGAAAGAGATGTGAAAACGGTGGTTTTATTAAAAGGTAGATTTTTTATTTGCAGTATATTAATTGCATTACATATATCACTATATTTACACATTATTTTTTTACAGACTAATCAAACACACCGAGAAATTGTTAGAAGAAAAAGAAGAAAAATTGTGCATTAAAGTTTTAAGGACACTCAGGGAAATGATGGCTATCGATCCTGAATACGGAGAAAAAGTGAGTGTCATGGAATTATATTTTGCATGAAATTAAATGAATCATTTATCATATTAAGGAAGATATATAACACAGCATCGCGGAAAAGGGCATTCAGCTTACTTAAATAGGTTTACGGTAATAGCATAGAAAATATAAGAATATCATTGAATGTGTTGTAAAATAAATACATTGTCTTTGCGAAAAGTGATTCAAATATTTCATAAAAAAATTTCATGTTTTATGCTAATTATCTGGCGTAAACTTACGGTGTATTTTATCATGATATAGCTGAATGCTCGATCGATCGCTCAGCACATTAGACGAATTAATACGCGATTAAATATTTATTTGGCTTGCTGCATAATTACGAGAATAATGTAAAAGTTAATAAGATTTCTCAATACGCCACAAAGTCTTAACGACGGGTGAGTAGGTCTCGTAGAATAGATCTGTAGGTAAAGATGTTTTCATGCTGCGAACGAAGAACGAAGGTATCTCGGAACAGACGGAGTCAGAAACGCAGGGCGAGTCACAAGTTGGAACAGATTCCAATGATCAGTCTGAGAATCGACAAATTATTCAGCAAGAGCCGGTAAAAATTAAAGTAGATAGAAAGAAATATGGGCACAACGTATATGAAACGAAATTTTATGCCAAACGTATTATACTGAAAAGAGATCGGTGATTGCGTGATGTAATTTAGGACGCGCGAACGATACTTTTAACACCACTACGACATTACATGCTGTTGCATTGTCAAAAGCAAAATTCACCTAGGATATATCATCAGAAAAGAAGAAGAATCTATTTAATTTATTCTAAACTTCTCTCCTCTCTGATCTGGAAATCATAACAAATCATAATTTACTTTCCATTTTAAAAGCTAACGATAATAATAAATATGTTGCTAACTGTAGTTGATTAATTGTGTGATTAAGTTGTTGACTAAGTGATTGTCCATTATATGTTATATATACACACACATCGAGTCGTAAATGATGTGGTAAATTCCGTAAAGTAGAGAATATGATGTGGTAAAATTCCGTAAAGTAGAGAATATGGTATGGTAAAATTCCGTAAAGTAGAGAACATAATGTACGTTGTGTAGATCTTTTATGCATGACGCTTGATTTATGCATGTTTTAATTTATCTTCGTTTCTTATTATATTTATATGTTCATTTCTTATTATTTTATCTCGTTTGCAATATTTTACATTAAATAAGTCATCTCTATGTCTCCATGTAGAGTATTACATTTTGAAAAAATACATATGATATTGGTATATTATATTTATATATTATATAAGTACATGATATAAGGATTATATGCTTATATGTAAAAGTAATTTTGATTCACGGTGCAAAGTAACAAATAATTAATAAAAGTATGCATTAACAATGTGCTTACAATAATGTTTTTGTAAGAAAAATTGTTATAATTTTCTGTAATTACCGTGTATTAAAGACTTTTACAAGCTACATCTTTGGAAATATTATTTCTAAAGATTTGTTTAATACAAAAAAAAGATATATATCTCAATAATATTATTATATACAAGCATAGAGATATATATAATATAGCTTTATAGATAGATATATAAATGTAAATTATGTAGTAAGATGTACCAATACAATGATAGATTATATATTTTAATAATTACACTAATAATTATAATACACATATTACATATTTTAATTATTAATACTTTTAGTCACTTGAAAGGGAGTCACATATACTGTGAATGTGAAATTTTATGTGAATTTTATTGTTTTGTTAATTCCTTACTCCAATGACATGAATGTATTATTTATTATAGATAGTTGAATATTTATACTCACAATTATTCACAGTTAACACGTTTTGAGCATAAATATACATTGATATATTAAAATATCATTGTATGCATATCCAAAATATGTGTGTTGCTATTATTCACTCTTATGTGCTTTACCCCAGGATTACACTTTTATGTATGTGAATACAATCTTACACCTTTACATCAATTTAATTACTTATTCTCTGAAGTCTTCGATTTTCATATGAATCTTCATCAATTGTAAATGTACAAATATGTGAATGTTGTTTACATTAACGTTTACCTTTTTCTCTCATATTGCACTTTATTTTGTCTCAAATTAAAAATTTTATGTCAATGATATAATGAATTTTTTTCCTACACGCATCCTAAATTGCACAAGGTATTTCTCACACCTATAAGCACATAAAGCACCGATTTTGTAAATATACGATTCAAATCCGTGCATAGATATTATTTGTGATACAAAACTATTTGTGAATATATGAAAAGGAATATATCTGTATTCTAGATTTCTTTTTTTTTTATTAATGTTGTGCACTATGTATTGGTACATCATTCTGATTTTAAACGTGTAATAAAATGTTGACGTTAAATACTTCTTTTTTTCGTAGGGAGACGCATTGAGAAATAATCTTTTGACGCGTTATTTTGGCAAAAGTTTTATACAAAATCCGGAGAATGTTGATATTGGAGTATCCCGTAGTGCGACTATTACTCACGGTCCAGGAGGTAGGTCATAAGATATTATTTCTAGATTTTATTATTTGGATGATAGATTTCTAATAGCAAACTAATAATTGCTATATTTATAGCAAAGATATTAAGCCGAGCTGGTAGAACATTGCATGATGTGCAAACTCATCTTGATCGTGAAGGTGCTTCAGATTTAGTGGTAGAATTGGTAATTAAGAGTGTACACTCTCCGAGCATATTTGTAGAAGTCGTGGAATTAGGTATCGCGCTCTTGGAAGGTGGAAATCCTATTATACAAAGGAGTATATTTAATAAATTAATGGGTGCCGATTTAAGTCAATCATTCTTTAAGGTACGTTAGTCTCACAATTTTATAATGTGAATGTAAACGTTTACATTATTATTTCTCACATAGGTATTTTACGATAAAATGAAAGATTCTCAGCAAGAGATTAAATCTACCGTGACAGTAAATACATCTGATATGGCAGCGAAAGCACATGAGGATAAGGAGAGCAAAGAAGTTGACAAATTATCGCGAAAACGTGGATCAGGTATAAGATAAAATAAATACTAGATAGTAATATATATTATATTACTAAATAGTAATATACCAAGCTATAATTCTCTTTTTAATTGATGCTTTTTTATACATTTCTGTAAATATATATATAGTCTAAACATAATAAATTCATTAAGCCATACATATGCAGGAAAGCCTAATGGAATGGTAATAACCGATGAGCTGCACGAGGAATTGAATCAGGTTGCGGCGTCTAACGCACAGGCGTATGCAAACATGCGCAATGGTCTTGCACCTGGCGAAGATACAGCAAATAATACGTTAGATGATTTAAGCGAAAAGTCAGACAGAAATAAAAGTGGCAATTCGTCTGGTGGCGAGAAGGAAGAGGGTCAATTGAGTCCTAAAGTTTTGGTGATGCAACCAATTCTGCGTTTCTTGCAGTTACTCTGTGAGAATCACAATAGAGAATTGCAGGTGCTGACCAAAATTCATATTTTTATTATGACACATTTCGCGATATTAATAAATATTTTCTTCTTTCATAGAATTTCCTAAGAAATCAAAATAATAAAACGAACTTCAATCTTGTGTCGGAAACACTCATGTTTTTGGATTGCATTTGTGGCTCTACTACCGGTGGATTGGGCCTTCTTGGCCTCTATATTAATGAATATAATGTAGCGCTGATTAATCAAACTTTAGAAACGTTGACGGAATACTGTCAAGGACCATGCCATGATAATCAAAATTGCATCGCCACACACGAGTCCAATGGCTTAGATATAATAACGGCATTGATACTGAACGATATCAATCCTTTGGGAAAGACTAGAATGGATCTGGTACTAGAATTAAAGAATAATGCCAGTAAATTATTGTTAGCGATTATGGAAAGTAGAGGTGATAGTGAGAACGCTGAAAGAATTATGTACAACATGAATCCGAAACAGCTCGTAGATGTAGCATGCAAGGCTTTTCATCAAGAATCATTAGATGATTCTAGCGATATCGACGATTCTTCAACGAATGCAGAAGAAGGAGTATCGCCCAAAGAAGTAAGGAACAATATTTTACGATAAACAGAAATAAATTTAATCTATTCCATGTACTTTTTTATTGTAGGTTGGGCATAATATCTATATTTTGTGTCATCAATTAGCGCAACACAACAAAGAATTAGCAGTGATGTTGAAGCCGTCAGAACAGAATAATGCGGATCCAAAAATTAATAAAGCACTAGAATATTATGCGTCTCATACAGCTCAAATAGAGGTGCTGTAGTTTCTGTATAAATAAATAAAGATAGAATTTGTTTTGAAAAGTAATATATCAATATTTTTATATTTCAGATTGTAAGACATGATAGAACACTTGAACAAATTGTCTTCCCGATACCGGAAATTTGTGAACTTATAACTATGGATACAAAAATAAGAGTGCTGAACACTACGGAGCGAGATGATCAAGGATCAAAAGTTTCTGATTTTTTCGAGAGAACGGAAGATATGTTTAATGAAATGAAGTGGCAAAAGAAGCTTAGGGGTACGCCTAAAATAAATTGAAATATTATGATTTTGTATTATTATATAATATAATATAAATTATATAATATTATACAATATAAATTCTTATTTTTAATAGGTCAACCAATGTTGTTCTGGATGAGCAGTTATATGTCGCTATGGAGTAACATTTTATTCAATTGCGCCGTTCTTATAAATCTTATTGTAGCGTTTTTCTATCCATTTGTAGATTCTGTGCCTAGTAAGTTTTATAATTAATGAGGTTCAAATCTCTTGGATACTATATCTTAAGAAATAACAAATGATATCTGTCTTTGTTCTGTTTAGAACTCAGTTATCATTTATCAGCTTTAATTTGGACAGTCATGCTTGCATCTGCTGCTATTGTTATTACGCTGCCAAGGGAGTCCGGTATACGTACATTTGTTGCGTCAACGATATTGCGATTGATTTTTTCTGTAGGTCCAGAACCGACACTGTGGCTGCTCGGTTTTGTTACGGTAAAGACATAAAATTCAAACATGTTTGTGTAAGATACATTATCTTTACTTATTGCTGAATGCATCATAATTATATGTTTCAGATTACATTAAAAGTTGTACATCTTATAAGTATTATAGGTAATCAGGGTACCCTGACTAGAAGCGTAGAGCAAATAATAACAAATATTGAACTTTTGTACCATATGTCATATATAACATTTTGTGTTCTGGGACTTTTTATGCATCCATTTTTCTATTCAGTTTTAGTAAGTAACGAAATGATTGATTTGTATTTTTTTCACAATATGAAGGATTATAATGCAGAATTATAATATTGTTATTCTTTTCAGCTCTTCGATGTAGTCTATCGCGAGGAGACTTTGCTCAATGTAATAAAATCTGTAACTCGAAATGGAAGATCTATTATACTCACGGCTGTGCTCGCCTTGATTTTAGTTTACATGTTTTCCATTATTGGTTTTATGTTTTTCAAGGACGACTTCCTTGTTCCTGTAGACGAGGAGATTATATGTAAGTTCAACCTCCTGCTAGTTTTACATGTAGATTTTCATTTTTTTAACATACATTCATTCAAAAATTATTTTCTTCGTAGCTTCCATTGAGCAGAAAATCGCGAATACTTGTAGCGCTGGCAGCAAAGAAAACTGTGACGCTACGGAGACTATATCACGTTATGCTAGCGAAGGTAGATATATATATATAGCAATAATATAATATAATTTTTTTATTTCATGTGAAAATGTATTGAAATAAATTAATAATTCAGCAAATGTACGAGAGAATAAACCCGAAATAGTTAATGTTGGCGGAGAGTTAAAAGAACGAACATGTGATTCACTCGTCATGTGCATCGTTACTACGTTAAATCAAGGATTGAGGAATGGTGGTGGAATAGGAGATATTCTGCGAGCACCTTCTAGCGTTGTAAGTACAAAGATATTCATGACAATGATGATATGAAGTGTCAATAATGGTAAACTTACCTCATAAAAATTTGTGTTATATTTCAGGAACCTTTATTTGTTGCAAGAGTTGTATATGATTTACTATTCTTCTTCATTGTGATAATTATTGTTCTGAATCTCATCTTTGGTGTGATTATTGATACATTTGCGGATCTTAGATCGGAGAAACAACAGAAAGAATTAATTTTGAAAAATACTTGTTTTATTTGTGGTAATTATTTATTGATTTTATAACTTTCACATATTATAAGATATATTTTACGATTTTATATTGAATTATTTTTTTTTGTTATATAGGCTTAAACAGATCAGCTTTCGATAACAAAATAGTTTCCTTTGAGGAACATATAAAACACGAACATAACATGTGGCATTATCTCTATTTCATTGTCTTGGTGAAAGTAAAGGACCCGACAGAATTCACGGGTCCGGAGTCGTACGTTTACGCCATGGTTAAGGTAATGGTTCATAGAGCTTGAAAAACTTGGGCGATGCTTGTACCTTTAAGCTCTATGTACTTTCACAGGATCGGAATCTGGAATGGTTCCCGAGATTGCGAGCCAAGTCATTAGCGGCGGACGAAGGTGAAGGAGAACAAGTGGAATTAAGGAGTCTGCAGTCACAATTAGAATCTACACAGATGTTAGTTAGATGTCTGTCCCAACAACTTACGGAGCTTCGTGATCAGGTAATAATCACTAATTCTTCAAATTACTTCAAAGATTAACGAGAATATCCAAGAGATTGAGCAATCAAATGATATTAAATTATATATTATATAATTTTCTTTCTTCCTAATAGATGACGGAGCAACGAAAGCAGAAGCAACGGCTAGGCCTTCTGAATTCTGCTTCTGCAATATTGCATAATATACCCACGTAAATTTAAGATATATGTTTTATAGTTTTCTTTTTATTCTGGACGAATCTCAGTTTGATACTCCACAAGACAGTACATACGTAAAGATATTCGTGTGTTCTTAACTGGCATTTAAAAATATGAGGACATACCAAGTGGGTAACCCGAGGCATTTTTACGGTTTTGTTCCTAATTTTAATGAAAGTAAAATACGCTTAGGGCATTAAGATAATTATCCTTTTATTGTAAAGTCTCTTGGTCCAATTTATCGGTCAGTCATTAAGGAACTTGAATACCGTAAATTGCATTGTCTATCGATGTGTGAATATTGTTATGCATATATAGAGAAATTAACCGTATCTATTGATATATTAGAACAGATAAACTACTTAAAACTTCCAATTACTAAAACATTGTAAGGTAATATTCTAATGACTTATAGAATATTTTTGTTTTTATGTGATCACTATATTATGTTTTAGTTTTTGTTATTTTAATATTTATATGTATCCAAATAGATATATTAAATATAGATTATAGTACTGTCTTTACAGTTATAAATTTTATATTTTGCATTATTCAAGCCATGGTTGTGTTATGCGAATTTTCTTTTGGTAATAAAGAGTTTTAAAAACTAGAAATATATTTCTAAAATTGTACAGATTTTCTGTATTATAAGTTTAATTATATATAGTTAGATTTTTCTTTTAGTTCAGAATAATTCCTTTTTTGTTAGAATCACGTTCTTTACGATTGTACTATAATAATAATTATTTTCTTACTTTGTGTACAGATGTGATGAAACACACATGGAATTATTTAAAAAATATATTTAGTGAAAGTACATATCTAATTTTTCGTAATAATAAATAAAACGCTCAAATTTTAATTTGATAAAAATCGTTGAAATTTGTATCCTGCAATATTTAGATTGTTAAATTGTTAATGAAGATATATAAATACGCGGTTAAAAGATATATGCATAATTGAAAGATTAAAGTTTACATTTGGGATATCAGATTGCTGGTTCAGTTGTTCAAGGTGATTCTAATCAGAATATTATCAACATAATTAACAAAAACATGGTAATTAATAGGGATCAATGAACTCTATCTAATATGTATAGGAAAAATCTTTTGAATTTTTAGATTCTGATGGACGAGTTTTAAAAAATATTGTCCGACTATTGATTGTTAATGTATAAACGCGTGCGTGCGCGATAGTTGATATATTATAAATTTTAATCAAGTTGTGTTATGTTACTATATTATGGTATAGATGCATTAATTGAACATTGTATGCCACAGCGCTGTTATTACGGAGTTAAAATTTAATTCCTTTTCAAAATAATACTTGAGATTTTTGTGTCTATATGTGAATATATAATAATATATACATTTTATTTGTTTTTAATGTAATATCGAATCTAACGCAATTGTATATATTTTATTAGATATCACAATTGTCTAGAAAAATGAAACATGTTACTTAGAGCCAATTACTTTTTATCCCCATATGTTATTAATTATTAATTATATATATATATATATATATATATGTATATATATATATATACATATTGATCTCCTCATCTTTCCTCTTTCTTTTACGCCAGACTATACTTGTTAAAATCTTTAAATAATATCCATTAAAATATGTTACTTTTAATGTTTGTCTCGTACGTTTTTACTATATAATATATACACATATGTATACACAGCTACACACATTATGTATGTAGATTACGTTCATACTTACATGTGAATAAATTATGTTCTTTTTTAATGAAGCTATATTTATTATGTGATATTTTCATATTCATAATATCATAGTTTTTCATAATAAATCTTCTCACAAATTAATATATTAATAATATAGAAAATATTCGTGTTTTTTTTTGTGATAAAAACAGTGTCGCGTGAACACGCATGCATACTTGATATATAAGTTTTATACAGTAATATATTTTGAGTATTGTAAATTTTAATATTTAAAAAAAAATGAGAATTAGATTTTAATTATGATATTTAGTTTAATTTGATGATGTTATATCTATCTTGTGCTTTCTCGTAATCAATTTCATGTGAGATTAAAAACAAGCAAATGACAAATATAACATTTAAATTTATATTTTAAAAAGATTTTGTGTATATAAGAGACTTAATGATACATATATATTAATTTAATTAACTGTGAATTCAAATTTTTTTAGTTTTCTTTCTAATAAAATTGTTTTCAAGTAATTGACAAAACTACAATTACTGCATTACTTAAATATTTCATTAACGTAATAATGCATTTGAAATTGCTGTACGTTACTGATAACGTAATAAATCCATAATAAAACTAGAAATATTAATATATAATGTAGAATATTGCATATTAATTAAAAAATATGTTTATATATTTTTATTGAACCAAATATTTATATAATTAGACTGTAATTGTAATTAAAGTGTAATTACCTTTTCCACTGAAAGCAACTGTAATTTTTATCCATCTCTCTGTCTTGCTTTGCTATTCAATATGTTACTTTTTTATTTTTTGTAATTTTTAAAATTGAGCATATAATCTAAAAAAATTTCTCACTGTGAGAACTAGTCTGAAACAGAAGGACAATTAGTGTTTCATTTTACTTTATTTAGACTTTATATGAAACAATTGACTATTTATTGTGACTTATATATATATTTTTATATACGCGGCTAATACATGTACATGTAACACGTATATTTCTTTCGTAGGTCGCATGTTTGTGTAAAATCGGTATGCTTTTCAGACGAAAAGCCAGCTATTGTATAAATGCGCAGTGAACACAATTTCTACAAATGTGAGAATATTGCATGAACACAAAGACGTGTGGCATTTATCGTACTTCCGTTTGAGAAATTAATTTCTCTCATCTCTACGCTTTTTATATAATTATTGGATATTGCTGTGCCTTGGATTTTGTTCTCATTCAACATTAGTCGGTTCTGTGATAGTTAAATAGGTACGGACTTTCATATCTGTTTTGACGAGGTTTCTTCAACGTGGTTATGCTTATCTTATAAATTATAACATAATCACAATATGATCGAGTGCCTTTTTCTGTGTTATATCGCTAAATATGAATTCAATTTGTTTAGAAACGGTATATAAAGGTAGTTCGGTTTGTTAGAAGAACAGTAAACATTCTCAGACAAAACTCCCGATATGAAATATAATGTATCAAATGTATCAAAAGTCATAATAACAAAAATAGATACAAATTAATGTATATTAATGAACTATTTTCTGGGAATTTAAAACTTTAACTTTGATATTAAAAAGACTGAAAAAATTCGATATTATATATAAGGATTGTTAAAAAACTCGCGAGGTAAACACTTTTCTCTTTCGTTGAAACGATACGAAAAAGAATAGATGCTCTATCAGCAGTAACTAACTGTCTAGCGTCTGTTTTTTTTTATCTGTCTTGCTCAATGAGATGATGGAAAGTGTTTAGCTCACAAGCTGAGTATCTATACTATATATATATATATATAAATGAGATCATGTGCATGTACATAAAAATAATTTATCAAGAATAATACGCAAATATAATACAAATAAAATATGATACAAATTTCTTTGCATTGCATAATTGCATTTAAGATAAAAAGATCCTTTAAAAAGAGAAAATGCAAAGAATTGACTAGTATTCTTATACTTAGGCCAACACGTTATATTACATTATACTTAGTTAAATGTAAAACGATCTTTCGTGGATTTATTATAAAATCAATGGAAAATCGTAGAAATATTCTCGCACTATCCAAGTACGCGATCTGCGATTTGGTTTTACTGGCTGGCATTTTGGTGAATTGCGTACATTATATATTTATTTCATTTCCTTTTTTACTCCAGTAATAATAAATCATGAGTTTGCCAGTGAATCGGCGCGCCCTATCGTGAAACACTTGGAGAATGGATGTTTGATGTCAGTTTTTAATTATAGATCTCTCTATTTCTCTTACTTTCGAAAGGGAGAAAGATAATATGAATCAATAACTTTGTCAAGATAAAGGCATCCCGTTCGGCTGACAAAACGTATAACAATATATCGCGAAGTGCCTTCAGGCACGCGAAACTCGTTCGTTAAAATACATTCTCTCTTCCTTCGTTTCGGAGCCGCGTAAGATTATTTATCTTATTGTTACTTTACAATAATCCGTAGACTTAGGGTAGACAATTAATTGTGTTCTGTACAAATTCTATCAACGCCGCTATCTATGTACACATGTCGCTATATACCGTTGGTTGTAATCTCTTACACGTGTAATTTGGCATTCGCGTGAGAGAGGTGACTCGTGTGATTCTCGCTACTTCAAATCCGTGCATCGCGTTCTTGTATGTTAATCTTTATATATATGTATATATATATATACACATGCCAGCGCGCTGGCATTAATAATATGTTTCAAATAAAAGTTGAAAAATCTGTGAAAATCGTGAAAATATAATGGAAAATAATACGCGATATTTTCAGGAATCGGAGAAATCGCGATTTTTTAATAGAATCCTGTAGTTTTAATAAAAATTCAACAGTTAGTTTATAAAAAACATTTTAAAAAATTAAATGTCTAAATTCTCAAATAAAATATTAAAAAAATAATATTTTATATAATAAAGAATATAAATTAAAGAAATATATATTCGAAAATATATATATGAAATATAGAATATATATTAAAGAATAAAATTGAAGATAATATGTTATTGTATTGTAATAAAGTAACGACGAAATGTGAGGAGTAGAGCAATGAAAAATCTTGAAACAACTTTCATTATTTATTTGCATAGAGAATATAAAAAGTTTCAAATTAATCGGATGAGAAGTGGATGCTCTAAAGACTTTCACAGATCTGTTTCTTTAGATCAAATGACAGTCGGTTGTGCGAGCTAATCGCTTATTAGACATGCTGATCACTCTCTTTAATTCCGACGTACATGTTTATGTATGTATGTGTTTGTGTGTGTGTGTGTATTTTGGTGTGTATAATATGTATATATATGCATACGATTCGATCGGAGAACGGTAAACTCTGGCTCGTTAGCTCTCCATTCGCACCGCGCGAATAAGATTAGATCATATATTGTAGAGAAAAATATAACAGAGATCAGTTAAAATTTCCTCAGGGTATTTATCCCCTGCATCGCGCGACGCGTCCTTTCTCGCATCCTAAAATATTTCTCTTGTGATAATTATGTAGCGGGGGATTAACGAGCCAGCCCGCAAAATCTCAACTGCCGATCGAGGGAGAGTGCCGAATTGTGCCATCTTCTGAAAACATCTCACATCGAGCGATGTAAAACGTGGACCGGCGTGAGTCCTTATCGTTTATGTACACGTGAGACAATAACGTGGGTTTCGCGGTTTTCGATTAACAGGAACAGTGTGTGCATTAACGCGAGCTTCCCCGAGCTTAACAGTCTCAACAGTTGAACGGGCGCGCGAGTAGGATCGCGAACACGAGGATGAGGGCCGTTCCTCGCGGCTCAGCCTTACTCGAGGAGCGCACTGCGTGCCCTAAGTTCGAAGTTGGCGATGGTCCACTTTTGCGAGTATTGGCGATCACTGTCTGACTTCGCCATCTCATCGTATATTGCGGGGCTGTCCTCCCAAGGGCCTGTAGTCTGAAAATAAAGGTCAAATTTTACCTTTATGCACTGATAAATATCTCTCATAAGCTAAGAGCTTTGTTTTTTTTTAACGAACATTACATGGCTTTTTAATTGAAACTGCTTATATTTTTCAATGTGAAGATGTCAGCTATAATTTTTGTATATTTCAAAATATCTTTTCCATAAATGTAATCTGAGATATTAAAAGTTGAAGATGATTACTGACGATTATATAAGCATGATGATAATAATTTTATTGATGTACGAGTGAAATGAATTACATAAAAGTATAGAGAATTGCATCTTAGGTAAGGTAAAATATTAGTAATAATATTGTTTACAAAACTAAACTTTTAAATTTGTGTCAAACTTTAAATACTTTTCTTGAATTATTATTTATTTTAGCTCAGAGTTATTTCAATAATTAATTTTATTATTTAATATATTCAATAGTTATAATTTCATGTAGATATATCATAATTTCAGACAATGTAAATCAATGCATATTTAAAAGCAATTTGACATCAAAGTTTTAGTACATACATAGCGATAACCTCTGTTCTTTTAATTTTTTTTGTTTTTTTAATTTTGTTCTTCTATAATTTCTCAGATTTATTCCAGGTAGAAATATTATTCTTGCAGTACTAATAAAAGTGATAAAAGTGATAAAAGTGATAAACAAGGAGTAATAAAAATCTTTTGGAACTAACTTAAGATCTTATTGAGCGAATTAATATATTACATGTATAATTCGAACTTAATATAATTTATTTAGTAAGTAGTAGAATTAAAATATACAATATTTATACAAAATGATAAAAATGATTTTAATTTTTCTATTCGAATGCCAATTGATTACTGCCAGAGTCATTGAGAAAGTACTCATAAGAAGCTGCTGTTAAGCATATTTTTCTTTATAGCACACAGATTATGGAATAAGGGAAGTAATGTGCCGCGGTTGAGATTGCCGTAAGGCGAGATGAATGATGGCCGATTGTTAATCAGTGAATAATTTCTTCGTGCGAGACGACAGTAACGGATTACGCGAGCATCAATCCACTGTGGTTTTATGTAGTACATACAGAGCATGAATTCGATCGTGTACACCAGTAAAACGCTGTTATATTTCAGCCAACCAAGTCATAATCTCCTTCGTCGAAACTGTCGCGGAACTGTCGTTAAACGTACCTAATAGACAAGATCACGGCAGAACTTTCGCCAGGTTAATCGGCGAAAGCGATCGTCAGGGTAAGAAACTCACCTAACCACCACGGTATTCATCTTCCACGGCAGGGTGAAATTCTTGTGCGTGTCTCTCGAACAGAACGTGTGCAATCTGATTCCGGCGGGATCGCCGTTCTTCCTGTACTCATGTATCGTTAGGTTCCACGCCGTGCAAGGTCCTAAAATAGAAGAAGCATTGTATAAAGCGGACAGCATCGCAAACTTCGGTATTATCCAATTTTTATATAAAAGTTCAAATATCTTTTCTAAATTTATTGTAAAAAAAAAATAAATACACTTTTATTATATAATAGGAATCCAAGCAATCGATCGAGTCTAAAAGTTAAAAATTTCATTCACTTAGCCTCAATATAAGATTGATTTTAATCTTGATTCAATTTCCTTTATCTTTTTCTAGTTTTAAGAATTAAAAAAAAATAATAAGTTAAACCGAAATTAAAGTTAATCTTACATTGCTGAAATCGAGCTTTAGCCGTTTTTTAAATATCATCATCGTGCCTCCAGTCAAATCGATGGTTCGAGTAAAGAGACACGGTGTCTTTTAGTCTTTTTCGCCAAGTATGGGCATAACGTGAATGTGTGTTTGTGAATGTATGCATCGTAATATATCCAAATAAATCATAAATATTACGGGTATTACAAGTCGTTATGCGGTGTATAAGTAGAAAGGGCATTACGAGATGTATTGTTTTATTAATTTCTAATTTCTTACCGAAGAAAAATCTCTATTCTAAATTAATTTGTGTCAGATTAAAAAACCTTCCTTGAATTTATATTTTTTTAATTAGATTGAATTATTTTAAAGTAATATATTTAAGAATATTTTAAAGTAATTCAATAATTAATTTCATTATTTGTATGTATATAAATAATTAATAACTTGTAACAATTGTGCGAATAAATATTATACGCTTTGTTTTTTTATATTTCTCATACAAGAATTATTTTTTCCAGGGAGATAATATGCATGCATGAGAGGATAATATAATAATTCTGTTTATTGTCAATGTTTCATCAAGACAAGATTTCTTGTCTTAAAAAGCATTTCTTGAATCCAAGAATCTTGAATTTTCTTTGAAATTTTTTGATTTTTTAAGCAGGCTCGTTGCATCGTAAGAGATAATAAGAAATAGGTACAAATTGAATTGTCGAGTCGTCTCGTAGTTTACTATGTTTAAATTCATGGTTTAAAAGTGTGCCTATACTTTCTATTATGGGCAAATTTATTAATAAAAATTAAAAATATTTCTCAAATTATCATTTTTATAATAATATTATGAGATTATTGCTAAATGTAACTATTTCGGATTATTAGATTCCTAAGATTATTAGACATAATTACTATATATTTTAATCATTCCTGATTTAATTGATACTATTAGTAGAAATACGTAAATGTTTATACATAATATACTTTTGCAAGTAATCTCGCAATATTGATTTTATATATATATATATATATATTCCTTTACATAAATGTAAAGGTTAATATCTGGTACAACAAGGACGTATCGGTGAGTATAATTTAATTTGATTAAATCAGGAACTTTATTTTTTCATTAATCGATTTACATTCTGCTCATATACTATTTTGTTATTTAGTGAAAATGTATGAATATATATTTCTATAATATATAACCTGTTATAAATACCAATAAATACAAAAATATTGAAACCTAACATATTCAAAACTTTTCAAATCAGAAAAAATAATAAAATATTAAAATAATAAAGTATTAAAAATAAAAACTATCACGGAAATTCAAGTAATTTCAAGAAATTTCTTGATTTATTGTCAAGAAATCTTAATCTTGTTAACAATTTCTTGTCTTGTCTTGAAATCAATTTCCAATTTCTTGTTTTGATCTTGTCTTGATTTAAGACAAAACCAAGACAAGATTTCTTGAATTTCTTGATCTTAATGAAACACTAATTGTCAGGATTCTTGTTGTCTATATGGAAAGCTATGGAAAACCTTTCATGGCCCGAAACTGCACCATTCGAAGAAAAAATTTCGTAAAAAGTGTAACTAGGAGAGAATACAGAAAAGAAAAAGGTACGATGACAGCCAGCGATGGTGATATCATGGAGGTATATTAAAACCATTTCCGGTGTCGGCGTTTGTCGGGCTTTGGTTACGATTCCAACTCTACTTATAATGTTCTGTAAGATGGCGAGGAGAAAGAAAATGAAAAAGCTATGGAGTGAAAACAGGAATGAGAAGATGAAAGAAACGGGAAGACAGCGACATTTCTATGGTGAAGTTGCGGATGAAATGTCTCGTCACCGAAGTAATTCGATTCGTGGCGGTTCATAAAATCATAAAACGGAAATGATTTCATAGAAATGCACGAATTTATTAATTCAATAATTCATTCGTTACTTATTGCTACGCTCCTTTAATGAATAAATGCGCGCTGTAATTGTACCTAAGATGTTGAACATAAGAAGACGGAGCATATGGAATGGAAATTTTTCTTTTTTCCAATCGAATTTCATCCGCGTAATCTATCCGTATAAATCAAAGCTTCTTGTTCGAGTTCAATATTCCATCATTCATATATATTGAACCAATAAAACTCCATTTTCTTGAAACATTGCAGAGGATATTCTCCGCATCCAATAAATGATATTTCCCTATACGAACATACAGATCACAATTCATTGTGCTATCATATATGTATACATACATCCCGTTGCATCGATCGATCGCCGTATACAAGCGTTTCAAGAGAAAACAGGAAAAATTGAAATAGAGCAGGAATATTATTGAAATAAATAAATGAATCGTTTGAAATTATCATATCGAATACCATAATAATATCGCGCAGTAAAAAATCGATACCATTGAGTGATCAGTTTCGGAGGGGATGGTGGCATCGTACAGTCGCAGAAATAAAAGTAAATTCAGCCATGAATGCAGCTATCTTTACATCACAGAGAACAATATTTTTTATGCAGCATTTCATCCGAGAGGAACAATCGTAATATTCCTAGGCTCGAATATAAGCGATAGATAGTCGTCTTTGTCGTGCTCGTAAGATGACGATTTACGTTCCGCAGAAATGGGAAAGGCGGAAAGATGACGAAAGTGGAAAAGGGCGAAAAAGAGAGAGAATAATGCAAAAAATAAGGATGAGAGAGAGAGAGAGAGAGAGAGAGAGAGAAAGAGAGAGAGAGAGAGCGGGGTTTCTACACGGTAAAGCTTTAGTTTCCGTTGTCGTGGTAAATCTGATGGTCTCTTTAATCTCGCGACCCACTGCCATTCGTTTCGCGCCCACGCTCCTCTGTCTCTTCGGTCGGCCGCGACGTTCTCTCACCCTCCAACTTATTCTTCCTCAACTTTCACCCCTTTCGCCACGGCGACGGCGGCAGCGACGGCGGCGGCGGAGCCAATGGCGCGGATAGAAATTCCGGCGGTCTCGGAAGAAAAGCAATCGAGAGAAGATTTCGCCGTGTCGTCGCCAGAGACGAGGCGCGTCGTGTGTAGGATGATCTATCTATGTTTTCTCTCGCGACTGAGGTCGAAATAGAATTTTGCAGATAGAATTCTTGAGAATAGAATCCTACTGCGAGACGCAGACTAAAATTTTGTGCTTATCGAGATAAGAGCTGAAGGCGATAGCAGAAGAACATCGTTAAGGATAACAACAACTTGAAAAGAATGTTGCCTCAATATAATAATCTCAATAAAATATCGAAGCGACACTATCTTGGCTTGAAAATTATTTTCTTTTAATATTTTGGAATCCTCTGAAGAGACCTTATCGATAAAAAGAGGATTAATACGATGATTGATTTTTAAAAAGTAATAAAAGGTTTAAATATATCTATAGCTACAGTTTCGGAATGTAATCACGTGTAAAATATGTATAACAAGCAACTCTGTTAAGTCGAAACAATTTTACCAAGAATATCAACAGGTTCGTTACAGTAAAAAATTAATTGCGTTATAGTAACGATTCTTAATGTTCAAGATCTATGAAAGATACGCCGCTCCGGAACGCAGTTGCTTTTTGTTTTCTTTTAATGCCGCTCGAAGATAAATCGCTCGAATGTTCTCTAGAGAGACGTAGATAGGTACTCTTAGATAAATCATTTTCGTGCTATTAAACTGCTCGCAGCTCTTCTTTCAAGATATAAAACTGCGAACTAACGAATTCCAAGAATAATTTACATTTTTTTTATTTGAAGTAAAAAACCGTTAGCACACGTGATTATTATATCTAATTAAATCACTACAAATATTCTTATACAAAATTATGCAAAAAATTGTGTAAAGTAAATAAATATACCTTATCACAGATTAGAGCTTCAATCTAGAGTCAAGAGGGCGTCATTCACATGAATAATATTTTAAATATATTTATGATATTTAAATAGATTTAAATAGATTTAAATATATTTAAATATATTTTTTTAAATTTATTTAAATATATTTAAGATATTGTGAAAATACTATGTAAGTACCAAAGTTTTATCGGAATAACTTTTGCGAGTGAGAAGATATAGACACAAGGTCTACTCACGGCTCTGAGTGGACTTGACTTCGATGATGAGTTGCCGGTCGATTGGTGAGTCCAGGATCCAGGTACACTTCTGCTGGTAATACTGATTCAGCTTGAGCCCAGCGCTTGCCAGATCACCGCCATTGACCTCGCCTTCCGGTTCGGCCGTTGTGTGATCGCCGCAGTAAGTGTCATTGATAAACTTGTAGGCCGCGTGGAAATTGAGGCCCGCCCTCGACGACCTCGACCACTCGATGTAGACCGGAGTCCAGCTACGAATGCCTACCGGAAGCCAATCCTGCGCGATAATAGATCTCGTTAGATGGCCGAAATGAGGGCCGAGGGATACGATGTGGAAAATGGTGAGCAATTTAGATAGAATAAAAAAAGCGTGGACTAAAATAACCGTTGAGAAATTGAAAATAATATCGATAAAAAAGCCGAGATAAAATACCATACACATAATCCTTGGTATACATGATTGGATCGTTTGTGTACAGTGTATTTCTTTTTTTCTTTTAATACTAGAAACACTAAGTAATAACATTTATATACAATTTTTTATGAAAGGTATAAACCATTAGCTGCAATATTATTCCACAGATTACCTGATTTCATTTGATTTCATCTCATTACAAATAATTTTCTTCACTACGTATGAAGTTATCTTTGGTAACATAAACGATTTTAATAAACGATTAATTTTCTAATATTACACGATTTCTCGTGATTGCACATGTAATTATCAGATTATACATAGAAATTTTATATGAATTTTACGTATAATGATTTTTCGGGGACTCTGTCCTATGATTATATTAAGTGATTACCCCCTCGATTTTTTTAAATACACAATCTTGCATTTTCTAAAGATACTATTTTCTAAAGATGTTAATAACAGGTATATAAAAATCATTTAATTTTTGTAATTTTTGTAAAAATGATGAAAATTAATCAGAGATCGATTTATCGTATGTAATAAAGGGCTGGAAAATCATCTCGTGTATAATAAGAGATAATAGTAATATAATAAATTTAAGATGATATTAATCGCAATTGTAGGAAGAAGCGATATCGCTGGCTTATTGACAATTGGGCAATTAATTATCAATCGCGGATTTCGGATTTAATCCTATGCTGTTAAATTACATAGATTTAGGTTGTTGTTTGTATGATAGCCTCAATGTGTCGGAATAATGATCATTTGAATATGAAATGATGCTCCCACGAATCGGAATCGTATTACCGTTTATAGACTCACCCTAACGATTACACTCGATCAGGTGTAATCTGATAATACATCTATTAATAATCATCATGTGGACAGAGTCAAAGTCAGATCAGCTGTACGGTGTATGTGCGAGATTGGTCGCAAATGCATTTTGCATTGAATAAATTATTTAGTGTTGGCAATTTTCTGTTAAACATTTTTCCAGTTAAATATAAATTTCAAAGAGTGATAAGTGAAGCTTTGAGTGGTCGGAAGCATGAGCGCGTGCCACTTTTTCATTTTATTTTCACAGTGATACGTACATTTGTTGTGACAATCATATATTAAATTTACGCAGATTACTACACCGTAAATTAAACATTTTTATCCATATTGATTACGTTACAACATTGTGGTAAATGTTGAAACCATATTAATGAAACTGATTTACATTTCATGCGAGCGTTAATAACGTAGTATACATTACATTAAATTAATTTTCAGCAAATAATCCAAACACAATCTTCTCGCACAGAAACTCACTTTACGATGATTATCGGTAATAGCAAAACTACATTTCAGATTTTTAAGAAAGTCCAGCACGTAATGAATTTTGTTTTTGAGAAGAAAAAAAGGAACTCGCTGAGAGAAATGATATGATAAGCATAAGAGACCGTTCGCAGAAAATTGCGTATCGCAAGCGATATATTTTAACGACATCGCTGTTACAATGTATGTTTTCGCGTAACAATGCGGAGGATATAAAAGTTGCGGTAATAACGATAGCTTTTATCTGGCGGCATTCAAGAAGCGGAAGTGGAAGCGGCCGCTTCGTCGAGGGCGTCAAGACGCTCATTCGATGCGGGGGAATAAGGTTTTTCCGCAGTTCGCGCGCTTACCTGGTAATTCCCACAGAGACAGGTGACAATGTGTCCGGTCTCGGAGACGAGCAGGAGGTGGTCCATGCTCTCTAGAGACTTGCTGACGCAGTGGCAACCGCTGTCGCCGCACTTGGTCTCGCACGGGTTGTTTGGCGTTTGCTTCGTGCTACCCTTCACCTGCAAACAGAGGCATCAGAGTTCCAAAAAGTGCGAGTAAAAATCTGTACGGGCGGAATGAAGGAAGCAGGTTAAAAGAATGGCAAAAACGCGGTTAATTAATTATCGAGAGATATGCCGTACGTGCAGTTTTCAGTTAATTGTTCGCTGTCTCTCCCGTAACTGACAAGAGACTGACAAGAGACTGACAAGAGACAAGATATCGCAACAGTCCAGAATCGATTTGGTTCTGCTCGATATGCTGTTTAACATACAAATTTAAGAAACATATTTTTTTATATATTCCTATTTTGAGATTTAAGAGTTGAAATTATTTCTCAAAATTAACGCTTGTATAATACTTTCGAAACTTCCATTTTTATAAAATAATATTTTTAATTTGTAACTACTCAACGTTTATATTTGATTCTAAGTAATTATTTGAAACGATAAGATATATAAAAAAATGTTTTAGATAATCTTTTTATAGTACTTTTTATACATGCAATTATACAGTGAAATCTCACTTTTTTGAATGAGATTTCAATCCCTTGAAGTGAAAATTCATTCTAAAAAGAATGAAAATTGTCATTCTTTGTCAAGAAGAAATATTTTCACTTTTTTCAAGAGTGGTTGCATTTTCACTTTCTTAGAGTGAAATTTCACTGCAAGCAATTTAGAGTGTAGTGCCTTTTTTTAATATATATTATAATTGTATATTTAAAGTTTTAAAAAATCTAAATTTTCATATATGTATGTATACATCGTGAAAGGATGAGTTATGTAAGAGCACGTAAGAGATTAAAGTTGCCCGATTTTCCCGGTTGCAACGGGTTTGCAACACAGATGCGACGTTCGTATCGTTCAGCGTGGGATTACAGTTGGTATGTTTCCACCAGGAATTCAATTGTTGCACTTTATCGTTCTCGCAAAAGTTACTGAAACCCGTGGCTGAAACCGTGGTCTCGCCTTCGGAACCGCGTCTGATCCCGCGGAATATTATTTCTACGAGGATTAAAGGCTCGCGCTGCGAGTGCAGGTAGAAAGTTTTAGATTTCGAATTCTAAAACTCGCTCGTGCGGTATGCACGAGAGTTTTTCCTTTTAAGTTAATTTAACAAGCAAGAATTCTTGTTTACGCGAGAGACGCTGCGTCTAAAACTGAATAAATTGATGAGGATTTAATTTCTAGTGGTCGATTAAACGGACGACAGAATTTAGATATTTCATCGGGAAACTCACGGTAATGACCACCGATTGGTTGGGCGCCGGTATAAAGTGCTGCCTGCACTTCACTGGGCCTTCCATGGCGAACAGCCGATGTGGTTCCGGATGCACCACTGAACCTTCCACCGGCGACGTCAATCCATAATATTCGACGTCGCACACGCTGGCGGGCTGCTGAGTGCCACCCTCACGTTCTGGAGCAGATGAAAATGTTGCTTGTAAAAGCGTCGAAAGGAATTACTTCAATTAAGAGAAATAATTCTATTTTCGAATTTTATTACTTAAAAGTATTAATATACAAATTTTTGCAAATACATTTTTTCAGTTTTATAAACTGCGTGCCGATTCGATTTCCAATTGAAATCGTAAATAAGAACAGATATCATAACTGGCATTCAAAAACTCCAAAGGTAGGAGCTTGCATAATGCTTACATAAAAAAATCAATGTCACATTTTACAAAACTTGCAATTAAAACTGCATTGCAATGTGATATTCAAATCATTGTAAATCATATAGTCATTAGTATTAAAAAAATTATAAAGATTTAATCTCTGTACATAAAATGATATCCTGAGATTTTTGTTATTCAATGTAATTTCTTATGCAACAATTTAATTATAAATAAAGCAGGAGTTAATATAAATGACACGGAGAGAAATACGATTAATAATTGAAAAAAAATAGAAGTAAAAATTACATCAATAAGAATAAATTAAATAAGAGAAAGAATCCTATTTCGAAGCGCATCTTGATGCTTAATAATATTCGTATGCAAATTTTTGCAAACATATTTTTCAGTTCCATAAACTGCACACCGATTCGATTTATCAGACTCGAAACGCAACCGCATTGGGTTTGCAGAAATTTACATATAAATATTATTAAGATCCGCTTCGACTAAAAATAGGATTTTTTCTTTTATTTGATTAATTTAATTTAAATATAAAAAAATAGGATCTTTCCGTTATTTATAACTTCTTGTGCGACAAAAGTTCATTATAAAATTAACAAACAAAGTTATTATAATAAGTGGAACAAAATATGATGTAACGCGAAACGTAAAAATTACTATTCGTTTAAGATGTCAATCAAGAAAATTACCAAGGCGATCTGAAATATAAAATATTTTTATTTTCGCGCGCGCTTCGTTCACATCCGTTAAACTCTCGCGGGACTCATGTAACTTTCTTCTCTTCGCCTCTTAGCTTAATTTTTTCCCGCAAGACAGTTTCTCGCAGTCAGAGGGATATATATTTCTGCGAGTTATGGGTGAGTAAACGCCTTACGGGCACTTTCATTTCAAGTCGAAGTTCGCTCCGCAGACGGGATTCCCTCATTCCGTTTCTTACACGGCAATTTCGCATGATTATTCGCGGCAATTCGGGATCGCCTGGTTGAATTTCAACCCCTTTCCTATAAGGAGATCGGTCTCCCCGGGCATAAAGTTTTATGTTCCGCCGGATCGTACTCGGCGCGAGATAAGGAATTCGAGAGGAGATCGAAATTCGAAAACGTTCGATCTTGATATTCAGCGGTCGCCTCCTTGAAGAGGAAAGGAAAAAAATGAAACAGTAACGGCGAGGAATGGTAATATCTCTATATGGGACGTCATCATGAACGTGAAATAAAAAAAGCTGACGAACGAAGTCGATTCGAACGCGATCGATGTGCGCGCTTTATTTCTCCTTTATTTAAATACAACGTTGTCATTTAAGACTTGAAACGCCGGTTGCGGACGACTGTACTCATCGATCGTTATGAATCGAATAGAGAGATACTACGAGACATGAGTGCATGGCGTGTAACACGTGTAACATGTGTAAACGTAATAACGTCGACCGGTGACACGATCGCTCTCGTCAATCACTGGTCCCGATCGACGGCGATAGTTTGTCGTCAGGTATGACTTTTGATTCTTGTCATTTACGCTTTTTTTTTGTAATGGTCCATGATTGGATCTAGTATATGCCCGCTCGTACGATTGTTGTAATCCAGGATGGCTACCGGCTACGAGCGAGGTCGGTAGCCATTTCGTAAACGTAAAAAAAAAAATCGAAACGAGAATTTGATGTCGACATGATGTGTCGTAAAATTCGGTCGACGTTTAAAATCTCATCGATATCAAAATTCAATTACTGCTGTCCGCGTTTCGTTTTGTCCGTTAAAATTTTATCTCGCGCACTATTAGCTTGTGTTCCAAAACGCTTGATCGATTTTAATTTTCGACTTTAATGAAACCAAGCTAAATTGACGAAAAAGAGAACAATAGATCCGATAAATGGAGAGTCTTTCATACATTACGTTAAACAAAAAAATAGATTTTTATTTTAGTAAAGGATTAAGTATTATATTAAGATACTAGTTTCAGAGCGAAATTTTAATTTCTTTCAAAAATATATTTATATTATTTTATATTACTTTTATACTGCTTTTATATATACTACTTACTAATTTACGTTCTATTTTACTCATTATGGGCAAAATGTTATACGAATAAAATTCTATAGGTACTGAAAATCGCGGTGTATACACGCTGTACACGCACCATCATTCCCGCTTTGAATTTAGATTTGATGCTTTCAAGTCTATGATACGCGGCAGTCCGGCTTTACTCGGCAAAATAGATGTAACAGTCGCGAGCGAATAATTATCCGACCGCGAATAATTACGAGTTGCCCGATTTCGAGAGCGCGTATAATATACCCAGGGTCTCATTTTAATCTCCGGGATTGCTTAGCCAAGGAAAAGGTCGTAGCTACTTAATCGGGGTTAAATCTAATCTTTGAAACGGGATTAAGCGCGACCGCTGTTTTTGCGAGAACGGACGCGTCGATATCGTGAATGTGTCCTCCGGCAGCCAACCAGAATCCCTCGGTCGAGTGCCAAGCGAATTTCAGGATTACCATTCGGACGTGCCTACGTTCATCCGATTAAAGGGGCCAGAGGAGAGGACTGAGGCTTTGACATCGATATGCCGAGGCGTATTTACGGTAATTAGTTACTCGTAATTAGCGGTTTGGATGTGCCGCAGTTGACTACTCGAGAAGCGACGAGCAAAAACCCGATTCCGAGATGATAAAACTGCGGACGCAACTTGCGTTGATCACGAAAATGATGTTGACATTAGTCGCGTTCCATCAATGCATCAGTACTGAAAAACTTATAGTTTACGCTGTATACTATAGATTTTCGGTATTGGCATTTTTTAAAGTAAATTTACTCACTCTAAGACAAAAGGTGGAGAATCATTTATTTTTAAAATGAAGTCGTTAGCGCTGCAAACTTCATTCTAATTTAAAGTCGCAAATGCTGACGCTGAATAACGATCACCGTACGCAAGTTACACGCAGATGAAAACAAATCGCACGCAATGAAAAAATAAACGCGAATCTTCATTCTGCGTATGCATTTGCAAACTATGTTTTTTTTTTGCGATTTACGAATTATATGGAAGCACCTTTACAGAGAGAATTAAAAACGAAAACTACAAATCTATGCTAAAAACATGAAAAATCACACGTATATGAATACGAATATATGCTGTTCAACACACTCAGTGTTCTTTCCACGTATTCACTTTCAGAACGAGCAAATTTATGGTAATAAAATCTGAAAGGTATATACAATATTAATCTATAAGTATCAAATATGATACTTATGGATAAATTATACTATATTTTTCTTGTTCTTGATAAAGCTGTACTCTGAAGTAACTCAACAGCGTCGAATTATTTAATGAAATATTCTTTCACAGTAAACACCTGCAAGTTACATGTAATTTCCTACTCAATAATATAACTGTAATATATAATATCACACGGTTTGTATTACAGTTATATTATTGAGTAGGAAATTACATCTATCAGATATATTACATGTAATTTGATGTTTGCTGAGTTCTCTCTCATATAGAATATTGAAATTCTTACTTCATTAGAGTGAAACGTGTCACTCTTTTTAGAATTGAAGAATAAATTCAAATAAAGAGTGAATGACTTTACAGTTTAAAAAAATTTCACTCCATTTCGACTGGCAGTATTTTTATTATTATTATACTTGGAGTGACTTTTTACTACAAAAGAGTGAGGTTCCACTCCAAAAAATTTGGAGAGCAGTATATATCGGAACGCGGTCATTATTATCGAGCACTTTTTGCGTTTACAAAGATTACGTTCAGCGGACAAAGTAGCTTTGCAAGTGTAAGATCCTTTAATTATGATTGGTTATGTATTTAAATCCAGTGAAGATTTAAGGGCAAGAACCAATCATATTAAAGATACTACAACAGTAGAAAAGCTATTTTTTTTCTGCTGAACACAGCAAAAAAGTACTGAGCAAGCATCATTATCACACATATTGTCGCCAATATTGTCATATTGGCGAAGATAACGTGTTATTATATCGAAAGAGAACAACATAATTCTTAATTAACTCTTTGATGTCACACTACGAGAACGATACATTTGGAAAGTATGGCATACCCAATTCAATTACTAATAACTTTCATAAAAATAAACGTATTGTAAAAAAATGTTTTCCCAATTGAAACGCCAGACAATGAGACAATGAGAAATATAATGGTACCACGCAAAAATGTATCTTTATTAATAAAAGAGTTATAAACAATAGAAAAAGTATTGGAGAAAAAAAGCTAGGTATCCAGATATATCCAGAGTGACGCCGAAAGGTTAATAATTCTTAATTATTTATTACGTGTAATTCACGTTAAGAAACTCGACGGAAAGATCTCGACGAGAGACATCGAATTATAAGACAAACTTCATTGCGCGATCTTTTTAGACTTCTACTTAAAAACGTAAAACGAGGAAGTTTCTCCGAAGCGCGTAAAGAAGCGCGATTGCACTCGTAACTCGTAATGAACAGAAGAAAAAATAAAAAGAACGAAGAAACGGGTAAGAAAAAAGTGAACTATATCGAGCGATAGAGGAGCGTGTTTCTCACGATTTCGCGACGTTTACGCGCGCTGACTTGATTGCTCGGCGACGACGCGCATCATAATCCAATTTCCGACGTCGCAATCTTTTGTTTCGAGTTTCTGCCAAGTTTGCCGCGTAGCAGACCACCGTATTCGTTCCCGTTCGTCGACGACGCTCCCTTTTACAGCTTACCGTCGTGAAAGTAGTACGAGACCTCCATATACTCCTCGTCAGTGGGGCTGTTGGAGGCGCGTGTTAAAACCACCGTCATGTCCCGACCGTTGGAAGAGTATCTCTTCGGCTCCGCGTACCTGGAAAAAAGGAATGGAAAAAAGAAACGTCATTTGCGCGTTCGGCTCGGGGTGAATCCGTAGCGAGGGATGGTTTTCCCACGCTCCTTTCGCGAGAGCGGCTCGTAGTTTTTCGGGATCGAAACTGGGATATAAATCGAACTCGCCGACGAGTAAGCGCCGTCGAAGGTAGAAACGAACGACTGTTTTAATCTTCACACTGTCGATCGCTATAGACAATGTTGAAACGTTGGCGCCTAGACATTTAACATCTTACTCCAAAGTGTAGATTCTAGATGTAGAAACTTGAACGCTGAGATTTCAATTCAGTGTACAAGAAAGATCGCTTTATAATTATTAATTTTACGGAGTTGACGGTCTATTGAAATTCACTTAATTATAAATCCCTCAAAAATATCAAATAATTCAATTTTTTTAATGTTATATTATAAAAATTTGAATTGTTCTTATTAACATATAGTTAGGATATATTCTTTTTTATACAAATTATATCATTTCGTCTTTTTGGATGGAAAGAAAAATTTTGATTAAATTAACAAAAAGGATCAACAAAACTGATATTTATAATAATTAAAAATTCTATTTGGTTTTATTATGATATCATTCTTATTATGGGTTTTTTTGTTAATTTAATCAGAACATTTTTCTCAGTGTTGAAAAAGATGTTCTAATTAATTGGTACTTCTTTTAATTAACATAAATTAAATAGATCTTAGACCCAGCGTCAGTAAACTACACTGTTAGATATCATTAGAGTGTCAATCCTTTGAATTAAAAATATTTTATTATTTTTATGGGTCTCAAATATAAATAAATTCATTTGTTTGTATTTGATTAGTTTTAAATAAACAACATCTATATTAATCTGCATTTAATAAGTAATAAACTTGATAAATTTAATCCAAATTTAATAAGTTTTCTTGAGTTAAATTGTTTAATTCCATTGTTTTAGTTAAATTAACATATTGAGTAAAAGCAATAGCGAGAAATGATCAAGAATAACTCAAATTGGATGACATACGAATTTAACAGCGTGTGTTATAGATTTTAGAGTCAACTTCGGAGAGTTAAAAGACTCTCCAAATAAATTGAACATAAAATAAAGATACTACAATAATTTTGTATTCCGACTTTATCTCGGGACATATGAAATTTATCTCATTGTGAACGATGCTCGTTAAAATAGCGGAATAGGTTTGCATTACAACCGCGCAATCAATACGAAGGAACGATGATGACATCCGCCGGGGTCGTACTATGAATAATGATCGATCCGATTTCCGCTTATGTATATTACAACGTATACATGTTACAACGTATACATATATATACGTGCATCAGGATGCGAGATTTGTGACACTTTTCATCGACATTCGGGTCATGCGGAAACTTCGACGCGAATTATTAATTCACGATCATTATGACGAAGGGTGCACCAGAGAGCATGACGCGCATGGGTGCGAAAGGGTGCTCCGCAGAAGTTATATCGGCGCCGGGACAAAGCAGGATGTAAATCTTACACGTAAGACTCTATTTTCTCTGGGCAAAGTTGTAAATGGACGTCTTGGGAACCGCCCTCGATAGTCGGCGCGCGCGAGAATTGCCTATGAGTTAGTTTTGCAAGATAAATCGAGCACCCTTTCCGCCCCCGCCTCCTCCTCGACGCCACCCTGTCGATGCTGTCGCCCTAAGGCCGCGAAAGGAGGATCGCCCTTTGTCGTTCGAATGAGCGTCAGAATTACGTCATCAATTTTCTAACAGTAACCTTTCTGCGCGAACAATATCGCGTCAACCGTTCGAAGTCGATGACGTTCAACATCTCTTTGGGCAAGTTTATCGAGGTCTCCATTAAAAGTGGGTCATAACTTTTTATTTAAAACATTTATTTCGAGAAAGAAAAAAATGTAGCATGTTTCATTTGACATTTTAGAATTTGATTAAAATTTTTCAATATGATTGAAGTAAATTAAAATAGACATGCACAGTAAATTGTTATTAAATAGAATGGAAATAGAAGAACTAAAACACACACGACTTGTCCAAGTTTAAAAAAAGAAAATCTTTAATTTTCAGCGCAGATAACTGAAATTTGATAAAATTAAATATGGAAATGTGAGGATATGTATAATTTATTTAAATTCCCATGTTCTGTGAGAGAATTTTAAATTATACATATTAAACTAACGGATTTGGTTTACATTGAAACATTGACATTCTAGCTGGAATGATCATATCTGGATATGTTTTATATAAGATACGAAATTTATTGATTAAGTTTTAAATAGTTTTATATATTCCTAGACGTCAAGTTCTCCCATGGTGCAACGCTGAATTGTCGCTATAAAAGCACGTGAGTCGCAAGTACGTTGCTATTTGTAGGCTGTATTATAAGCCAGCGATATGATTATCGCGATACCTTCCACACGCGGAATGGCAGTTTACTTTATTAGCGCGCAGGATAAAGCGATGGTACGATACGATTGATTTGTGTCGGTTCATTGGCTGCTCCCGAGCAGGGAACACGGGGGATGGCTTTTAGTTGGACATGGTGTGCGTGAAGATTAAATTACTTGATGGCTACCGGATTGATCCCCGATGTATCTCGCGTCTATGCACGGACGGACATTAAATAGAGCGCGCTCTGGGCAACTCACTTGAATAATCGCGATGCCCGATTAGACCCTTATGATCCTTTGTTCCCAGCGGTGTTGCACGCGATTAATATGATTTTCGTCTTTGGTCGTCGACATCGTTAATGCGTCGTCAATGTCATTGCTGTTTCTTCACACGCTCGAAATTTAACTCCCTTACGATTTTAAGGACTATATTATACATTCGTTAAATTATTTATTACTTTAAATTATTTTGAATTGCTTTTAAAAAGGTATCACTACTCAATATATCATTAATTTAATTAAAACAATTTAATTCAAGAAAATATGTTAAATTTGTTTTTCTCTCAAATTTAATTCAATATTTGTTAAGAGCGCATATATTAATATAAACGTTATTTACTTCAAAACTAATCATGGAAATGAATTGATTTACATTGTAACATACATAGAAGTTAAAAATAAGAAAATTTATTTAACTCAAGGAATTGCCATCGCTCCTTTAAACTAAAATTAAGTTAAGCTATAAATTGAATTAAGTTAAAAAAAGAAACGCTTTACGTTATAAAAAACGCCAGAGTTTTCGCCTATACGAATCGAAATAACATTGTACTATTTTTGTGCTGTGATACGACAAAGTTCAAAGCCCACTTTCTTAACTTTATCGAATTTTCAGATTGCGAGCTTCTTATTTCGTTTTATTTTGCATCGTTTTAATGCCGTTTCAGGAGTACCGCGGGAGAAGCGAAAGGCGGCGGCCGGAAATTCGGCTCGAGTCGCGCGATGGGAAACGTGCCCGGCTGCAAGTAGCGGCAGGGCTGGAGAACGTGCGAGGCGGATGAAGCACGGGCGTTATTTCGCATGAATTTTTACGAGATTAGCCAACATAAAACACGCAGCAGTCCCATAGGCACGTACGTACGTACGCTGCATCCGGACTACCTGCTGCTGTTGCTGTTGCTGTTGCTGCTGCTGCTGCTGCTGCTGCTACTAAGCATAAATCGTCCTGGGACCGGCTGGTACTGGAGCAGCAAACGTTAGAAATTAAAATAGATTAAAAACTACCAGTGGCGTCAGCAAGGCAGAGAAGTGCAACATGCGCGTGACGAATATCGCTCCTCTTGGAGGTAGAAAGTGGAAATGGTCTTTTCTTCGTTTCACGACCGAGCGGAGAGAAAAGCCCGTCGTGAGCCTGTGGCCTCCACAGTTACCATCGTAGCGTGGATGATGTAGTATGTGACTTTTTTAGTTTTATCCGTCTTTCATCTGGCAAGATTCGAACGTTCATCATTTGATGAGAATGTCGAAAGATTTTACGAATTCTGTATCTCATAAGAATATCTACAATTCGTAATTTCGTTATGTATTTCTAATCATATACTGTACAATCTTACTTTTCTAGATGATACAATGATAAAAATTTTTGGTTGAAAATGGGCGAATTAGAATTTTCTGATTAAATTTATTAGAATTCTAGTTGAGATAACCGGAATTCTGGTTGACAATATTTCTATAGTAAAATTCTAGAGTAAAATCTACTAGAATTCTTATTTTTACCAAATAATTAATCAATTAGAATTCTAGTTATCTCAACCAGAATCCTAGTAGACTTAATCAGAAAATTCCGATTCGTCCAGTTTCCACGAGAATTATTATTTAATCCAATCAGATCATTTTTCTCGATAATACTGCAAGGATCTTTCACATTTCAGACAAATCTAATATCTTAAATGTGAGAGATCCATGCAATATATTATCATCTAGGAAGATCTATTCTTAGATAAAAATGAAGACAACGCCCTTGTACATCATATTGTAAATTCGTTTTCCAAATCTACTGGGAAAGCTTCCGAGTTGGGAAACATGTATAGATATGTGCGCGTGAGGTTATCACAATATTTCAGACATTTTACCGCGCGCATCTGTCGATCGGGAAGAGCGAGAAGCCGGATGTAAGCTCGGCGAATCGATCGCGTACCATATCGGTAGCGGCGACGGCGGCGCCTCGAAATCTCTTCTGGGAAATCTCTTAGCCCAACTGTGCATCCCTCGTTTGGCCATTCGTTGGTCGGTCCTCGTTCTTTTTGCACTGTCCGCATCAAGTTCGCCCCCGATGCAACGTGGACGGGGGTGAGTAGGGCGTTCGTGCGACAGACATTTCGTCCGTCCATTTCCCACGGCTTGCATAATGCATGCGGCCGCTGGTTGCTTCGACGATGCCGACGACGACAACGACGACAACGAGAGGACGACGTCACTCCTTCGAAGTCCCCTTTGCACTTATCTCTCCGATCGGCTGGACGGAATCCTGGTTCGTGGGTCACCGCCGGCTTTCAGCCTCGAGAGGAATCACGCGATACCTTTGTTTGTCGTTGCTCGACCTTCCAAAGTCTCTTTCTACGGCCGATTGGTCAACACCTTGTCTCCGGAGGCTTCAACATCGAAGCGCCTGCTCGGTGCTGCATATGGGACGGATACAGATCGCACGGGTGCAAGTAGGTGGAATGGCTTTAATGCTTTTCTTTTCACATGTTCGATAATATCAAACTTTTTTTTCTTCATTGTAAATAAGTTATAAGAACGCGCGCAAGTAGTTTTAATATTTTCCCTCTGCGGCTTATGTTTTAAATTATGTTTCAAATTATTAGATTGTATGTCCGTCAGATTTATTGTAAATGCGATAAATGAAGAAATGACCAATTCAACAATAAATCGGAATAAAGATCTAGAAAAAGATTTGTTCTATAAAAATTTCGGAATATGCATCTTGTCCTCTTCACGTGTTACGTCGTTGTTCAATATGTATGGGTAAAAATCTTCTTTCAAATATCTTTCTTGTCACGTTTTTCATTTGATATGACCTCTATTCTATCTCCCTTGAATTCTTATCAGGCATCTCATTCTTACATCGATATCTCGACTTTCTCGGGAAAAGCACACGTATTACGAATAAAAATTTCTGCTGTAATAATTTATAATATGATGGATGTAGATAATTTTAGATAAAGTAAAATGTGAAAAATTAATATCTCGTTTTATTAAATATTAAATATTTTTAATAATAATAATATTCAATAATAATATTCTATGTAAACACGTTATATTATTTTATTAATTTAAATTTAATAATATTTATGCAACTCTCTTGCATTAAATCGCATAGTATATTTAATTTGTTATATAATTCCTATTTACGAACAATTCGTTACTGCAAAATAAAATAAAATAAATCTTTATCTGCCTTTATGTAGTTTTAATGATCCAAATTTTTTTCCTTTTGTCGACATTTACTCCTAATTCGTCGGTCGTGATAACATTTTGTGATCAAACGCTGCAAGTCATAAATTCTCGAAAGCGGAGTATTAAACGTATTAGCCAGTATTCTATCAACGCCCAGCACACGCTTGCATTTATTATTCGCGCGCAGTAAATCGATCGGCATTAAATGTTTATGACATCGAAAGGATCGCGTTCATAAAACGTGCGTATCAACGTGAAAACTGAACCTGCCGCGCGCAAGAGTTTGATCATGAATGATATGCGACCGGAAAAGTTAATTTTCCTTTGAATGCAGGAAATGCTGGGCTGCGTATATAAAAATTACACGATTTTCGTATATATCTTTGTGATAATTATATGAAATTAAATATCTACCATGTTATTAAAGAAATTCGTAAGCAGCCATGCTCAGTGCTCAGATTTTAAATTTGTGTACACGAAAAGAATGAAATGGTTTTGCTGAAATATTGAAAAATTTGACTAAATCTGAAAATTTTGCTGAAGCATAAAAATAATTATAGGTAATGTAGAATGTTTAAACATTAATGATAATGCTGCAAAAAGTTTTTGACATGCTAGCAACTAGTTTGAGCGTCCTAGATAATTATTTTAATTGTTTAAACAAAATTATTTTCAGATCTGTATCTAGTTGCTAAATTTTACCATAGTAAAATCATTTTTTACACTGTGAAAATTTTCTAGTTTAAAATGAACGAACTAGAAGATTTTGATCAATCAGCATTCTGATTATTTCAGAAATATAATAGATTCAACCAGAAAATTCTAATTTGTCCATTTTCAACTAGAATTCCAATTAATGCAATCAGATTCTTTTTCCAGTGTACAATATTTCTAGAATCAGTGATATAGTGCATACTACGTACATTTTACGAGAAATGTTATAGAATTTATAGAAAAAAAACAAAACAAAAATATAAAACACCAAATTAAATAGAAATTGTATGAATGTTGCAAAAGCTATCAGTTTTTTCCGCGGGATATTAACGCTCGTGTAAAAAACAATATATATTCGTTTCATGCGGTCTTCTAAAGTTATTTAATCAAACGCGAGAATTTACTACGTAATTGGAAGATTCCCCCATCGTAAAAATCATGCTATTATAGTAACGTTACGAGCGAACGTACGTGCGCAACTAGCTGTTTGAATTTATGTCACAAATTTTTGTTACGTTTTTTATGGGTACATTCGCTCTGCGACAATATTGGAATTATATTTATCTTTCTTTCCCTGAGAATAGTTCAGCGAAAGGTAAACAGAACCCTAAAAATTTCGGCTATACTGTTATTGACATGCGAAAAAACTAGTTTGTTAAATACATTTTTGATACGATAAACGTAACTACACGTATATATACTCCACATTGTTAAATCGAAAAAGGAAGACAAATAGCATTGATAACTAATTCAATTTCTTCAATTAAATATTATATAATATTTTATTATTTTTAACTTCCATGTGTGTCAAAATATAAATCAATCCATTTCTGTGATTATATAATCTGAAAGTAAACAATGTTAATGTTACACTAAGTAATAAACTAAATAATATCTGAGTCAAATGTATTAAATTTGACTCAAATTTAGTTTATTATTTATAATATTATTTACTATTTAGTTCATTAAATTATTATTACTGACAATACTAAAACAATAAGTAGTAATAAATAAAAATAAATTAAACTTATATCAAATTTAATACAGTTTCTTGAGTTAAGTTGTTTAATTTTATTGTGTTCTTTTAAATTAACAATATATTGAGTAGAGGAGTAGCGTAGGAATCGGCGATCTAAAGAAATGATAAATTAAATTATGTATAATATATTATGAATTTAAGAATGTATAATCTCATACTTTTTCCGAAATCAAAAGTCAAAAGAAATCACAAATAAATATAATTTAGAAAATTAAAGGTCTTTAAAGAACATTCAAAAGATAAAATATCACAAAATCGCCTAATTTTTATTCAAATTAAAACTTTAGTTCAATGTATAAAATAAAAAAGCTACGAATAATTAAATTTTTATTAAAGAATTGATCGAAGAATCAAGAGGTATAACTTTAGCAATATAACTGTGCGAGCCATCCACTTCTGTATCGGTTTCCGTAACGCGCGTGCGGCAACGATGGAACAGTTTCAGATAACTACCATTCCGTTTGTCCTCTGTGACATCTTTTCAGTCGAATATGTACCGAGTATAAACGCATCATGGAATGCATGAGAGAGAGAGTCGGGCTACAACCATCTTTCATACTTTGACTTCCGAGATGAGTATGAGGTATCGCTTTGCATGGTACCGTCTAGTTCTCGGATGGAGACGGATGATGGATCTACCGGGGCTGTTTTATGATTACGTGCCCGACGATCTTTCGTTGCTTCCTTGGCATCGCGACGGCGCTGGCTTCTATTTCGCGCGTCAGTTCAGCCGGGGTCTCGTGATACGTGCCCGAGGTGTAATGAATAATCCTCAAGGTGCACTACGGGGCGTGCACACCAAGAAGAAAGACTGCGCGTTAATATCAGGACAAAGGCCTGCAAGGACTAAGAAAGAGCTGCGACAAAATTCACTTCAGGATTGCTGCTTAGTTAAAAACATAAGGCAATAAGGTGTAAGCGAATCGACCAATTATGATAGAGAACGTAAGGTTATTGTTTTCTACTGTAACTGGCCAATTCGCTTACTGCTTACGTTTTACTGTCTTAGGTTTTTCTATGTGTTTCCAGTTTAACCAATCCGTATGTCTTAATACATACGTCTTGTGTTTCTGCGAGCAGAGATTAGCGTTTAGAAACTAATCTCCATTCTGACGCAGAGTTCCAAGGAGACTTAACCGATTCTCGGCTTTAACCTGGCGTGTTTTCGAGTTGCCGTGGGATCTCGAAATTTACCAACTCAAATTACGATGCATTACCTACAAACCGGTACGATGGTATCTCTCTAATGATCGCTCTAATAACCAAGGGGAATTCACTTACTTATCCTGACTCGCGAGTTCCCGCGGGAGCCACTGCGCCGGACTGCAAATCTTCTCCAAGGAGTTGGTGGTATCCAGCGTCCCGCTTTCCAGCGAACCGTCGAATATCTCGATCGTCGACTGACAGGACTGTGCGCTGTAAAATCGATAGCGGGAACATATCTATCAGTGGATTTTACGACGGACGTCATGCGCGCTATCAAAATTCGTCGTCCCGGCAGGAAAATTCACCGTTGATACATCAACTGTAAATTCTCGTGTAAAGAATTTTGAAGGATGTAGCGATCTAACGCGCTTTTCACGGAAACGGAAAAAAAAAACTTGGAACTCTGAAAAAAGTATATGTGTTAAACGTATTATTACACCGATTTCCTCGCCTGTCAATTTCTCTTTTAATCCAGAGGAAAGATTGAAAGCTTTTTGGAAACGTTACATCCGATATTTGTTCCGGGATAATCTGTAAATGTATCATCCGAAATATTCGAGTGCCGCGTTTTCGTTCGCTCTAATCGCCTCACAGACGCCGCGTCTGCGGAAAGTAAGCTACAAATCCAACACGGATGCCACTATTACGCGCACATGAAAACTGGGAAAAAAAAAGGAGAGTGAGAAAATGAGAGAGAGGGGGGGGAGAGAGAGAGAGAGAGAGAGAGAGAGAGAGAAATACACGGAGGAGGATTTGGTCGGTGGGTGAGAGGTGCGCGATATTCCCCGTGCTCGGAGATACTTTCTCGGTTCACCTGGCGCTCGGATTTACAATATTCCGTTCAAAATTCATGCTACCTTCAATAAAGCCCTCCGTTCGGCGTCTCGTAAGTACGCGCGCGCGCACTTACACATCTTCCACCAGTTTATATGGGATAGCGACTTCGGAGACCGACAGACAGTGAAGCGTTCGTATATGATGTCGAGAGGGTTGTCGGAGATACGACTCGTCGTTGGTTCCGAGGGTAGTTTCATCTCTTTGCCGCGACATGTTCCGTCTCCACGAACACGTACATAACACGTCTCCGAAGCGCAGATACGCGTTCCGCATGTCGTTGGCGTAGCATGCGCATGATAATTGAAAATCCCAGGGATGCGGACGCACTGGTGTATCCTCGCGTGATTTAACGCTACTTTCCGCGACTACACGCCGCGACGAGTCTCGGGGTGGTTTCCTTCTCCCATCCTGGCGCCATTTCGATAAGTTACGCAAGTTGCTACTAACTTTGAAATAAGAGTAGCGCGTAGACGTAACAGCACGAATAATGCGGAATAATGTTTTTTTTATGTGTTCTTAGATATTCTTAGATATTCCAAGGTTTCATGACATTCTCAGATTTCTAGATATTAATCAATATTGACATTTCACTCTGATTTACGAGAATACAGGGTGATAATACTTCACACGTAATAAAAGTATATCGGAACTTATGGCGTTTGACTTATTCAATAGTACAAACCACCGACCGTTTTTATCGTGCTTTACTATCACGAATTCAACGTTACGTGTACAACCCGCTGCGGATTTGTAGGGATTGCCAGATCAAAAGTAGCGAACAATCGTTCGCGAGAAATGCAATTCCACATATACCGCGACACGTTGTGTTCGCCATTACATGACTACAGTTTTCACCGGTGTTCGGTTCACGTTAGAGAAACATGTCGATAGACACAAAGAAAAAGGGGCGTGGAAGTAAAGAAGGATATAGTTTTTCGCCTTTTAAGACTGCGGTTGCACGTGCGTTTCAATGTGTGACTTGAAGGTTCGTGACGGTGGGCGAATCAGGTTACCTGAGATTGTAACTGGCTATGGAAACGTGTCCGGTGTCGTAAGCACGGCCACGCAGCAAAAGCTTGCACGTCGTGGACTTGGGTTTGCCCCTGGTATCATGGTGGCCGGCCCGGACTTTCTCGCCGCTCACCTCGAGGTCGCAGCTGCTGGTCACGGTACCTTGGTCCTTGCGGTGGTCATGGAGATCGCGATTGTTGTAGTTATTAGACTTCATCGAGTCAACTGAAAGATCGGAGAATAGCTTTGATAATAGTTTATTGTGCTGTAATATAAAGTTGTAAGTTGTCTGTGAACAGGAACAAATGTGAAGAAGATTATGAAATACGAAGACAAGAATACACTAAACAAATCTATAATATGTCTGTCAAATTTATTTTGTTTATTATATTGATGCAATATTAGTAAATATTACCAAAATGTAATAATAATAATATTACATTGACGTAATATTAATAAATATTAGAAAAAAGTCGCTGATACCGACTTATTACTTTATTTTTAGACAATATTTCTTAAACAAAAGGTAAAAATAAAACTTTAAAAACATAGGTACAAATTAAAAAGTGTCTTCTATCAGATAGGATAAGCAGTTTTTATAATACTGTTTGCAATTTTGCAATAATTAATTTTTTCGCCCCGTAAGATAAGCAAAAATGAAGGTCTGACAAAATGGGCTCCAAAACTGACACAGGCAGTCAGGCTACGTATTTCTATTCTTTTTCTCTTATAGAAATTATCTGTATAAAGTATTTACAAATGAATGTACATAAAATTTTCCAGAATCTTTTCACTTCGTTATAAAATATTTTTATTGAATTATATGCATATTTACTTTATGCTGTTCTGCAAGATGCAAATATGTGACACAATAGTTTTTCAAGAGTTTTTCCATATATGCACGATTGTCTTCAACTCCAATAGAATTATTCGACACTATAAAGCAACATTATAAAGATTAAGTTAATTCATAATCTGTTTTACAGACAGGTGTGACGATTTACGCTGCATCGTAATTTTAAATTTAAAATCGTATGAATAAACTAAGAGAAAAAATTGTATAAATAAAATTGATTTATGAAATTACAAGCATTTAAAACGACGTAATATAATCATCAATAATATAGTTACTATTATTTAAACTATACAATTTGCAAAAAAAAATTATAAGAATTTTATTCTCACATTCGTAGAATTCGTTTTTAACTGATTTGGTGTAGAAAGCCACAAATATACGAATTATGAGTTTGTATTTCTTTAATTAGTTAAACAAATGATTTTATTAATATTAATAAAGTGCAATAGTTAGTGTCTGAGAAATAAGGGAGTGTCGCTTTAGAAGACCTATGTCAGTATCAGCGACCTTCTTCTTACCAAATGTAATAACAGCAACCGTAATTAGAAAAATAAGATAATATTTAGAAAAGTAAAATAGATGTTTAGTTGATTTTGATTATATTTTGTGGTTACCTAAACATTTAATTAAAATTATTCATTAAAGCTTTTAAACTTGATTATTACTACAGATCTTTTTTTTAAATAAAATCTAAATTATTATTTCAAATCTTCTATTATCATTTTATTAAAGTTTAGTAGAAATATATTAAAAATATGTAAGTACTTGACTACTCGATGCGATAATTTACGCTAGAGATATGCTTTCTCTTATTACTTACGAGTTTTATTCGTGTTATCGGTGGCAATCGTCGTTGGAGCTTCCGTTGTCACTTCAATAAAACTCAGCGTCGCGACGAAGCCATTATAATCGAAGGGCGATACTTCGGGACCAGTTCTGTAAAACGAATACTTCTGAAGGCACAGGATAAGATACTTAAATCGATTGAGAATTCGAAACCGATTGGTCTCATCTGTCCTGTCGATAAAGAGATGCGTTCCTCACCTAAATTCAACGAGGAGTTCTTGACCTTCGTATACTAGCGTCGTCTTTTCCTTGCCGCAGAGCATCTTCAACAATGGACTCGACGTGGTTGGACCAGAATAGACGGCGATGTAGTCGCTGGTGCAGTGGCTGCAACGAGAATAGAAATACTTCCGTATAAGATAACTATGCATCCGGGGCGGTTTAAGGACTTCCGTACTTTCTCTTCGTCTTTCGTATCGGAATAAACGCCAGTATAAGCGATAGGTGGATGGGAAAGATGGAGCGAATAGAATGAAGGGACTATCGAAAGAGACTATCGAAAACGGTTGAGAATCGTGTACCGATTTATCAGGGAGTTCACGAGGATGAACTCGATTCGAAGGGGTAAGTCCGTGGAAGTTTCGCCATTAAGAAAATATCCAATATTACCGGCAAGGCAGAAGCGGCTGTACCGAATTACCGCGATGGGATGGCGTGATTTATTTTACGAGGGAACTTCATCGCCGTACGCTTCGCAGGGACGATCCCTCACAGCTGGGATCACGAAAATGCGATTTTAATAATGTGGCCAATTAGGGGTCATCGCGTGGCTTTACGAAGAAGATTGCCCGTGTCTCCGGATTACCGTGTAGACGAGTGATGATTAAAAGCGGTCTCCTCGCAATTATCGTCGACAGGATTATATAACGTGCTCTGTTATTGACAAATAATCAACGTGAAGATGATTGCTGGTCTTCTATTAAAAGACTTTAGATATTACCTAATATATCTGTAGATGAAATCCCTTTTTTTTTCCCTTAATATAGATTAATTGCAAAAGTTTGAAAATAGAAACTTTTTTGGCCTCTAAATCTGAGTCAATGGAGAATCACTGATTTAGCCAAATATGCCAAATCACTGTTAATTAATGAATGAAATGTGTGGTGTCCTTAGCGAATCTTGCTTCAGTATATAAGTAGTGCATTCAATGTATATGATATTGTAAGATTAGAATTTCAATATACTAAAACATGTAAATATCGGTATTTTAACTATATATTGTTCAAACTTCTTTTCTTTTATATATGAATTTTCTTTTATAGTTGAATTTTATTGATTATCCAGTACCAAATGTGCTAATACGATATGCTGATAATTCAGCATCAAGTATGCCACTTCAGTAAATTATTCACTGATTCAGATTTAAAGAGTATATATTATAAACATTATTCGATTGTTTGTATATCGCAGTATTTAATTGTATACAAAATTTATTGTATAAAAAATTAGAAAACTCAAGTAAAATTAAACTTTTATTTTTATTGTAATTTTTATGTTTAAGCTGTACTTAATATTCCTCGAGAGATTGTAGGAGAAAGATAGTCCTTTAAAATTTGAATACGGATGCAAATGAATTTCATGCTGAATATTAATCAGAATATAGCTCTTGGTTCATCATCGTTATTATTACAAGTCTGTGCTACGAAAGCGACAATGTAAAATATTCGATAGTGATATTCGCCAAGATTCTGAAGTAGCCGTTCTAAACACGTAACAGGTGCTTCAGAAACTTTTCTCATAATTCTAATTAATTATCTCAAAGTACGAGCGTGAAGAAATTAATGGGAAAACTTCGTTGCTCACGGTTCGATTTTGCCAGCTGAATTTTGCAGTTAAAATGAAATTCCATACCTCAAAGTCTCGTGATCTCATCTCAGATACACTATCCCGAGCTGTGTTGACCTTTCCTTCCTGCCCAAGGCACAATACTTAACTTTAATCGCGTACAACATGGATTGTGGATCAATTGCAATATATTATATGCTACACGCGATTAGTTCATTAATCTCGATCTAATAACCATTGCATCGTGATCTCTTTGTGCTACTTCGATTATTACTAGATATTTCAAGTTTTTTACAGGTTTGTTTTATTAAATATATTTTTAATCGATGCGTTACTAATCGGTACATTTTTAAAATAATTTTTCCACAATTTAATTTACAGAATCTGGCTACAGCTGTTATTTCTCGCAGCGGTATTAAAACAGGATTTTTCTTGTTTTTTTTTCTCTTTCTCGTTTTCTATCTATCTACCTCTCTATTTCTCTTTCAAACACTCTTACACGCAAACTCGTCGCTCTCGATAAATTAGATCCCACCCCTCGAGTCCACGCGAACAATGAACAGGCCGTAATTATTTTCATTAGGAGATAGCCGGGGGAAAAGCGGGCCGTCGCGTTGGTCGGGAACGGATCGTTGCCGCGGAAATAGCTCTGTACGTCATTTTCTACCCGAGCAGTTCGAACACCAGAAAATCGGATTCCTCCAGCCCCATTTCGCGCGAGGCTCGCGTCGTCGAGCCATCGGATGGAGCATAAAAGAAACGGGAAAGCTTCCGCCCATCCGGACAACGGTATCCCGTATTGTACCGTACCGGTAAAGCGCGTTACAAAATGCCCTCGAGATAACGCGCTCCAGCACAAATCCCCGTTGAAGTAAATTAAAAATCTACTCGACCCCGTCGATCCACCCTCGGTCTCCGTCACGAAATTCTCGTTCGGGTATCTCGTTTTGCATCGTACGGTGCAAATATACGGTTTTTATGCAAATTTTCTGAATTTTCGTCTCGCGTCGCGAGAATATTTCCGTTTGCCAAATCGGACCTCCTCGCGCTAAATAGCCACGTCGAGATCGCCGATGCGCGACGGTTCGGACGGATGCGCGAAATCCGAGAGAAAACGAAAAATAAAAAAAAAAAAATAAAAAAAAACAAGCGATACAACGCGTCGGAAAATGCGTTATTCCGAAACTTTGTCATTCTGAAACATCGTTTCTGCGCGATATTTGAGCGAGCGAGCCGCGGAGTTCCGATAAATCGTGGTATTGAAATCGAATGAATACATAGTTTGAAAAAAATGTATGATCTCGAATTTTTTTCCATTTCGTAAATGTGGAAAAAAAAAGTTTAATTTTCTCATATATTCACTCATATGTTTTCGGGAATTTTTGATTCTTCATTTGCGTGAGTTTTCGAGTATTTTTCGCATATCATTTGATTTGCCCGAAAATATGACATTGTTGCATTCTCTCGTATTTTCAATTTTGAGATCACAATTTTTGCACGATTTTAAATGTACGTTTATTCGCGCGAGAAGGAGTATCGAAGAATTAAACGCGAAAGAACGTTCTTTAGCGGCGCGACTCGGAGTGGCATAAAGTTTCGCGGAACATTTTATCCTCATTAATGGCGCCTTTGGAAACATAATAGCGGTTCGTTGAAAACCGCTTTCGCTGCTCGCTTTGGCCTCCTCAACACGCTGATTATAAAGTGATTAAGGAGTAAAATCCGAGTGCAACGGGGTAACAAGATGTTCGTGTGGTCGTTGGCAAAAGAGCTCCACGGTGATTAGGATGATTCTATTAATTAAACATAGCTGCGATCTCACGCGTTTATAAGATGCTATCGTCGATAATGCTGTCCTTCGTGTATGCGGTAATTAAAACTATATAACGTAACACGTGTAATCTTATATTCCGCTCACTCTTTTTGCTAATGAACTTTTGTATAAGTGCTTTTGATTCTGACGATTCATGTTGGAGGTCTGTATAATGTACGATTAAAACCTGATCGGAGAGAAATTGACATGATTCCCCATTATCGAACTAATCAAATACGTATTCACTTAATTATAATTATAATTACAGAGGATGTATATCGCAAACAGATGCAGCACGTATCGCATGTAGCTGAGAAACTTGGAATCGATTTTCTTTGCAACACCTCCAACAACTTTGCATAAAAGAGTAATGATATGCGAGACGTACAAGCGTATACCACGAAACGCAATGGGAGGTCCATTGTCGAACGACCGAAAAACACTTTCGAGGGAACACCGTTGCGGTTCATTATAGAACCAGAGTTGCCCTTTCGGGGAACGATGATGACGACAATGACGGCAGCGGAGAGAAAAACCTTGGCAATAGCAAGAGCCATTTCTTGCAGCCTGCTGACTCTCCTTGGTTTTATTCATTCCACGACCTTGCCTCTCCACAATCCATCGTCTTGGGTTCTTTCTTCGCGGAATTTAAGGTGCGCAGACAGATTCACGAACGGCCAGGGTATATGTTAATCCGGTTGAGATTACATCGTCGTAAAGGCGTCGAGCCGTAATTCCCGTCTTTCCACGAGAAGAAGTGCGACAGGTCTGAAAGCGGCCTTTATAAGGAGGTATCTTGCCTCACCCTCGTCCTCGGCGATTCTTCAGCAGCCTTGCCATATTGAGTTGCGACGAGAGAAAAGTGAACCTGGTTACGTTTCCGTCGCAGTTCGGAGTACCATGATATTTCTGCAATTCGCAGCTCCTTTTCGAGCGAGTGATAATTAAGGCGCCCTCCTCCTTTGTAATGGACATTAATAAATTACCATGACGTTACAAAGGACAGGTGTGCACGAAGTTAAATGCCAGAGCGGCCGTTGTCGTGCCGTTAATCATCGTTGAGAGAAGAAGAAAATGCAGTGCGAAGATTAACACACCGGTTTAATTAAGATTCGCAGAGTGAACGATTCATTGCGACAAATGTATTTAGAAAAGCGTGCTCTTACAGCGCAATATTTCTACATTTTTCTGTATTCGCTGAGAAATTTTTTTTTTCGGTGAGCAATTTAAAAAGAATATATATATATATATATATATATACAGTTTATAAATTGTTATAAATTCACTATAATTATAAATTCACACAAAAAATTATTTTAGCACTAAAGATCTAGCTTGACCATTTAAGGTTTTTATTTTCTACATCGTTTATGTAGTCACATAAAACAGTTTTATAGAATTATATTTAGTATCATTCAGAAATTTTTAACATTTATTCTATTAATTCATTAAATAAAAATAAATAATAAATTCAAGGCTAATGAGAGTCAAAGTAGATGGAGGTGCCTAACGATTCAATTATAAAATTTTAATTACTTTCTATTATACAATACCTTCTTTATTTTGAATGTTTCGGAATTCTTTTCAGCAAGGTTACATGATCTTAACTCATTTTCGTTGAACGATCCGTCAAGAGTGAGTCACTATCAGATTCCCAACTATAGTGGATTCTAATATACAAAATATGGAGTTACAAATAATTTAAATTAAAATCAAAAGTAACTCACCTCAAACGAAAAGCCCAACATGTCACGAAGCTTTGGCAATTTAAATTAACAAATTGTTGATATCTAATTTTGAATGTACAATATTAATTAGCCATATTAAAAGAGACTAATATAAAATACTTCCGATTGTCTAGATAGTCGATTACGTCTCTCTTTGAATTAATTGTTTATTATTATTTAAAGATTAAAAGGTCGTTTCAAAATTTTATAGTTCATCAAATATCTATTTATAATTCTTTATTTGTTTCAAATTTAGAATTACCGTTATAAACACGTTATACTTTTATACTTTTCGGTGGAGCGATGCGAAAGCAACACGTGCAGTTTTTGCATTATTCGAATCGAATTTTTTTTTTTATAAAAAAGCAGAAACGGCCAACACACGCGTGCTGTTTTAAAGGGTGCGCTACTGGAAACGATTGCGCGGGGAGTTGTAACAAATGCAATTACGGTAATAATCCCGCGGTAGGCAATAACACCGCACGCAGTTGCATTAGATGTGCCGGTACGCGGGCAAATGCCACGTTTATATTACGCAATCAGAACAGCGCCAGCAGATATCGTATGTAACTGTGTGTAACTAATGCAGTACTATATGCGCTATGCGATATTAATGCACCGCCAGATCCAATTTACTGCTATTAATGCGGCATAGATACGTCGCCATTTCGCAGCCATCTTGAGCGCGATGAAATCTGAAATGAAGTATTCGACATAATACTTGAACTGCGATGGTGTCAGGTAATTATGGTAAAACATGGTCGTGAATCCATTAACTATGGATTGGAGATGATTGTGCATCGTCATCCTATGTGCGACGTACACTATACGCGTCACGTCGAGTTGTCCACTGAAGTTCTATCTCTCACTGAAAACGACAGACACAGTATTGTGTCCTATTCTATTTCATTATCTGCCGGAGGAAAATGTAGTTCAATAATTGAATTCAATTTCGTCGCGTTTAATTGTTTCTGCCATTCTGAAGAAAATATTGACAATTAGGAGTGCGATCGTATAAATCGACGAGCAATTACGGCGGCGATAAAATGGGTGGTGATGTTATCGAATTGCCATAAACGTTGCTCTTTCTTCCCAATAGACTCGTGAAATCAATAGCTAACTGCTAACTGCTCGTTGCTTAGTTAATAATAAAAAGTGTGAGAAATCAGCGTGTAAATAAGAAATATCAAATACATAAAGAAATGAGGAAGACTATCGAAATTATAGAATAAACGGATATTTCATTTACGTATACTTATCGCAAAAAAATACTCTACGAACGCAATCGCGCAGAAAAAAGATATTCGTTTCAGTAGATGGATCGATTCCACGGCTCAAAACTCCTGTGACACGTCAGTTCATTGCTTCATCGGCTTTTACCTTCTCCCGTTCGTCGTAATCCAAAAGAGATGTAAGACTCGGAGGAATTGGTAATATAGTAATAATGTCCTTTTCTCTTGTAATCAGCAATAAGAGAAAAAAGGAGAAAGCAGTCAGTGTTCCAGAAAATAGATGTCCGCCTGTTATCCAGATTAGCATTATTCCTCCTTTTATCGTTACCATAAAATAGTCTTAAGTTCCTTTCACTTTATTACCAAGTCGATGTTGCGAGAAACTAGAGAAAACAGACTGGCCCGTTTCGTTTATTCCGACTATCAAATTGAGCAGAGATTTATTTGCTACGCGACAAGTAGATCGCGCGCGCGCAAGGCGGATGATAAAATAATATGCGTAAAATCGAGAAGTAAATATTATATCCTTCCTACTATAATTTTAAACACATAATTCCAAGAGAAGTAATATGAGTTATCAGATTTAGAATACAAGCTTAGTTTGATGCCAATTAGTAGAATTTAGATATGTAATTTTTGTTTGAACATTTTATTAGAAGAAACTTTTTGAATCCTTTAGGACATATTTATTTAAAATTTTTATCATCAACATTAAGAATGACCTAGTCGGAACGCTTTTCATATATTGCAAGAACAATTATAAATGGTAGCAATTAATAACTTGCTGTTGCTCTTAGTCTATTTTTCTATTAACAAAATTAAATTATATCCATCTTTTATGAAAGATTTTGTGAAATCTTTGATTTCAAATATTGAAAACCTCGAAATTTGCACGTTTATTAAAACTTGACGTATGCGAGATATAATTTTCCGCGTTTGAGGATAATAAACCCTCGTCACAGTGTGGCGTGCGTTACTTTTGTCGAACTGAGAAGCAACATCCATTGTTCTAAGGGTCTCTAAGCCCCGGGGCGTGGTTATGACTAGCTTGGCATTTAATCCTGTCGTCGTTGTCGCCGGCTCCGTCACGGTAGTGAAATAGAGCCGGTGCCTCGTTGTAAATTCACCCCTGATTGCGAACGGCGGTCTTCGTCCGCGCTGTCGTTCATCCTGGGTGCAAACGCATTGTTACACGAGACCGCTTTTGCGAAATCATAGAACGATAGCTTGGCACCGGTTGGGGGCAACGATGGCGTCAGAAATGCGCTCTTCGCACGTAAACGCCATTTTGTCTTGGAAATTTTAAATACGCGATTTTGTGCTCGAGAGCAACAAATTAATTATGAATTAAATATTCGAGTATATAATTTCATATTAATAACATTCTCCGTATCAATATTTTTTTGATTTTATATCCAAAGAGGAAAGATTGAAAATAGTAAAAGAGTGAAGTATACAGGTATCTATAAAATTTGACCTTGTTAGATATTTAGTAATCAAAATTTTAAATAAGTTTTTAATACTTGTTTGTTAATAGTTATATTTAAGCGTAATTTAAATAAAATAATGTTTAAGAGTATTAAGTGATATTAACCGGGTATTAACTTTTTATTCCAAGAACGTTAAGTCCGGTACTTTGGAGCGTTTTATTATAGAACCAGGAACTGCTAAATAAGTTGAGATAAATTAAACCATCTTCTTCCATACTTTTTTCACTTTTTCTGTCCCGGCAGTCACTCATTAAATATTAGGAAGAAAAATATTTATGGAAACGTTTCAAGGCAATGCTAAAGCTTTACGTCGTTGAGGATGTTGAGGTACATTGCCGTAGTTTAAAATCTTATCCATGTTCCAGGAAACTTAAAGGCTTTCGCAATCCAATTAATTAAACTCCTCGCCATTCCAATTAGAACATTCCCGACTTTTCCTACGCATTATTATCGAAATCCCTTTTTTTCTTCGGCCACGTTACCGAGCTAAATAATTAAAAAATTTCTATTCGTCCGCTAGAGTCCTCATCGCGTTGAATTATATAATTTCAGCTTGAAAGCACAGTGTAAATCGTGAATACGTGTAGAATTTCAAAAGAATAAATTTCTCGTCGTTTTCATCGACATATGAAATTTCAGATGTGACGGCCGCATGTGAAAATACGACGTGAAAATTTATCCCGACATTGTGAAACGATTAAATGGTTATTGTCCAAGTTATTCTATTCAAGAGCACTGGATATAGTTGTATTGTACTTAAAAAACGAGTTGATGTAGCATTGTTCAATTTTACTAGTAATAGTGAAGCAATCTTTCAAAGTATACGTGCAATTTTTATTGTAACTTTCGAAGATAAAATATAATAATTGCACTCATGATTTCCAAATAGTCCTTTATAGTATTTTTCTTTTTTTTTTACATTATATTTCTTCATTCTGTTTTATAAATTAGTATATTCTCGTTATTATTCAAGGATATCGAGGTTCAAAAACATTAGATCAAGAGATTCTGCTTCATGCGTATCACAATGTTATCAAAATTCAAAGCCCTTCTACATTATCCTGGTAATAATATCAGAGATAATATTAGTGATAATAATAATAATAATAAGAAATGCATTAAACCACAAGAAATTAATCAATGAAATCATTTAATAAATGCAACTGTGATTATCTTATGATAAATATTTAAAAAAAGAAATTTGATTACTTGTAAAACGACGAAGTTTGATATTAAAATTATTTGATATTATTTTCAAATATTATTTCAAATATAAAAAAATATCATTTTATTGTGTATTTCTAAAATATCTAATAAATTTATATAATAAATTTATATAATAAACAGGACGGGTATATTCTAATCAAATGCGCAATTTGGTAAATGCCTGAGGTATGTAGTTGTTTCTGGAAACAATTCTGTGTTTCTGGAGGATTCACCGAGGGTAGCCATCGCCACTGTGGCCAGATTCGCCTTGAAATGTTGTTCTCGAGGTCCTAGTGGTAACAGGCAAGGCATGAGACTGGGGCATGGTTGATGTTGGGTCGAGAAACTCTGCAGGCATAGGGATAGAGGTATGCTTTATCTCGGTGCTTTACACTCTATTACGTTTATTAAAAGCACACGCGGAAGGCGCTTTCCGAGATATCGACATAGGAATAAAAATGAAGGAACTTTTTTACGATTTTTCGAAAAACTGTCTTTCGTTTATCAGAAAAATGATCACTAACAATATTAGAAGTCTTCGTTCTTTGCTCGAAAAAGTAATAAAATTAAACGATCATGATTTTTAATATCTTCTTATAACAGACTACTCTTTTTTTAAATCTTTCAACTACAACGTTTATTTTTATTCAAATCGTTATTAATAAAAGTATAAAGATTATAGAGAAAAGATTATTAGAAAGAGATTATTAGAAAGATATAAATAATTTTCTTCCCATTTAAAATACCTCAGAGAGAGATTCCGACGTGGTACAAATTATAATATTCAATATTTTGTTGAAATAATCATAATTGATCCGTGACCTCTTCTTACGCGCTTATGGAATTACAGATAACAATTACCACAGCATAATGGTATCCCGTTCTGCAAACTCGATGAGTTGCTTCTTAATGAAACTCGAGTTGTGACACTCTCTTTGTTACTTTCTCGTTTTGCATCCGCTCCGCTTTCGAAACAGAAACATTGTGTTACCTTCTGCCCTGTACAGAACGTTTACAAATTTCCACAGAATCGCAAGAAGTTAAACTTTCGCTAAGCCGTTGGCAAAATGTACCATTCGTCGGTGTTCCGAGGTATCGTCCCCCATCTCTCTGTCCAGAGAGTCGCGCAGAGTTTGGTACGTCGAGCCTCGGCTGAAATTTCTCGCGAACTTTCATATCGCTTGAATCCCATCTCGCTTCTCTGGAGGAACAGAAACTTATTTCGTTATTGTTTCGGCGCGTCGTCGCCTCGCGGTTTAATCGTGGTCTTTCGCGTCTAACGTATTCAACGATTCGTACCGCGAGTTCGATCGTCGCAGGTGCAAGCGACAGAGTGAATGTTAAGCAAACGTATATAAGTATAGTATCTCATTCACCTCTTTCTCTCTCTCTCTCTCTCTCTCTCTCTCTCTCTCTCTCTCTCTCTCTCTCTTGTTTGACTCACTTCAGTAATTAAATTCAACAATTCGGCGATCGCCAGAAAGTTGAATCGCGAGGCTCATTGTGAGTAGAGCTCTCTGCCAACATCGTCTCCGGAAGTTTCGTCTAGGCGCGTATTATGCGCTTGTCACAACATTTCATTAAAAAGTTTCCGCCACGACGCGGATAAGGCGCTCCAAGCGAGCTCTGCCTCATAAGATGTGGCCACGACGTTCGCGATGAAAAGATTTTTTGCGCGGTATTTCACGGTTATCATCTTTTATCCTGCTCGGTGATATTCTTGGAGGCTCTTGTTCCTGTGACGTATATTTTTCAATAGATTATTTGACTATTATTTCAACGTCGAGATTTTTACAAGTTAACTGAACTTATATTGAACTTTTAGTAAAACAATTACACTTTCTCTTTGTATAGATACTGTAAATGGTAGCATGTATTTTAGTATTGGGAAATCATAAAACAATAAAACGTTGGGAATTTATAAAACTACTATAAAGAAATACTAATTCAATCATAAAGAGGTCACTTGAAGTCATAACATATTTTAAGTTTTAGATAAATATACGTATAATATCAGTCAATCAATATAAGGAAATATTACAAGATAATTCTGATCGATAAAATCGCTAGTTATTTGTGAATTTATGAAATGTATTTTCAGAAAGAAAAGAAGCATTTATCTTATTATTATAGAAAATATTAATTCGATTACAAAAGGGTCACTTAATCAAAATATATTTATCGTAAATTTTTAATAAAATTTTTCATGTATAAGAAGTGTCAGTCAAGATTGACAAATTTTGATCGATGATATGTCTAGTTATTTATGAGTTTGTGTGGGAAATGCACTTTCAGAAATTGCACTCAGAAAAGTTTTTGGTATTTATGACTATAATTACATGTTACTATAAGTAATAGTATGGCTATATTGCCATAATATTAGAAATAAAATGGTTATAAATAGAATTACAATTACTATAATTTAACTTATAATCATTATAGTTTAATTATAGTAATTGCAACTATATTGCTTCTATTATAATAATAATTTGAAGTAATTTTTAGTGCTAACCATATATAATTGTTAATAAAACATATTGTTGTATTTTAACCATAATATTGTAATTTTACTATAATTATGATATATAATTGTATAATATATAATTTAATATATAATATATATATATAAATCATATATAATATATAATTAGATTTATATATATATGATAGAATCGCAATACATTTATTATAAATTTTTAACAAAATTTTTTACATGTAAAAAGATTTCAGTCAAGATTGCCCTTAAGGAAAAAATTGATTAGCGTTCCAATAAACTGTTTAATTATACGGTAACTGATGGTATTTTATCAACTATTGATGCAGTATTATCAATTATTATTGATAGAGCTAATCAATTTATCGAAACATTAATTAGTTCATTTTTCTAAGGGTGATTGGGTTTGATCGATATCTCTTACTTGCGAATTGTGGGGAATGTGCTTTTAAAAATTAAAGAAAAGGAGTCAATTCTCATTTAGATCGTTTAGAAGATTACATTGTCATGACCTGGTTTCCTTCTCTACGGTTAAGTCATCGAGCGATAAGGACCCTCTTAAAATTCCCGGAAAAATAATCGTCCGAGATAGCCTGTTTTCATCGTAAAGTCGGTCAGATTGGAATTAAAATAACTCTCGGTAAGTTTTCGATCGACAGTGGGTTTGCCCGGTGACCGTATTTCGGATTTTCGCCTCATCTGCATCGATATTGATTCGTTTATCGCGCGCGGATTTAAATTTATAAACATGACCCCGGAGGGAAGTGACAGTGGAAAGTTCGCCCCGTTACTCAAATATGCTTTGCAAACATATGAAGAATACATATGAATAAAAATTAGAGTATAAATAAAAATAAGGCAGTGAAAGTATGTGAAATTCATGCAAATGTTTCAACAATATTCGCGCGCGCGTGTGTATGTGTGTGTATGTGATTATAGCAGATAAAATTTCAATATTGAGGATGTTGCTTTTTGATTAAGTATATACAATCACTTCCTATATGTATTTACTTGCTCCAGAATCAATTTCACGAGGATCGGTGTTAAAGGTTTACTGAATCGGAATCGTACATCGCCAAACTACTTTTTCATTTCCGTTTTATAAAAATTGTTCTTGATCGTGGAAACGCAATCTCTCGTTTTATTGCGTCTGTTACGTGGCGGTCTGTTACACACACACGCTCACAGATCAAAACATGGTCCTTGATTGCCAATTTTGGAATTTACGATTTCTCTTCGTATGCAGTCGCCGATACGGTATTTTACTCGCATTTCGCACGTAACGTGCATAGATCTGCGTCTCAACCTCGACTTGAGAAAGATAAGTGGGAAAACGGAGAAGGTATCGTAGTCAGAGTAAATTTCAACCGATTGAACATAGCTGTTTCGAAGTGGAAACGTGGTAGACTCCAAGACACAATATCCTGCCGCGTGTCATGTCATTCTTCCCTTCTCTTTCGACTCCTCGTGTCTTTTCATCCTTCCTCTCTCCCGTCACCCTTCCGAGACTGTTCCTTTTGCGTCGGATGAAATTCAGAAAATTCGTGGCACCTTCTCACCACCCTCGAAGGGAAAAGAAAAAGGCTAGAGAACGAGTCTTGTACTTCCTCGACTGAGGTCGCGTCTGCGAAGCTCTGGTATAAGAAGGCGAATAAATTCCTGACAGGCTGCGCTTTTCGCGGGACATTCTATTTCTCGCGACGGTCATCCGACTGTTCGCTCGTAAGACCGGTGACGAGATAAACGCGAGGACGTTCATCTCCGAGCACAGGAGATTTCTAACATAATTCCGCATTTCGGACAGTGAGAGATAATCGACGAGACATATGATGTCATAGTGCGTTTAATTTTGCAGTAAGGTAATTGGAATATTATGTGCTGCAATATTCCAATAGCAGCAATGGTACAGAATGATAAAGCGGCAAAGAGCCTCTGACATTATTATTTTAATGGTACAACAAAATTATTTTCAAATCTGTATCTGTTAAATTTTTATATAAAATGTTTTATCTAACTGAATAATTATGTAGGACGCCCAAATTGGTTGATCACTTTGAGCGTCCTACATAATTATTTTGATGGTTCAACCAAATTATTTTCAGATCTGTATCTAGTTATAATTTAATAAGCGAGCTCGTGTTGTGTCTTTTTAATACTCAATATATTATAAAAATTACAAATCGTTAGCGGCAAATGTTAGTCACTATCAATGCATGATTGACAATTATCATAAACAGGGAGCTTCTTTTCAAGAAGATTAAGCCTTGTAAATATAAATCGCTCTGCTCACGACAATTATGTCTCTGCGTTTTATGTAATGTACGTATGTTGCACGTAAATCACGAGTGCCATAATTTCTCAGTAAGATTCTCCGCGCGACGCGGTAAAATTATCTCGCGGGTCTAATAAATTTCCGACAGTTTGCACTTTCTCCACGTGACATTCCATTTCCCGCGACGGTCATCCTGTCTTCCGTCGACGGAACGACGGGGAGATAAACGTAAGACCTTTCTCCGAGTGCAGACAATGTGTCTTGAGAGCAATTCGATATTTCGCTAGCCTGACGTCTACGATCGATTTGCAATCGTCCGATTGTCTTGGTCTCTACGGATGGGGAATAATGCAATGTCCGCGGATATGACGCGCGGAAATCACTTTTATTCGAAAAACTGCGTGATACGATCGCCTGCCACTTCGCGTTTCTCATCCAGACGGCATAAATTTTCGTTAAACGGTTCGGAATAATGTTACGTTTACAAAGTAGTAATGACAGACAAGCGCAGGAACGATATTTTGATATTTATTAATTGACATGCTTCTTTTTCATATCGGAGCGATTGTGTTTATTTTTAATATAATTGCACGATGCAGCAAATATCGATGCACGCATCTGGCGCGGCACAAATAATGGATTTAATATTTACTTTTAAAACTGTCAAATCGTTTCGATTTACGTTTGTCGAACTTGACTCGCGTTTTCATTTAATCTCGCGCAGAAAGCTACTTCCACAAATATTTAAAAACGGCAATAACACTCGCGATATTTTACATATGAAGCTTCTCACTTGTTTATCTATCTGTTAAAAACTATACTTTTTATTGATTCTGCATCCTACAATCAAATTGAAATGATACTCAACACGTGAAGATCGATCTAAATATTAAAAAAAACATAGCTTTTATCGTACAATTTTTTTTTAAAAGCAGCTGAAAAATAAAAACGGAATTAACGCAATTGTAACCGCGAGCGATGGAAGGAGCTTTGCATAGAAACGTCATTTACAAGCATTTAGAGAAATGTTTAAATTTTTACTCGATATTTGTTTTTAATTATTATAAATCACAATTGAAGGCAATTATTAATAACGAGGAAAAGATGTGTTTTAAATCGCAAAAGCTATCAAGCAAGAGAAAGCAATATTTTCCGTATAAATTTATTGGATACATAAAACAGAAAATTAATGAGTTGATTAATTATACATAGCATCAATTGCAACACAATTAGGAACCTTCGAGCGAGACGCGATAATCTTGATGAGGAAAGACGAGAGTGACGACAATTGCAGTTGTTTCACTAATGATCCCAGTAATAATGGAATTTTCCCAACACCTTGAAAAACATTTAAGACAGTTGACACGATCAAGGAAATATTTCGAAGACTTGTAAGAAGAAAACGGAATGTATTTGTTACAATTTTGCACGCAGTAAAATTTGATTGCACGTCTACGATGATTATTTTATATTGCAACATTACTGTAACATCAAGTTGACGTTCTTATTAGCAATGAGAGACCCTCAATGTGGCTGCTTCAAATTTCTTTCGTGAATAATGTTGATTGCGGCGATAATTGAATCTTGACAATGGATCTGTTCAATTTAACTCGTTGAGTTGATCTGCTGTAGGAAGAAATCTTTTTCTCTTCATTAATAAAATTATTTTTAATTGTAGGGACGGAGACTTTTGACTTTTTTGAGTAAAGAATCTCATCCAAATGAGGGGAAGAGAGATAATTTCAAAATAACAAATATTTTATTTCTTTTGTTGTATTCTTTGTGCGAAATATATTTCTATATATACATATCGTCAAATACTTTTTTTTTGTCAAATTACTCAAAATTTTTTATTTCTAAAAAATTTATATTTTTTAAACACCTCGAATTTTGAGTGTGGAATTCAACCACTCACACAGGAGCTCTGGAAAACTCCACACCTTAAGGAAGTCTCCATCTGTATTTAATTGCGATTCACAATTAGAAAGAAATATCGAGTGGAAATTTAACGATAACATTTCCCCATGCTTCTAAATAGCGCGTCTATCTAGAAACATCCCCCATCACTCGCGGTCGTGCTCGTTCCAATGCAGGGAATGGCATTTCTACCGACAAATCAATGATAGAATCCTCTCCGTCGTAGCTGGAAACTGTGCTTGCGGTCTCTCATGTCTGTCGTTACTTCCAATATCTCAGAGTAACGTAAGCTCACCTATTCCGTCGGCTTTCCCAATTCGGGGAATTTCGTCCGTGAAATAAAGCGAGCGAAATGGGGAAAGAGGAAATCACGCGGGGAGTCGAGCCGTACGATTTCGTCGTCTCCATATAACTCGCGGTTCGGGCGAGAAAGCGAACGTACGTTCGACGGATAAGATCGATCGTGCCGCAATGGACGACTCTGTTCGGGACTTGCATTTCGAAGGAGAGCATTATGCGACCCTACGGTCAACGGGAACGATGAACACTTGACCCTCCCGGATAGCGATGGTTGAAAATAGCGTGTCGGTTCGCTTCGAGGGATAGCGAAGGAGATGAAAAAAAAAGGGGAAAGATTGCAGAACGATTATTCGTTCAATTTACAATTTTGTTGAAATTAAATAAAATAATAATGTTAGCGAGGGAGGTTTCAAGAATAAATTTAATATAAGTAAAATGCCTTTGTGGATTTCCGCAAATATCGATCCGCAGTTAAATATTTATAACGCGATTGATTTATAACGCAACCATTTGAAATGTATTGTACTTACCAAGCAAAGTAAAGACAAACGTTTTGATTCCGGATTTGAGTCCTTTCAGTTTCAAGTTCCAAGTCAAAACATTTGCGGTTAACTTGGTACATCCCAATTGGTTGCGAGTTGTATCTATCGCGTTATGAATATTTAATCCATGTACCAACATGGGCGGAAGCTCACGTAAGCATTTTACTTGTATTACAATTTCATGAAATCTTCTGAATAAAACTATATTCGCGTAATATGCATTTCGCGTAAATTAACAGATTTATATGCATACGTTAGATAATTCTTTTAAGGAATTAAGAACATTTTGTAACGTATACGTATATAAACAATAAAATTATCACAATTATGAAAATGGTATTAAAATGAAGGCATAAGAAAGAAGTGAAAAGCCATATGGATATATTCTTGTATCCGAGTATTTCGTAATTGGATTATCGAGAAACGTAATAATTCGTCTCTCAGGAAATAAGGAGTGCGCGGTATGCATGCACTCGACTTTATTCAATACGGGAAAAATGTCGTAATAATGTGCCAGGTAGTTTCAATACTTAGTAACGAATACGCGAGGACGAGCAAACGCGAACAATGAATAATGATTCCATTAAAAAATAATTCCTCTTGCATTCACGGCTAGCTATTCTCTAATGCGAAGAAGCTATTACAATGTCTATATGTATCCGATAATAATTAATTTTTGCGTAAAAAAGATGGAAAGAAAGAGAACAGAAAAGTATTCACTGGATAAATTCCATCCATAGAACAAGGATACACGGGAAACACGCAATGTAAACTGTAAAGCTACAATTGTTAAATACAATTTGTTGGCACAGTAGCCAAGAAATTTCGATTCAATTCGTGTCGCTTCTCATGAAGTAATAGGTATTACTTTATCCGGAAGAGAATCTCAACAATATTTCCACAATGTTAGAGAAGCATAGCAGGAAAGAAGAAAATAGCTGTAATGTTCGCAATGAAAATCTGAATCAACCTAATCCCTAAATAATTAAATATTTACATATTATTTTTAGCGTTTTTGAAGAAATGTGTTAAACATGATACTAAGAAAAGACATTATAAAGTCGAGTTATTTGAAAACACTCGACAAATAATTAATTATTAACACATTTATTATTAGATTATTGTCATTCTCTTTTATTGACTTTTACAGAACGAAGAAGCTACTTATAGTGGCGCCGAGAAAAACAGTGTTATATTTTAAAGCAGAGAATACAATAAAATCAATTTATAATTTAATTATAACAATTTTACTGAAGGAAGAGCTGCATGATTTTAAAAATCAGTGAGCTCTATAACATACTGCAGCGAGCTATCGAGAAGCGAGGATGTCTCCCTAAACAATTCTAATACAAAGTTCATATTGTTTTCTTTACTCTCAGGGATTCGCTGATTGATTAATACTTTACTACTATGAGTAAAAAAGAATCAGAAAAATCAATATTGCTTGCCTTCCTTTTCTCCGACGGACCGCAGTTTTTTATAATTTAGTATAGGGAAGATTCACTTCAGTATATTATAGAGTTCACTGTTATAAATCGAGCTCTACCCTCTAAAGGGTCTTAATCCAGATTGCTTAGTATGATGTAAATGTGGTTTTCACGCTTCCAGCTGAATCTTGTACACATCCTGTACATTTTCTACAATTACTCGTGATAGTTATTTCGCAGGGTGCTACGTCTGCAAGTTCTTACTATGTGTTGTCTTCCATCCTATTTCGCGACATCCATTAATCACGAATGTTTGAAATCGCACTTTCTCTTTCTCTCTCTCTCTTTCTCTCTCTCTCCTTCCCTCCCCCACCTTCGACAATATCGCTTCCTTTGCTCCTAGGAAGTGCCATCGTAGAACGTGCTTATTAGTTAATTACGAGCTACCTTCGAACAACCCAGCCATTAATGCATCTCACCTATAATGTCTGTGGATGCTCCTTCAGTGTTGTCGAGAGATAGAATTGAGGGGATGCTTCGAGGGGTTGTCTGCATTCTCAACGCGAAAGACAAGACTACTACGTGGAATGTACATTACTCCACGGGGTTGCCCGACGAAGTTGTGTATCGGTACAAATGCTCGCTCACTCGCTCGCACCTCTTTTCCTCCCATCCGTCTCCCTCTCTCTCTCTCTCTCTCTCTCTCTCTCTCTCTCTTTCTCTCTTTCTCTTTCTCTGACACATCTCAAGAAACACTAAGTTTGGTAAATGAGACAGCGACAGAAAACAGACGATTGACTGTAGAAGAGTGACGTGAAGCGAATGAAGCTCACAAGAATAACGTGAGCTAAAAGATACAATGGATTGAAAGCATGCACAATTTGTTGTTGAAATTAAGTACAAAGCAAATTGATAGCAAATCGGAAGAAGTATTTATACAGGAAAAGATTAATTGGAAATGATAATATCGTATCTTCCTTATTAAAGCGAGACGATTTTCCTTATACTGTATATTATTAACAAACTTTAAGACGCTTCTTTTCTTAAAGTTTAGTATTGCTTTACCTGCATTTTCTCACAGCTCGTTAGCGTTAATATTTCTAAAAGAAGTTACGAAGACTCGATTTATACGTGAAGCTTTTGTGAGATGCTACTTTTTGTGCAACACGCTGTACAGAGAGATCATTATTGCGGGTATAAATGGCCTTTCGGTATCCGTACCTTTCCTCTCACCCAAGACACGCCGAGAGTCTTGACAGTGAAGTAGATTAAAGTCTCATCCCCCTCATACTTCAGTAAATACGCTCGTGCGAGATCGATTACACCAGTTTAACGACAAGCTTCGCAGCCAAGACGTTACTTTGTCATAATTATAATAAAATATATATACGAAATACATTTAGATATTAATAATCCTCTTAACGGCATATATATTTTTTATATATATTTGTTACTAGCTCCATGCAACATTATGCTAATTCTTGTCTTCGCAACCTTCTCTCATAAATAATGTATACCAAGTAATATAGATATAATATTTCTATATAAACGTTAATAGATAGTATACTGATTTATTCATCAACTCCGCTCCAATAAATATGCTAATACCAAATACGCGGAAAATCTTTTTCTTTTTTCAAGATGATAGTCGAAAGAGAGTCGAGATTTGCCTCTCGAATCTGATAATGATTTCGTTAAATGAAGAATCTGTTGTCCTTGTTATAGAATTCATTGTACAAGAATTCATTGTAGCAATTTATGACAAAGCTAATTAAATTCTAAATACCATTTAAACATTCATTAATTATTTCCGATTAATTACGGCGTCAAGCAACTATAGATTTTACGTTAAGCAGGTACAGTGCATTAAAGAGTCAAGCATAGACACGCGTTTGAAATATGCTTGCATAAAGATTCCTGATACCGAATTCACGTAAAAGGGTTTCTCAGTGCCGGGACTAGCCGAACGAATCCGTTAGAATGGATTTTTATCTCCCGCTGGAATATTTCTCCGCCAAACTTTCTCTCGTGCACAAGGATTTCTATTCTCTTTGGAGACACGAAAGCAAGGAGCGTGAGCTTTCCGGTGTGTTTCATCTCCCAGATAAGATATAAAGATATGCTTTACCGCTCGAATAGGATTGTGATTTCTCGAATTTTGGATCGACCAGATCTCTTTTGTGAACCGCAAGTTTTCGATATTTCAAATTTATTTCAGAAAGAAATCCTGAAGTCTGATAAATTGGAAAGCTATTATCGGAATAAGTTTGCATTTGTTAATTATAATAATTATAATACGCTGTTGCCGTGTAAACCGAGTGAAATTGATGTAAAATGGTTTCGGAAGTTGTTATGCTAGCCGAAACATGATTAGCATATGCATATAACTAATCCGTAATGTCTTCGGTGCGCTAATTGGGAGTATGTTAGAATTCTACTCTGCTAATGCAATACTAAACTTTCGGTATTTATAATGTAACAATAAACCGGTTTTTCAGATATCGATATCTGCATAATGCGAGCGAACTCTTGAAATAATGACAAATGACAATTGTTCGAATTTAATTAATACTGAAATCCAATTATCCTATGGTAAATTAAATGCAGAAATCTATCTAAAACTACCCGTGTATTAAATTTGGTACATTGTGGTATTTCGCTATTTGTTATGATAAATAGTGACCACATTCCAAAGTTGTTATTTACGAAAAATGATATTGTTATGAATCATTATTATCTTTAATTATAATTATCTGTCAATAATAATATATGCGATAGCTATTGGATGTTATTTATTATTATATGACCATACATAAAGGGAGGTCGCAGTCAATATATATCATTTATACGCTCATAAAGCTGACTACGTCGGTGCAGCACTATCCCGATTGGGACGTATCGCAGATCTATATCGCACCCGGTGTCCAATCAGCGGCTTATAGGCGTTATTATGGCCAATCACTAACTAACCGTAACTGTATCGTCGTAATGTTACTCTGATTGGCGTCAGCCTTGCACAGTGATTATTCTGTTTGCGCAATCAAGAGCCTCAGGAGTACTCGCGGCGTCATTAAACAAAGCGGAGGTCTCTCTCTTTACGCATTAAACGGAATTAGGAAGGATTATTCTACATGTGACCCGTCACGTTCCAGCTGCTGACCTGAACAGCCGATCACATGCAATCTTGTCGCGAATATCGATCGTAATACTGCCGTCGCCGTCGCGGCCTTCAAGATTGGTTCCAAAACCCCCGATTCAATCAATCTCGCGTTCTGACGAAATCAAATCCGTCGGAGATCCGATAAGGTCGGGGCGGATACGAATGTATTAAATTCGTATCTTGCCAGACGAGGCGGGTGCAAATGTATTAAGCGGATTTCTCCTTGTTATATTTTTTTTCTCTTTTAAATACGCAAATGCGTTTGGCTTCGAGAATTTAGTATTTCTCTAGGAGAAAAATTTTTATAACAAGATAAAATCGTATTAAAAAGCGCACTTCGGTTCTTTCCGTGGATCGTTTGTTTTTCTTTAAGTAGAGTATTTAAGGCAAGAAAAGCTAAAGTGCTTTACAGGTTTCCGAAAGTTTTAATAGAAAAAGTGAGTGATCTTGTGAGTAATACCCCGTGCAAATTCAATAGTTCCAGGTTGGTTTGACATTTCGCCAATTATACTAATTAGGAAGTCGTTATTACGATAACACGTATAATCGGATTAACTTTTAGATACTTTAATTCAAAAGGTTAAACCTGCTTATCCACGATTTATCATAGAATAGTACACTTTTCAAAGAGTTCCGCTATTCTCATTAATATGATGCTTCCATGAAATGTAGAAAACACCGACACATATGACTATTACATGAAGTCACGTATCTGAATGGCACACATAACCCTATTATCGCAGCAGAATTTCATCGTCAAGAGCACACTTGGTAATCCCAATAAGTGCGACGATTCTTAATTAAAGCGTTGTGGCGGTGACATGGATATTATCGAGATAATATTCGCGTAACGACAGCTCGTTCCGCCATATAACTAGCCAAACCGGGATGGGTGCTGGATGTAACGCTTAATTGAGGACGAATATAATCGTAATATGGCACGAAGACTCTACGATTTTACCGCGTGGAGTCCGGGCTCGCGGCAACACAACGAGAGGATTTATTAAGAGCGCCGGCCTCCCCCGGTATAAGGTCTGGTTTTAACGAGTAAGTCCCATCTCCGCCTAAATGGAGATATATATCTTCCGTTGGGTGCACTTATCCGTTCTTGGCTGACACCAACACGTACGAATTAATGGCCTTGCTCGAACTCTCTTCTTGCTGGTTCCCGTAGTGACGGCTATAAACCACTCGTGGTTATCGCGGATACGCAAAAGGGATCATCAATCATGATTTCATAGTATTTTGTATCAAACGTAGCGTGTGCGATTGATAATTAATCCTACATTACTCTCGTATATGTTGCGTTTAATTATTCACGTTGAGGGTTTCCAATACTCTAATATTATATCTCTATTTTCAATGATCTCTTTGATAATTTACAATTATTATAAATAAGGATTAATAATATTTGATACAGCCTTTAGAGGTGAATGCAATTTTTTAAAATTGTAAAACACAAATGTGCTGAATATAACAATGTATAAATAACATTCATACATTTAGCAAGTTTAAGGTGGAAGTGCCCAGACACTCCATGCGAATAACGAAGGATTAAATCTGCCGACCTTTGTCACACATGCAATTTTTTACTTGACGCTCTCGATATTTTAATTCCTTTAGACTTTGATTTTATTGGAACCATGTTTAAAAAAATGTAATTTTAATTTAATAATTTAATTCATGCGCACTTTAGTACTTGAGTAATTAATACTAAACATTTAATTTTTTCAAAATTTTGACTATTTTTCCAGCTACATTATGTGCATTAAATCTCAGATGATGTAGAATTAAATAATTTCGGATAAATGCCTTCAAATTTGATGCACGTTATAATGTGCGCAAGGTCTGAAGGGATTAACTATTAACCTTCACTCCATGTTACGTTCCATGGTGCAGTGAATGTCAATTTTGTTTAGAACTAATCTATGGATATTCTTGCAACTTAAACCGAACATTTACTATGTTGTGAGGACTCCGGAGTGGTTAGTTCGTTAGTAGAATCGGAAAAGTGTACGTTGTTTGCACTATTCGTTTGCGCGCACTTTGTATTATCAGCGTTCGGAACCGATGGACTAAAGTTCAACGTATAGATCATTAGCTGCATTCGAACTCGTTACGTCGACCAGATCCTACGAGAGTTGTGTTTAGAACTTCTATAGTGGAATTCCCCTTTCTGATCGAGAAACTTCCTTGGAAGGGAAACTTAATTTACGTTCTGAAGTACTATACACACACAATGGGAAATAATACATACAATAATTCATGAGAAGATGGGAAATTCTATGCAGTATTAAATTTGCAATGTTAAAACTAGGCGCACTCTACAGAAGCCACTTCACCGCCTCTTTGTTAAGTATTAAACTGCATCTGTTTATGTCCGTTCATACACGGGAAGAACAGTTTTACTGAGGTAAAAATGTAACTATACGGAAAAATAATTTTGCTAAAATATATCTAACAATTTAAGAAAAAAAAGATACAGATCTGAAAATAACTTTGTTAGACTATCAAATAATTATATATATGGAAACACAATCATGTTGCATAGCACTATAAATATTTTAACATTTTACCAGTTTGCAAATGCTTGATATTCAATCTGTCTTACATAATTATTTTATCCAACAAAATTATTTTCAGATCTGTGTCCGTCTAAATTAGATATTTCTGCAAATTATTCTTTCCATGTAATTAAATTTGAAAATATAATTTTGGACCTTTAAAATAATTAGATGCTCAAATCAACTACTAGAATGTCAAAATTTCTTGCAGTATTATTGTCAGACTTGAATCTCCTACATAATTATTTTGACAGCTAAATTTTTAGATATTTCAGCCGTTCTTTCTGTATAAAAAAAAAAAGACTACTCTTTCTGTATGAAAAAATAAGATGTTACGAAGAAAAGTGAAGTTATGTTTGCAAAGATAAAATTTTTTTATATCTTTTAATGCCACATATGCATACGTATGCACAAACAATTTTTCATTACTATCCAACGCTGCAGCTTCAACAAGAAATCCTTTAATAGCCATTTCAGTGAGTGCACCCATACAAACTGCGTTCTTTTCTATTACCTTTTAGTTTCCCGCTATTCCCCTGAGGTGCGCAATCCCGCGGGTTGGTGGTGGATAGTTCCGCGGAATTAAAATCATCGCGGGTGGCGATGAGGTACAGCCAGCGCGTGGCATGAAATTTGCGGGGAACAAGGAACTTCAGTTCAGTGGCTGTGCCGGATCCTGGCGGCGTTTTTACGTTTATTTTCCGGAGTGCGGTCGCCCGCCAGTCGACGGAAGAGATTTGTTCGTCGGCGACGAACGGTCCTTTCGGAATTCACTTATCAGACGGCAATTCCGCGAATGCGTCGCCGTCGCCGGTTGATATTTCGTGTCGCCCCTGTGCGCATGGATTCTCCTTTCTCTTCAAGATCCGGTAGGACGCTATCTATTCCCCGGGTTATGTAACCTGGGCTGTGCGGGTATTACACCGCCGTTGGAGGACCTTAATAAAATCTCTTCTGGTGAGTAAAGGCCACCAACGTCGTATATCTCAATCTGTCGTCGTTTGTCAGGGAATTTGCGGCGTGAACGTCCCGGGCTTAGGTGTTATTGCCTCCGTTTACACACATGCCGATTATTTCTCGAGAGCGCAAGTACTCGTTACGTCATTTTGCTGCGCATTTCTCATGTTGCTTTGACACACATGAAATATGGCAATTTATATACATAGGAGGACATTTTCTCTTTTTATGAGATTAACTTTCATAGATTTTCTAATTAATTTTTAAAGTTATGATTATTTATAGATTTATTTATAATCTTTATATTGTAACTCTTTTCGTTTCTTTATACATATGCTTCTTCTATATCTATTTCAAATCAAATATGATGAAACAAAAGAAAGTCATTCTATATTTTCAGTTAAATAAAAGTTGATTTTTTCACTTTCTCTTAATTTTAAAATTTCTCTTAACACAAAAGGAATGATTTTGCGGAGGTATCTAAAAATTTAGTTAGATACAGAAAATAAGCTTATACATTGCCCTCCGTCGGCAATATAAAATTTTCATTTTTCATTCGCAATCCGCAGGGTTCTAATTTTAGTACAGATTTTTATATTGTTCCGGATTATATAAAAATTTGAAAAGAAGTCTTACATGTTTGTGAAAGCTTTAACTATCATGGAAGTTAAATTGGATTTTGCTTATTTTTTGAAGATTTTAATTTATCTGCCAGAGTCATAATCAAAAATACTACTTTAAAGTCCAACATTATCGATGAAATTAAAATAATTTATATAGGATGTTCAACTTATTGCTAGAATGTTAACACTTTTTGCATAGTTGAGTGTGTTTCTTATATAATTATTTTCAGATTATATCTAGCTAAATTTTTAGATATTTTCAGCAAAATAATTCTTTCCGTGTATGCCTAGGATATTGCTCCGGTATATACACCGCACCTATCAAAAACTTAATTTATTAAGTATTATTTATTATGTTTAAAGCAAACGAATTATATCAGAAAAAACTTTGTACTGTCTACTACTATGAAAAAGTATTAGAAATCCGAAATATTAATTTTTTGTATTAAAAAATGAACTTCTTGAAACTCTTGCATTTGTGCTGTATATTCCATAGGGGTAGGATATATGACTACTTATAGGGGGAAGGGGAAGTTATGTACGTCTCATGAAAAATTTACAATTAATGCATATAAATAAGACGTAAAATGACACAATAACTTATGTAATAAAATACGTTTATAAAGTTTTATTAAAGAATAAGAATAATAAATATATATGAAGTAATAAATAATAATTACAATCTTCCTACATATATTACAAGTGTTATGACATGAGATATATATTTCATATAATGCATTTATTGCGTTTAGTGCACTGAATTCAATCTGCGCACTTTGTATGCTTTAGGCATAAATCTCGCCCGCTGTATATCCTAAACAGATAGGATATACAACAAATTAAACAAAAAATACAAAACAAAGCACTTGTATTTTACTATACGACATGCTTTACTATTCTATATATATGTATCACGAAATAACCACCAAGTCTTTTAAACGTCCTACAATAATTATTTTATGTAGATTATAATTTGTGATAGCGCGACATATTACAGTGACAAATCGATTCAACTCAATAATTTCATTAATATTAATAATAAGAAGCTGAAATTATAACTCAATATTAACATAATATAAAGACATGTAGAGTAGTAGCGGGAAAGTTACCCTCACATCTATTTTTTCTAACTTTTGTGGCATAAATCCCAACGCGGCATATTTGATGAAGTTATCAATTCTTCTCGGAGCAGAACGTTAAACTAGCGCAATTTTAATACCTAATGGAAACACCGTATTAAAACGCATCATCCTCATGACAAATTAAAAGAGCGTAGTAAAATCCGCAACGTTACCTCGTTCCTCGTTTGTGTTATCTCTCTTCCAGGAAACGCTAAGGTATAAATCAATACGTTTACGGTAGAGTGGAAAGGATGGAGTGGAATGAGTAAGTGAGTGAGGGAGTGAGTGAGTGAATGAGTGAGAGAGGGGAGGGAGAGAGAGAGAGAGAGAGAGAGAGAGAGAGAGAGAGAGAGAGAAGCGGAAGAGACGCTACGAGGATATATCCCGGCAAGTCTCCTTTCGACCCTCTTTTTCTCTTGCCTGTGAGATCACCGTGGGCCCCGCAGCTGAGATTCGCATTAGAGAAATTGTTGCCGTGGGGGGTGTAGACTGCAGCTGGGGAAAAAGATGGAAGGAGCATTTACATTGCTTTGACCAATCAAGCGTTGGGACGATTTAAATAACCGAACTACTGCTTCAGTCTCTCCGGTTCTTTCTTTGCTAGCAGCAACGACTTCTTGCAACTGCCTCACTCACGGAACTACTCTGTCTCCCGTGCTTTTTCTCCGCTTGAACTTTTTCCCTTCCGCTGCTCGGGATTCTTCTTCGTCGCCCTTCCGCGATCTGTCTTTCATTCGGCCGTTCATTCAGTCGATCTTCCGTTTCGTGTCGAGCGAGCGAGAGAGTGAAATATGCAAAGTACCTCGATTATCGGGCACGGCGATTTCTCTACAGATATTTTTCTTCCACGAGATGGTTCGGGAAATAATTGGATCTAACGATAGATAGGTCGTCGTCTCGCGGAAATTCTCGTTCTTATGGTAATGCTAGGCAATAGAACGAATTCGATATCACTGCAGGGAAGTCGAGATTATTGTCAATACTCGGGAGATTTTTTTCCAATTGGTGGAGGTCATCGAGTGTCGAGCGATAATTCTATTTCATGTTCTCGGTGAAGAGCGCGATATAAAACATGACTTTGTAGCCTACGATAATTGCATTTTCAATTAAACGGCTCTCTAAAGGAAATACACACTAATTAATCTCAGTACGCTTCGAGTTTCACATTTAACAATATTTAGTTAAACATTTAAAAAATTTAATTTTTAATTAAACTTTATTTGTATAAATGAAGCAAGTAAAATATAAATTTTATTATAAAAAAAAAATATCATTATGGAGCCAAGATAATACTTCAACTTATAAGAACTTGTAAGAAATTTACTCGTCTTCAGATCAAGAAAAGGAAATAAGAACCCTGATCCTTGATGATTTTTCTTAAATAATAATTCTTAATTGCTGTTAGTGTTTATCTTTTGTTGCACATTAATCCGCTTTAACGAGAAAAAAAATGTGGGACCCGTCCATGGAGCAAAATTTTACTGCAAAGTTTAGTTTCAGGATTATCGCGAGAGCACGTGTACATTATTTACTTCGAAACTTCGAAGTTGTGAAGCTTACGCAGGTTAATACGTTACACGGACCAGCGAGGCGAGGTGCCTGCGAACTATCCAATGCAATATTGCGACGAGACCGGCTGTGAATGGCGCGGCAACCTTCCTATTTCCAGCGTAATGCTGTATATGTACATGAACAAGTTCGTACGTATGCGTGAAATGGTGTGCAACTTAATAAGTCTTTCTCACAAACCGCATTACGTTACTCGGGGGCGCATCGAAGATAAAAAGAAACGACTAAATAAAGATAACTAAACGAAGGCATTAAAGAAATTAAATAAAATTTATGTCTTTACTTTTCCGTGCGAAACGATTAGATATAATAGACGTGCAAGTCGATATTTTATCCACAATCGCTATAGATTATTACAGAAAACGCTAGGGTTGACAGTAACGCGTTACTTGTAACACTGTTACTTTGTTGATCGTTACCTTGTTATAATAACGATTTAATAATGACATTGTGAATTTTTATGACCGTAATGGTAACATCAGAGTTAGAAAAATCAATCCTTACTTGTAACGGATTGAAAAAGTCATTTGTTATTGAAAAAAATAACTTCTTTTTCCATTAATTTGTAGTTACTTTTTTACTCGAATTACTTGTAACGAGTAACGTTACGCGTTACTTATTTTTAGTAAGTAACGCGTAATGACAAATTATTTTTCAAATTGACTTTTCTAATCTTAGCACAACCTTAGCATTTAATTAGTTAGCGTTATAAAAAACAATATTGCAACATCGTCATTAAATTGTTTACTATAGAAAGTAACGACAAAGTAATTGAAAAATAACGTTTGCCAACCTTGGGAAACGCTCGAATTTTCTTCCGAAACTCACGAACTATTGCGGAATGACAAATAATGGAAATGCTGAATTTTTATTAATAAATTAAGAGATTGGATACAGCAAACTAACTGATTGGAATAGCTGTCATAACGTTCACTGTTATGAAAACGCGGTTAACCGACGTGCGCGATCGTACGCGGAATAAACGTTTCGGTTATATACCGCAGGAATTTTAGAGTTACACTTTGCAGGCACGTACGACGGGATATGCGAGGTACCTACAAACAACACACGTGGCGATATTGCATTCGTCCCGGCTGCAGCAGGATAATATGTAACCACGGCTCTATCTACTTGCGGTGCAATACGCGACACGGTCTTGTGTGTGGTCGTGATATAAATATATCTCTGTTAATGGATCAAAGAGAGAACGGCGACGATAATTAAAAATAGGCCGCGCAATTAAATGATTTGCTGAGAAACAATCGTCGATTTATGTCGAAATTATATATATATATATATATATATATATATATATAAAATGTTCGATAATTAAGTATCGTTCTTTTATCGTGAGTCAGTGTTAAATAACGTGAGCGCAAATAATTTAGCGAGCGCGCAATTTACGTTTTCGAGCTGATGTCAGTCGCGTTGATGCTATAATGTTTCGTGTTTTACGAGAAATAATCGCGAATGAACATGTAATTGGACCCGTTTTGATTTATTGGCACCGTGGCGAGAAGTTCGCCGTCCGTAATTTATCACAGATTACGCTGTCGGATTTACAAGCCGCTGGCCCTCGGCTTACAAGGTCGTAACAACGTCATAAGAATTTTACATCCAGAGGACGAGATGCGACGGAATAGCTAGCTCGTTTGTTCGGGGACAAGCGACTTCGCGGACATTCCACGCGCCAGTGTGTCTCGGTGCAACCACTTCCGGTGCAACACAGTGCGGTCGCGGCGACCACAGCTTGCGAGTGTTAAGCATAAACAACGTGGAGCTACATGCAATATGACGACATGCATACGTCGGCACTGCCTGCGACGTAATTCGACGTGCTTGAACAGCGTCCACTGAAGTAACATTATGGGAGACGAATGATTAAACAACGAGTGAGAATTTAATTTATTGCAGGTTGAAATATGAAAGAAATATAATGCTCGTAATTGAGAGAACGAAATATTCCAGATCTCGATAGATTTTTAATATAAGCTTGCCATTTTATAGTGCAAATGTATGTAGCGTGCATTTAAAAATTATTTGAAATACCGTGCGTTTATTATGATCGAATTATAATGTACATTTATGTTCGCGAAGGTATAATTTTAAGTATTGTTAGAGAGAAAGGTGATATTATATTATAGCTTTCCATTCACATTTATACAATAACTTTAATAATAATCAATATTTAAGTTAAAAATTTAATAATTACATTTGTCAAAGTGTTGTTCAATCTTAGACTCAAAGTTATAAAATATTTATTACTTAAAACGTTATGTATAAAAGTATAGCGATATTGTATAATAAAGAGAAACAGACCTAATGTAGCCTCTCTACAAAAATAATTTAAAACTTTTCGTTAAAAAAGCACAGTATTTGATTACAAAATTATGTATTTAGAAAAAAAAAATATTACAAAATTTATAAAAAATATATATACGTACACATAACTTCTTCTGATATAGGCTATTTAGTACTGAAAATTTGTATCTATATACAATGTGGACTATAAATTAGCAGTTACAATCGATTTATTGTATAATTATTTTTACATGAAAACTTCGAAAAAGAGAGTAAAAAAAATCAGCATTTAAGAAAGTGTCAACTTTGCTCGAAATACGTTCAGTTAAATTAAATACTAAATAATGAACAACACACTCAAATGCATATATATTTGTGTGATAATACTTTCGAAAAGAAGAATAGATAATACTTTCGAAAAGAAGAAGCATGTATAATTAAATGTTAAAATGAACTTTGAAATCATTCCTATGTTATAATAAACATCAGTTATTATGTATATTGACATAACAAAGATATGATATAAAGAGGCTATTAAATAAATGATTCCATAAATGATTATTGGAATTCGCTAATATTAAAAGAGGCCATCATATCTAAAAGCTATAATATCACCTTTTCCTTTAATGTTTTAATTGTACATATTTTATGTAATTTTCGAATGTTACAAATAATAAAATATTACACAAATCTCGCAATTATTATGCTACAGAGCTTAAATAATAAAATACCATTTATTCAATAGCATATAATATTATATAAAATGAATGGTTTGATATAATTAATAATCAGCAATTCCTCACGTAGATATTATTTACAATCCATCTGTGAAAAGTACGTCTGAATTACTCATAACGGGATAATTAACAATCATATAATGAGTGGGCTGGATTTTATCAAATTTATTATGTCTACCAAATTTGTAGAGACTGTTCTGCACTAAGAACTTCAATTGGATATGTACACTTCTACTGTATATTTCTCTATTCGTAAATAGTAATAATTTATGTAGAAGCAGAATAAGAAAAAAGAAGTAAACAATTCTTATCTAAATTAAATTATCAATACATGGAAAGAATGATTTAAAATTGATTTGAAATATTTAAAATTTAGCTAAATAAAGAAAATAATTTTGTTGGACTATAAAAATATGTAGAGCGCTCAAGCTGGTTCCTAGAATATCAAAATTTTTTGCAATATTGTTCATCATGCTTGAGTTTTCTATGTAAATATTTTAATAGTCCAACAAAATTGTTTTCAAATCCGTATGTAGCTAAATTTTTAGATATTCCAACAAAATTCCTTCCGTATAAAATATCAAAAATCAAATATCAAATATCATATTTTTTCTCTCATTGCATTATCTTTTTCTTTTCATTATCCATTTGTCCTACCAAACGTTAGAACTGTTTCGATTAATTTAAATGTAATTATTTCCTGATTTATTGAAATGGAAATATATTTTTCCTTTCTATTTAAAAGCATATATTGTAATTTGCCATTCTCAAATATTCATCAAATGGTCGAAGATCAGAAAGGTTGGTGATGTGTTGCATTTATGCAATTTGAGACTTCGATATATCGCGGTTGGTACTGTCAAAATGTCATTGGGCGTAAATTTAAAAAAGCCATCGAAAGCGGACGCAGTAACATGGAAGAAATGCTCGGGGCTGAGAACTGTAAGACATACGAAGCGACAAAAAAAGGAAAGAAATAAAATTCGTAGGATGAAATTAGCCGAACAATGAACGAATCGTCGGTGCATATACTCCAATTACGTGCAGCCGAACATGGCTTCGGGGTATGCAGAATTTCACGCGCTCAGGTATGTCTAATGCGCATATATCCTACGCGAGTTCCATTGGACGACAAAAAACATGGGCACATACGAACTCGGATAATTATCCCGTGTTGCATTGTTATGCAACTGCATTAGGATACCGATAATCACGACGTACCATGTATTTGCAGAAATAGATCCTATATTTTGCGAACATAGATAAATAAGATATAGTTATTAAATATTTTTAAAAAATTACTGTATAAAATAGTAAATTACGCATAAATATTTAAGACTATATAACATAAGTATTATATTTAAAAATATATAATATTAATAAAGGAAAAAATTGCATTTGTTAAAATGTTGTTGAATCGATTCTAGAGACTCAAAGTTACGAAATATTTATTACTTAGAATATTATTAATAAAAAATGTGGCGACATTATATAATGATTCGAAGAAAAAAATAGGTGATCTTTCACAAAAATAGTCAGTTTTGTTTAAAAAACAGTATTTAGTTATAAAATTAACAAAAAAGTAAAACATTTTAAAATATATACAAAAATGAATGTATAGCCACATAATTTCTGCATATAAGATGCTTAGTACTAAATGTCTCAGTATTAAAAATAATATATGTAATATAAACTACAGATTAATAGTAGAGCTACAATCGATTATTAAATAATTATTTTGATATAAAAATCTCAAAAAAGAGGTCGTGAGTACTCATAGAGGGTCACATCAGCAAAATGCTATGCTATTGTTTAAATTTGCAAAACTCAAAATATATACAGTCAAATAAAATATTAAATAGTAAATAACACACTCAAAAATACATATATTTATGTGATAATACACTCAAATTAAAAAAAAAAGAGGAAATAAGTGTAATTAAATGCTAAAATGTCCTCAGAAACGTTTCGAAATACTTGATTAAAAATGCGTTATGATAAATGCTAGCTGTTAAGTATTGATATATTAGTGTGTCATGATGTAACAACGAGCTGCTGAACAAATAATTTCAAAAGTAATCATCAGGATTCGCTGAATATAATAGCGGAGTTATTAAGGGAAGCCACAATATATACATTAGCCATAATGCTACCTTCTTTTCTAATAATATATTTCTAATGTATCTCTCTCTTTAAATTCAATTCAAAGAACACATTTGAAAACATATATAATAAAAGACAATCTATTTAGAAAAATTATTATTATATCTAGTGTTTTTAAATAAATTAAATAATGCTTTTTATATCCTCAATTTTATTTTCTATGAAATATTTTTGGAGAATTATATTAGAGATATAAAAAAATGTAATCGATTATCATTACTACAGATTTATAAATACTTATGTGTAGATTAAAGTTTTATATTTATATAAGAAATTTTGCTTGCACGAAAAGTTTATTATGTCGTTATGCTATATATGACAGAAAAATTCTACTAGTAACGATAAAAATGAGATTATTCAATAGCGTGTAGTTTTAGAACATAACCTTAGGCCATGTCAAACTTCCTATGTGTACAGCTGTATTAACATGAAAATGAATTTTCCGCACGTGAGTTTCGTACATGCAAACAGTAGCCACAGATATTAACAAGCATGAAAAGCCCGCGGCATGACATGTGACACAATGTGCGTGTGATAAAAGAATTTCGTGTTATAAGGGCGGCAAATACATAAGGAGTTTTTGCAATATCCTTTATTCAAATACGATGAATGCTAAAGTCAGGTTATCTTCTTTTTAACAACTAATTAAGAAAAGAATAACATAACTTTAGCATTTACCGTATCTGGATTCACGTTATCGCAAAAAACTCCCTAATATTGCCAACATCGTAATAATTTCGCGTATCGGTTTGGGCTGACGGAATTTTGTTATCGCGTTGCTTCTCACCATGGTCGGGAAGAAACGAGAAAAATTACGTTTGCACGACCTCATCGTGGCGGAGTTCAGTTACCTAAATTACCTTCGAGCCTCGATTGGAAGGGCAGGTAAATCATTGTCATTATAACATCGTTGCGGAATTGCATTTTGAGAATATTATCTAAAACGTTTTCTTTTCACAACATAATATTTTTCAGTATATTAATTTCCTTCATCTTGCACCTTTTACTATGAATTCGGAAGGATAAACGCGCTAATTACATGCGATTCCTGAAACTCGGATTAATCCAGAGTAGAACGCGGTACCTTCGTACATATACGCGTGCTCCAGCAATATCACGCACGCAGCGTACGCATGAATGGTAAGTGCGCTCTTTAGATGTAACGTAATCACGAAATTGCATGCCTGACGACGATAGAGAATGCAAGAAACCGACGAAATCTCCATATTAAAGCAAAATCAATTACTTCTTAATGATTATTATTTTAGTGTAATGGAATATGTAATTTTGAAAATTAAGAAGAAGAAAGAAAAGGATTTTCTCAAAAATATTACATGAAGAGTAGAACGAATTTATTTGAAGCAGAAAAGATCAATTAAAGTTTAATCAAAGCGGGTTGGTGTCTAATAATATTTTTGTGCGAATTTTATGAAACTGAATTCCTAGTCCAAGCTAACTGCGTGCCGATTATTGATCGGTCTCGAAACATAATCCTAAATAAAAAGTAGAATAAGTAATAACACAAATTAACAAATTTAATATTACTGATGTTAATGGGCATTAGAGTTCGACCGAAATTTTGGTTTTGGTTTCGATTTTGGTCGGTTTTAATAAAAAATTAGAGTTTCAGTTTGATTTCGGTTTCGGTCGGAATTAAGAGAAAATTTTGATAGATGAATCGAAACTGTACAAGTTACAATACCTCAAGGAGCGTTTAAAAAACAACTGTTTAATTTTAATTATTAATTCGTTGTTTAAATTTAAAATAATTTGAGTGCAACAAATTTTGATGTGATCCTAACTGATAATAACTGTGATTTGATTTCTTTAAAAGTTGAAAATGCAAATATTGTTATATTGTAGATATTTTAATAAAATCTTGTTTTCTAAAGAGTACATAAAGTCATGATTTCTGAAAATTATACGATTTCCGTAAAATTAATCTAAAAATGTCGATTTCGACTTCGGTCGAAAAAAAATATGATTCCGTTAGCTTCTCTCTCTCTCTCTCTCTCCTCTCTCTCTCTCTCTCTCTCTCTCTCTCTCTCTCTCTCTCTCAGTAAGATTTATCTAAGTTTCGGTTTCGATTTTGTTATCAGCTGAAATTGAATGACCAAATATTCGTTTTCGGTTTCGAGGTCAAAATGTGATTTCGGTCAGATTCTAATGGACATTTTTAAAGTACTGTAGAGAATTTATTGCAAAAAAACATCACTGAAATTCGAATCTAGATCTCCCTTATTCCATGCGGACGTCTCAGTTCGACTACCGAAGCATATTGTGAATTAATCGATTAATCAATTTTTTTTTAACTCACTTTAAATATTATGAATACGCTCGGCCCGCAATACACAAATGTTTTTCTATGATACATAACTTTAATTCCATTAAAATCGTAAACCGAAATAAATTGATTGCCTAAACGAACGAGATCGCGTTTATGTCAATTGTCTACAAATTTGGTAACATTGTTTACAGGCGCGCTGTGTAAGCGGCAAGCGTTGGCTTTAAAGTGATTTTCGATATCGTTAATACCTTCAATACATCCTGATGTAACTTGATTTCGTTACTCCGCGTAAATCCCGTGCAACGAGCCGGCCGATGGTATCGGCGTGTAGTTCGATTTTCGTGACACTTCATTAATTACCGAAGCGCGTTTACCATGTAATTTAATTAATGTCCGCCAGTGTCACGCGGACCGGATGGCGCGGGCGGGAGAAACGAGCTCGCAGTTAATACACGAACTGTTCGCCGTCGCATTTTTTACGGAAGAGACGCTGCATTACGTTAATTGAAACTCGCCAACGGCGCTTGTGCCGCGATCTTGCGAGCTTGTAATTTTACAAGTGCGCGGCGACCGTTTCTTTCCTTCCCCTCCCCTCCCCAGACATAGTTACGTCATTAACTCTTTCTACCGATGCTGCATTATTTGTCTTGCCTCTTTGCTGCATTTTCTGTGCAACGTGTATACCCTTCTTATATTCTTATTCTTATTTTATACAACTTGAAGTTAAATTTTAAATTACGAATGAGGTTTCACTTATATAACATTAAAAATAAGAAAAAAGGATCAATCAAAAATTTTTTGCTGAATAGAAATTTGGCTGAAGAGACGTAGAGACTTTGTATTCGTTTGAAAGGGGATAGTTGAGAGAAAAAAAAATGTCGTTTACTTTGTTTAACTAATCGGTTCAAGTTAAACGATGTTTGAGTGAAAAGTGCATACACCTTGCAGCAATCTAATACCTCAAAGAAAGGTATGCAAGCTGGTGATGGCTTGCCGACAAGAAAATCCCGCAGTCAGGATAACACACGGTTACAGCCAATAGCACGCGTGGAGAACAACGGCTTGCGGCCTAACGCAGGAAGGTTGCACCATGGATAGGGTAGGTAGATAGGTGACTGAGGATGGGAAGTACAAAAGCTTTCAAGCTTCCACCGTCCTCTGTTACCTCCGTTTTACGTACACACGTACAACCTGTGCGCTTGGATAGCGTGGCAAGGCCGTCTCGAATAGGCAGGAATCCGCCCTAACTTTATGCGGCTCTTATTAAATTCCAGCCAACGAGAATCGTTGAGAACGACACGCTAGGCGCACCATTATTTTACGCTTGCACCCTCCATCGTTCATGCGATGTTCGCGCGAAAGATTCACTTCGACTGTCGCGTCGCGACGTTAATTGGTGCGAAGATAAAGGATAATTAGTTTTTGTTACGGCAGTTGCATTAGATGGGATTAATTTATAATGGAGGTAGTGGCCTTTTCAAATTGCAACAATATACGAGTGCTCGTTTTCAATTAAGAATAGGAACGATAAAATGTGATCAAACGTATAACAATGTCGAAGAAGAAGTAGTCATTACGGTTTTGTTGTCAGATTGGGTAACCTGTTGAATGCACTTGAAATACAGTCTTTTGTTTACGCAAAGACTTCTACATGCTCTGATAACAGGCACGAAAATTGTTGACAATTACATGAAGATAGTCAGCATTGATAAGAGTATTGAGAATAACGTTTTAATTGTATGTATATAATGAACATAGGAATACCTATAGCATGCAGTGTGCATGCGTTCATGCAAAATAATCATACAAT
>NW_011626978.1:4069-22873 GCF_000204515.1 Acromyrmex echinatior
AAAACGCTACGAATTAATTCCAACACCTAATAACTATTATGAAAATTGCAAAATGCTAGAGTACTTTTCTTTTCAATTTAATCCATTCTGCCCCTATGCGAAAGATTTATCATTATTTTCCAAACACTCTATATATAAGCAGCTTGGCAGTTTATAAAAATCTATAGCAACGTAAATTATAGCTTAATAGAACTACAATTAATTCAAGGAATAATTAATTTGAAATAAAAATCTCAAAAAAGAAGCCGTGAGTAATCAATACGCATAAAGGACCACATTAACAAAATGCCATGCTATTGTTTAAATTTGCATAACTTAAAATATATACAGTCAAATAAAATGTTAAATAGCAAACAATACATTCAAATATACATATATTTATGTGATAATATGCTCAAATTTAAGAAAAATGAGGAAGTAAGTGTAATTAAATGCTAAAATGTACCTCAGAAACGTTTTAAAATACTTGAAAGTGAAAATGAGTTTTAATAAAATATAATAAATATACGTATAAAAGATGTTTTTTTTGTTTTAAACGCGATTTTTTTTAAAGCTATTTTTAAAACATATATAAAATATTAAAAACATGTTTAAAAAAAAACTGAATGTCTATTTTTTTTTTAAACACGTTTTTTATCCCTGCTTCCCTCACTCCGTCTGGCGCATTATCTCGCTCGCGTTCTTCATCTTTCCAATGGTTTTAAACAAATTTCTTTGACAGCAAAAAATTCGAGAATTTTTCAAAAGCGAATTCAATTCTTCTTTGACAAATTGATGCCAGACAGAACTTTTAATCTTTAAAATTAGAGCCAGTGATTTAAAAAGAAAAATTGTTATCTCGACTCCTAATAATTGGAGAGAATAATCTTTTTTTTTAAATTCGTAGAAGAATGTCAGATTTCGAATGCTTCACACGGCTATTTGATATGATGCATATTAATGAAATTATTTTTATTTTTTTATATGGAAATAGATACCCACTATTTAAAATCATTTTGTAATAGTTTAACTGCAAAAAAATTGTTTTATTAAACGTACATGATAGTGCAACTCTTGAAGAAGCAAAATCCCTATAAATTGCTATACGACTGCTCAAAGATGAAGAAATTAAGTTTTCCGCAGACAAGTTTAGTAAACAAATGGCTTTTTGCAAAAATTAATGAACATTTTCAGGCTTGTTCAGGGCTAGATTTGTTCGCCACGAGGGGTACATTTTACGAGAATTTCAAAGCTTTGCGTTTAAATCTCAATGAATACAGAGCGAGCGAAAAAAGTTGTCGATGTTTTTTAATTTTTTTCTACTGAACTAATAGATCGATTTTAATATGCTGTGTCTTATTTTGTAGGTATTTCGAATATCTACATTTTTTATACTAAATTTTTTTCCATACAATCAATATCTTTCGTTTTATAAGCAAAAAACATGCTTTTTGCAACTATTCGATTTTTTATCGCATACCTTCTTCACAAATTTCGAGTCTTGAATATACGCGTTTCTTTTCTGATGGTCTTTCGAGACTTTCTTTTTTGAAAAGGGATACTGGTTTATAATTTTTTTCTGGTAACATTCTACTTCTATTGAATTATTCTTGCTACTCAAATTTATGAAGGAGAGATACATAACGCGCATGAAAAATCGTAACAATTAAATATCTCGTAAACTGTTGCATTTTAACATGATTTATACTATTTTGGATTAAGGGCAGGGATACACTATTACTACACTTTAGAACTTATATGCTATTTAGGATGCCCGCCGCCCCTTATTGATGTCTAGGGCCGCCGAGCGGCTGAGATTACCGAGAAAGCATTTTCGGTCGCTTGAAACAAGCTACTAGTGGGAGAAGAAGTGTGCTCGCTGTATCGACGCGCCGCAGGCGAGCATACGGACATGGCCTTGTGCTTGTTTGTGTGTTACAACGCCATTGTTACATCATGCTAAATGGCCCAACTTATAGGCGTGGAAAAATGACGTTTTGTCGACGAAATTTATGTTGCGTACCATTTCGTTATTATTTGCCTAATTGTGAAAATGTGTCTCATACTTATCAAAGTCGTAATTATCGATGAAAATTAAAGTTAGACTAGTAGTAGTCTTGGAATTTTATATCTAAAAGCGTATATTTTACTCGTTTCAACAGCTATTGGATCATGTGTTTCTGTCCGAATATATAAACTAACTTTACATGCCTTTTACGACAGTTACTGACTGTCAAGGGAGGAAAGGACAGTTTTTATCAATTTTTACAAGTGTTTTAAAGTGATCTCGTCATTTCGTTTCATCCAAATTGTCTTTATTTAAAAATGGACGCAACATAAATTAACTTGTCATTCCTCACTTCTGACGTCACGATTCCAACATGGCCGCCGCGACTAGCAGGAGCCTTAATATTAGAAAAACATTCATATTTAAGAATTACAATTGTCGAAGCCCAATGGAACGAAATCTCTCCACCTATTCTTATACCAATGTGTAATTGTTCCGTAAGATAAACATGGTATCCCAGTTTTCCAAATGATCTCCACGAAACAAGATGCAGCGCTTTTAACATATTTTTTATTAGAAATTCGAAGAGCGGGTACTACAGTGCCACCCGTAGTAATCACGGATTTTAGTCGAGCGATATATAGTCGCTTTAGTGCATGCATTTGCTGATTGTGCAGATCTAAAACATTATTTATAACATTGTTATCACGTTGTATAGAGAATAATGAAGCAGCTCTGCCAGGCTTATACTTAAGACTGGACATAAATCACTTAATAAAAATTGTAAGCAATTGAGAGTGTTTGCGAAAATTACCAAACAATTTTATTTGAGATGTCTTACTCAAGCATATAAAATGCAATCAATGACAGAATTAAATTCTTTTTTGTCGTCTGTATTAGTCGTAACTTTAAGCGAAAACATTGACTATGTCGATGGTACTTCTGAAACTTGTTTACAATTAGCTAACAATTGTATTAAAGGTGTGCATGTTGAAGATATTAACATCACAAATTTCAATACCACAGAACCATGTGATGATTTCTCGAATTCCGAACATACTTCTTTATCTTAGCAGAAATGAAGTAACAGTTTATATGGCAAAGCAAATGCTTTAGCATTACAATCCCAAAATGAGAGCATAGTTAATGCATTTTATATTCCTACATCTAAAAAAGGTAAAAACGTTAATAGAATATTTACTGCTGTGGACAGGTGTAATGCGTCCTTATTTTAAAACTGGAATAGAAGTATCAACATCTTCTTCAGTCGAATCACTTTTCGCTGAATATAAAACACGACTTTTCAAAGACTTATTCCGATGAGAGTTGATAAATTTAGTAGCAAGTCATCTCGATTATCTGGATGGAAGATTGCGTTTAGATTATACCGCAAACGCTTCTTTGACTGGATCAGAATTCAAAACATCTCCGAAACAGAATCAGATATATGTGCACGAATCCGATGAACATTCCGATATTTCAAATAATTCTGTTACATCCAATTCCTATAATAGTAACAAATAAATCTGTTACGAAGTAACAAATAAATCTGTTACGTTCATTTCTGATACTAACGAAATAACAGATAATTCTGTAACAAATAATTTGAACAGTACAGACTCCATTAATGACGACTCTCAACATTCAAGCCTATTCCAGAGAATCGAACTCATTAGTCTCTATTTCTAATGATACATCAAACTCTATTTCTAATGATCCTTTGAATTATCAAAAAAATTGGATGGATTTGATAAACAAAGATAAAAAGTCTGGTAATGTTAAAAAGAAATTTTACTTGAACAAGTGTCCCAAATGGGAAAGCGAATCAATAGATACGATTTTTATTCCAATAATGAAAAAACAGTAATTTGTGTCAATCTGTAAAATTACGAGGCGAAACCGTAATGGTACGAAATACCTGTGCTTTCGATGCTCTTCTCTATATTACTGCACACATGATAGGTATGGATGAAAGAATATAAATACCATATTCAAGACATAGATGATTGTTTCTTACAGTTAGCAAAAAAGATCTTGTTAGGAAAGATAACAAGAAACGAATATATAGCAAGAGCATCTTTTCTGATAAATTTGTCACTATTCGTGCAATATAAATATATTAGATGCTTCCAATCATTGGACGTCATGTGTAATCTAGCCGAGTACACTTTTCTCTCGTTACCAAGCGTACATAGGATAAAAAAATGTAAAACGTGTGATTATTCGAATGAGAGAAACTTCGTAACACTAAGCATAAATGTAAATGTGATATTACAGAAAGGACTTGAATACATACAAGAGGCTGTCAACGATGCAATTACACCGAAACAGTTGCGTAAAATGCAATAATTTGTGCAATATAACAGAAAAATATGGCCTACAAATTATAATAGATACAAGTAATCCTAACAGATACTAAACTATCCTAACAGTTACCTAAAAAATATAGGATCGAAAGCTACGACATATAATTTGGATAACATTTCAAAAAATATTTCAGTAGGTAACAACGAATATATTCTTAGAGATGTTGTACACTATATAGATCGAGCGAGACATTATACGGCAATAATATTTACGAATATGTCGTGGTATGAATACGACGATTTACAATCAAAACGAATACAAATATTACCGAAAAAATATACAGTAATACCACATGTGTTACTATGCGAAAATAAAACAAAAAAAGGATAACCAACTTAAGAGTACAGAATAAGCTATACTTATATTAACATATTATTATATCATATTATTATTTCATAACATATTATTATTTCAGTTTCAGGTAACAATATTTTCGATTTGATTAAAACATATAACAGTTAAAATATTCGTGTACAGATAAGTATTGTACACGTTAACTTTCTACACGATAACTCTGCGAGTTAAAGGGAAGACATTATAGAGATAACAAATTACAAAAAAAAAATTACAAATAAAAAAAAAATAAAAAAACCAAAAACAAAAAAATTAAAAAATAAAAATAAAAAAAAAGGAACCATAATCTCGTCACGTCCACGTCGTGGTTCCGGGTTACGCTAAGTACGAGATGAATATAACTAAACTATTATACAGGAGAAAGTGGTGCTATAGTCAGTGTATGAAAGGTGATCCTTTTTAACATTTCCGCTATTAGATGGTAAAATTTAGTAACTACTTAGGGAAATAATTTCTCAGTAGATCGCCATTATACCATGACGATAATATACACATACACAATAATCAGAATTAATTACATACAGAATTAATTACATATTAAAGCGTGTAAATTGTAAAGAATTTCGAAACGTTTCATTAGATACATTTTAGAACTAAATTGCACATACTTCCTCACCTATCTTAATCTTAAACGTATTATAAATATATGTATATTAGAGCGTATAGTTTGTTATTAAAAACAACAGGAAACATTCAAAGCCATACGATAAGCATCATACATGTTGCCCAAATAGAACCTTTCTCGGGGTTTAAAAAGTGTTTAAAAAAATCAATAAATTATTTCTGTCACTAGAACTCCTCGGAACTAATTAGTATACATTTAGAATTATACGATAAACACCATATATCACAGAATTGTAATCGCTCAGCGTATCATCTTTTTTCTCGTAATGGCCATTTTTAGGCAATAAAATTGTTTAAAAATTAAATTAACAATGTTAATCGCCAGAACTCTTCACAGAACTATGTAACTTTTCAATTCTACAAGAAAATGTGGTTTTGAATCTTTTTTGGCAAAATAAATGATGTGTGAACCTGGCATATCATTTTGTAGTTTGGGTTTCTCGTCTTTAATGACCGGAACTATTTGTTTAACTTATATAGAATTATAGAACTATCGAAAATAAGCTCAGAACTCTTTATGTTTAGTGAGTTTTCACCAAGTGATACGCCAACTTCACAGACACACAAATTGTTGTATAACAATCAGTATTTATTTACAATCCTTCGATCCTCTAAAGCCACGGTTGTCACATGTCCGATATAACTGAAGAAACAAGCAATCATTTGCTTGGCAGCACTGCGTGCAGCATAACTTTTGTTGGTTTCGGTTCATTTTGAAATACCCAAACAGCGGATTGTTGTTTACTTTCGGGTTCATACGAATAGATCCATATTTCGTCCCCAGTAATGATGTTGTAGACCAAATTTGACTGATCTTGGTTGAATTTCTTGAGCATTTCTTTGCTCCATTTAACACAAGCCTGTTTTTGAGCTTCGGTCAAATTGTGTGGAATCCAATGACTGTAAAGTTTCCGAACGCTCAAGTGATCATGCAAAATCGTATGTATTGCTTTCATGTCAATGCCTAAGGATGCCTGAATCTCGCGGTATGTGATATGCCGATCTCGCTCAATCATTTCACGCACAGCATCAACATTAGTGGCAACAACAGACGTGGATGGACGAACTTCACGGAATTCGTCACAAAGAAAGGTACGTCCACGCCATTCGGCAAACCAATTATAAACAGTCCTATAGGATGGTGCTTCATCCCCAAAAGCCAAATGAAGTCGATCGATGCATTGTTTTGGAATTAGATTACATTTGTAATCGTAAAAAATCATTGCCCGAAAATGTTCACACGAAATTTCCATTTTCTCATAAAATAACTTCTTTTATACTAAAATACTATACAAACAAAACTAGTTGGCTTGGGTACAAACTGTCAACTGAATTATATAAGGTTATAGGTTAAAAACGTCTAATTTTATGGATATGATAGTAGCAGAACGTTGGCGCAACTGGAAGTATTAAATTGCAGAAACTTTTCCAGCAGTCTACGTATCTTTTTAATTCAGAATTATATAATAATATATGTTAACGAACTCATTATATAAAAATAATATTTACATTAATAATAATAATAATAATAATATTAAACAATAATAAGTAAATTAAAAACAATAATTGATTAAATACTGTGTGAAAATTGTAATTAAATAATTGCATGAAAAAATATTATATTTCATAACAATTGTAATTAAATGTGAAGTTGTAATTTAATAATATACACGCACGCATGCACGCACATACGCGCGCGCACACACATACACACACACACACACACACACACACGCGCGCGCGCGCGCGCGCGCGCACACACGCGCATGCATTTATTACGAGCATATTTTATCGTATATAAATATAACAATCTTACACATAATTTTATTAACCTTTTGCTATACTTTTTTCTTACAAATTAAAAAAAAATTAAACTTTGTACGAAGGACGTATCACGACTCTCACTCGTGATACTCATGTTTGGCCTGATTTCCTTATCACGATTTCTCATACAATATTGTAGGCGAAAGAGTTAATTATATTTTATGGATAGGAGATCCAGCTAACCTGCAATTTCAATTTGCTAAAGGCGGCCACATTTCTGATTCGAAATCGACGCATGCGCACTAAAAATTGGGGATTACATAAAAAGTTCAGTGTCCATATTGTATGTACTTATACTGTACTTAAACAGTAAGGGTCTTCGCACAATAAAAGAAATAGGGAACAGAGAACAGAGAATAAGAATTTCAACCTATTAAAATCTGTGTATTCCACAATGGTTTCTGACTTAGGTTGAAATTCTTATTCTCTGTTTTCTGTTGCCTGTTTTTTTTATTGTGCGGAACTCCTAAGTGTTGATACGCTGTACTATAAATCATGTACACTAATATATCATGTACACTTTTTATTACTGCTTTATGTATGTGGCGTTGCGAGCGTTAGTTGGTTCTTCTTTCGGGTTTTCTTTCCTTTCCCTCTCTCTGGTGTTCTGCGTACGGACCTCGTGTAAGCCTCTGCGATAGATAATAGGTTAAAGCTCAGTAAGATTAAGAATCACCTTGTGTTCACTGCGAGATCGATTACTGCTCATGTCATGTTCGGTAATTGTTAGCGTCGTCAGATAAATACTCATAGTGTATATTTTCTTAGTTTCCCGTATTCTAACCTAGCAACGCGATACCGATATCCGAGCTGTCTTACACATGTAATCACGTCTCTATTTTTGTAATCTATACTTTCTAAATAATCATTCAAGTTTATATTAAACTGGCATTTGAGTCAGAATCAACGAGTAACATTCATTCGCTAACTTAACGATTTTCCGCCAATTATTCTTCGCCATTAGTTAGTCATCGCCGGCGTCACATTAGGCACAGCAGCCACAATGTAGCCACACGTATGTGGGGAACTACGTTCTCAATACCTCACTAGCGCAGCGCGCGGAGAAAGCCTAGGGATTTAGTAGATAGCGAGTTGCCTACAAGCAGCGCCAGAGAAAAAAGGGAGATAAGATATGGCGCTCGTCCTGTACGGATGTATTCACATGTACTCCAATAAAATTCACTGTTACAAGTTACAAGAAGAGTGGTCGATTTTTATGCCTTCCATCACGTTATACAACGAGCGTGGACTCGTTTTGAGATTCCGACTTGTCCATCGAGTCGTTCAATCCCCACATTGGTGACCCCGACGTAATCGAGAGGAAGAAGCGATTGACCGATAACCGTCGTTCGAGCAATTTCGAAACGAACTTGGTTGCGGACCGAGCAGGAGGCTCATCGCCGACGCCGTGGCCGATAAGGAGGCCCATTGCCGATGTCGTGGGCAGCGGGAAGCCCATCACGATATCATGATCGGGCGCAAGGTCACTGAGGCCGGGGCCGGCAGAAAGATCTCGCCGTCGGAAGCATCGCAGGAGTATACAGCGACAGGCGCGCAGCGTGCCGCCTCCGTGGGAATCGGACGGGCTAGCCCAGGCGTTCGGCACACCATCGTCCTCGCCGTCGCCGCCATTGGGTCCAGTGAGGTGCGTCATCGCCGCCATTGTAGTCGGGCGAGTTGCGTGCGCAGTGCATCAGCTTCGGCGCGTGTGATCCTACATAACCTTAGAGTAAATTCTCCACGTTTGCTTCGCGAGGTCAATGCATGAATGAGAATTAACGATTCCTCCATCTCTCACAATTGGCATTAAGCGATCATTTTATATAGCGTGCGCATTAGCGGTTAGTACTTAAGGCCGTTAGGGAATACTGATTGTTCATGAACCTCGATACGGTGGACGTGTAGTCATGGCTCCTCCCACCGTTGAGGAATTGCAGGAGCAGTTGATGCAGCTGCAAGCGACGCTTCGGCAGGTGCAGGGCAACGTGGTCGGCCATGTCGCGCACGTGGATTCATATAGGATTCCGAAAATTCTGCCGTTCTTAATCAAAGGTGTTGTGGTTCCTTTAAGTCGAGGCCACGTTCAAGGCCGCCCGAATCACAGGTCAAGAAACTAAGGCGCATTACGTGATTATGTCTTTGGACGCCGAGGCTGCCGCGTGCTGTAGAGATGTCATCGCGAAGCCCGACGAGAACGAACCATACACCAAATTAAAACAGCGGGTCATTGAAAGTTTTTCGGTGTTAGTAGAGAGCCAATTGCGGCAACTAATAAAAGGCCAAGTGCTTACGTCAGGGAAACCGTCGCAGATCCTCAGTCGGCTCCGCAACTTGAACTCTGACAAGCAATGTGACGACGCCGTCATCAAAACCTTTTTTTTCGAACACCTATCGCCGTACATTAGAAGCATTCTTGCGACTTCCGAAGGCACGGACCTGGAAAGCTAGCCAAAATGGCGGATAAAATAGTTGAAACCGTGGGTGATTCTGCGCAGTGTGCCGCCACATCGTTGTCAGAATCGAAGCCGTCCGATTGAAGGGCTGAGATGGACCATTTGACCGCCGCGGTGGCCGCCCTCGCGGCTAAGGTCGAGCGGTCCGACAGATCTCAGGCGAGAGACGGGGCAAACAAAAATCGTAAGCGTTCCAAAAGCAGAAGCTCTCGTATCTGCTGGCCGCATGGCACTTTCGGGACCCAGGAGCGAGTTTGCAAGGGAACCGACCAATCTCCGTGTAATTGGCCGAAGCCCAAGGCTTTAACGGACGGGAAGGCGAGGGAATAGAGTCGTCTGCCACGGAGGAAACAGGTATGGCGGGCATCGATTCTTCTGTCCGTTTCCACATCCGTGATCGAGTCACCGGAGAGCTATTCCTTGTGGATATGGGGGCGGAAATTTCGCTGTTTCCCAGCAGATACACGAAGAACAAAATTCCGACCGATTTCAAGCTTTAGACACGCGTATAGATACGTATGGGGAGTCGTTCCGAACGCTACATTTAGGGATACGTCCGCTCACATGGAATTTCTGCGTAGCATCAGTTTCGTACCCGATTATTGGGGTCGACCTGATTGCACATTACGGTCTCCTTCCGGACCTTAAGGGTTGCAGACTTATCGATTCACAAAACAATGTATACATGTCGGGCATTGTCAAATCGGTACCACAGCTTGTCATTAGCACGGTCAATCCCAGTACGAAATTCGCGAACATTTTATTTGAATTTCTGGAGATCACCGACTTAGAACAGGCGACTCCGAATTGCGGTAACGATGTTCGTCATCATATCATTACCACGAGCCCGTTGGTAGCCGAGCGTCCCAGGCGATTAAGTCCGGTAAAATTAAAAGCAGCAAAAGCTGAATTTCAACGGCTAGTCGAAGTCGGTATATGCCGTCCGTCCAGTAGTCCATGGACAAGTCCCATTCATATGGTGCAGAAAAAAGACGGGTCATGGAGGATCTGCGGCGATTATCGCCGTCTCAACGCGATCATCCGTACCGGATAAATTTCCCGTACCACATTTGCATGACTGCTCCTCCAACTTGCCTCCAACGTGGGAGGATCTATTTTCTCTAAGCTAGATCTGCATCAGGCATATTCCAACCAAATTGCAGTGGCACTGGAAGATATTCCGAAAACGGCTGTCGTTACGCCCTTTGGGCTGTTACAATATAAATTTATGACATACGGTCTTAGAAACGCGAATCAAACATTCCAACGTCAAATCTTCCGCGCATTAGGTGACCTGGAATTTGTGTTTGCATTCATCGACGACATTCTCATAGCATCGACGTCTCTTGAAGAGCACGAAGTTCACTTACGCATAGTGTTACAGCGATTAAAAAAGTTTCATTTACGACTCAATGTAGAGAAATGTGAGTTCGGCAAACAAGAATTAGAATTTTTCGGCTTTACGATTAACAGCGAAGGTTGTAAACCAACACTCGATAAGGTTCAGGCCATTCGCGAGTTTCCAAGGCTTAACACTATAGTTGAATTGCGTCGTTTTCTTGGGCTTGTCAACTTTTATCGTAAACTACTGCATAATGCAGTTACCGTTCAGACATCACTAAATGAATACCTTCGCGACTCACGCAAAAATGACAAACGGCCAATCATATGGACGCCGGCGGCTAAGGAAGCGTTTAATAAGTGCAAGGAGAGTCTGGCCAATGCGACTATACTCTCTCACCCCTCCGACGCAGCCGAGACGCGCCTCGTTTGTGACGCATCAGATTTCGCCATCGGGGTCGCCCTCGAACAACGCCTGGACGACTCGTGGAAACCGCTCGCGTTCTTTTCGCGCAAATTAAGTTCGGCGCAACAGAACTACAGCGCGTACGATCGGGAGCTTACAGCGATTGCTGAGGCAGTTAAATACTTTCGTTACTTCCTCGAAGGACGAATTTCAAGATCGTGACTGATCACAAGCCCCTCATCTACGCATTCATGCAACGTTCCGAAAAGGCATCACCCCGGCAACAGAGACAACTGTCGTTCATCTCGCAGTTCACCACACGTATCGAATATCTATCGGGCAATGACAACATCGTGGCAGATTCCATTGAAGCCATCCGTTTACTTGCCGAGATTGAACTAAATGAGCTCGCACAGCAACAAGAACAAGATGAGGAGTTACGGTCCATCCACGAATCTTCTGAATTTCCGCTTACTATGAAGCGATTCAATGGGGGCTGACGCATACTACACTGTGAAATGACCGGCGAGGCAATCTGCCCCTATATAGGATGGATATATATCCATCTTTACGAGATCGCGTCTTTCACATGTTCCATGACGCGGCTCGTCCGGGTCCTAAAGTCACTAATCGGTTAATCCGTCAACGGTATGTGTGGCCAAACATGCATCGCGACATTGCGAAGTGGTGCAAAAATTGTCTAGATTGTCAACAGTTAAAAATAACCCGACACGTTTAACTAAATCCTAAAAAATTTGTCGCGCCCGACGGGCATTTCGAGTATGTTCACATAGATTTAATAGGTCCTTTGCCTGAGTTGGACGGGTACAAATATTGTGTGACGATTATCGATAGATTTTCGCGTTGGCCAGTAGCAATACCTCTCAAAGACACCAAAGCCACACAGTGGCACGCGTGTTTTACGACAATTGGGTAGCAAATTTTGAAGCATCTAAAACGATAACTATGGATCAAGGTAACCAGTTCGAAGCACAACTTTTCACTGCACTTCTTCAGCTGATCGGCTGTCAACGGATTCATACCATGGCATATCATCCTGCCTCGAACGGTATGATCGAGCGGTGGCATAGAAGTTTAAAGGCCATAATGTGTCATACTAATGAAGGTTGGTCACGAGTACTTTCGACCATACTATTAGGTCTGCGTACTCATGTCCGCCTTGACACCGACGCATCGCGGAATTCATTTACGGACGCTGCGCGTCCCCGGATTTGGATGACCTCACTCCGAATCCCCAAATGTTCATCGATGAATTTCGCGAGGTATGCGCAAGGTTAAGCCAATCTCGGTAGAGCATAAGCATAAGAAACGCGCATTTGTATTCAAATATTTATACTCATGTTCCCATGTGTTTCTACGAGTGGGCGGTACCAAGAGAGCGTTAGAGCGTCCCTACACCGGCCCTCACAAAATCATAAATTGTGTGTCGGATCGAGTATTCAACATTAATGTTAACGGTACGCAGCGCAGTGTATCGGTTGAAAATTTAAAACCAGCGTATTGCATACGCGATGACTTATGTAATGCACCTCAGAGGCAGGGCAAACAACCAATTCGTTCAGCAACCAACAACCAGTTTTAAAAACGTATGCACGTCCGAAGAAAAGAGTCACCTTCGCCCTATAATCATAATAAGTTCTCCCAGCGACATGTAATTACAATAGCTTAAGAAAGACAACACGCAATGATATGTGTTATGTTTGATATGATATGTTTCATATGTTGTAAATGACCTAAGTACCGGCATTATAAATGTATCTGTCACAAAAGCAATTTTTCAATTCGCTCGCAGGCAGTATAGTCGCGCGCATGCCTTTCCCTTCCATGGGTCTTACCAGTGTTATGGGAATGCTGACGTGCTGGTATTAGATCGGTTGAGCTAAACAATATATTAACAAGCGCCAACATTCACTTTTAAACGATATCAGATTTAGTGATTATGTAAGAAAATTATGAGAAAGTAAAATCAGATGTAAGGAAGTTACAAGAAAGTGAGATTATAAAGCGAATTTACATCGTTCCTCTTAAATTTACGAAAATTTAACGAGTGTTCACGGGTGTATATACATACAAGTATGTATGCACGTATATACGTATTTTGATAGGAAATCACATTGTGCTCATTATTTGTTGTTTCTTATACATATAATCAAGAATAACAATGAATGTAACTCAAAAACAAAAGGAAATGCTGTTAAACATAATGTCAAAAATTTTGGATATTGTGCGAGGAAGATTGTCGCGAAATTCTCAGAGCCATATGGAACTAGTAAAAACATGTTATTTCATTACTCTTGTTCTTGATTGTATGTATTAAAAAAAACAATATGTATTTAAAACTCATAGAAAAATGTATGGAAGAACATAGCATAAACCCTAAATTGTTCTGGATTAGGAAAAATCTTCATCTGAATGGAAAAAGATTATTTTTTAACCTGTATAAATCTCTATTTTTTAATATAATTCTCATTTTTAAATTTTCATGTGATTTTTATACACTTCATATTTTTATCTTTTACTCATATATTTAATTTAACATTACACAAACATTTTATTAATATGCGAAGTTTTCGCCTGTCAACTGCAGGCTCTTCCTTTTCGTTCGCACATTTACGGCGAAAAACCACCAATATCCATTTCAAATATATATTTCAAATAGATATTCAAATATATTTATATTTGTCGAAAGCAAGAGAATTCTAGTGCAATCTAATGCAGGAACAGAACACAGACCAAAAGATCGAAAAACAAGCTAGTTTATATCAATTTACTAAAAAATAACTAGAATTTCACATTTTAGGCATTTCGTTACTTGCCGAAAAATTTCCCATGAACTATTTCACTATATTCCTATTTTATAGCAGCCGAAAGTTACTTAATCGCTTATTCATTACATTCACGTGAATTTGTTCACTTTTTGTGTATTCATTCCTAGGGGAAATTTTACATAATCGATACCCTGATCTGCACTGGTCACGTCTGCATGTATATATTGACTTAGTTTACATCGTGTACTTGATAAACATATACGATATGTGTACTTAATTAATCATTTTGATGCATATTGTATCAATTTAGTACATCGTTCTTTGAATACATCGCTGAAATTAAAATAATTTAATAGAAAATTACTAGTTAGTACGTATGTAAGAAATTCACTAGATATACAACAGCGTCAGGGCTATGTGGTTCAGTGGCAGAGCGAAAGTCTACCAACTCGGAGGAGAGAACAGGTCTGGGATCGAGACGAGGAGCGCCCTGATATTTTTCTCTGTTGTCGTCAATTGTTTACACGTATATCAAGTGCATGATGTAAAGTACCCAGCAAGCGAGAATGGATTAAAACGAATTGAAAATTTTTTTCTATCCGAATGCGTATTTTATAAATAGCGAATACTTTTTTTGGATTTAATTGAATTCAATTGGATTCAATTAGATTCAATTGGATGCAATTGGATTGAAAAACTGCATTTCCTATTCAAAATTTTGAATTGAATAGTATTCACAATGTGTTATGTGCACAGAAAAAGCTATTATAATATTATTTTTAGATTGAAAGGCATAGAAATATGCTCCATATTCCTATAAATGAATAAAAATGCATTCAGGATTGAAAAACATTCATTTTAACATTCGTGAATCAATATTTCTGAAAATCTGAATTCATTTCAATCCATTCTCGTTTGCTGGGCAATTTGCATATTACCTATATGATTATACGCGTGTCCAACATTGTTGTTTATATAAAAGTGTTAAAAAAAAAACAAAAATGCGACTTTGTTACTTATGTCAGTGCATGCACACACTGTGGAAGTGAGAGATCCGATATTCTTTATCTCGCTGTCTTCACACACTCCCCCTCTCAAAAAGAGGTTGTGTTAGCAATATAGAAGTATTTTATATATATGCTATAATTAAAGGAAGGAAGAAAGATTAAAGGTCATTCTACATTGGTCATATCATAGACATCGCAAGCATAGTATAAGTACATACATTATGGATACTGAGCGTTGGCACTTTTGGGACCGGTTGTTCCACTTTTTGATAAATTTTACTTATTGTGTAAGTAGCAAGATTACCCAATCACGTGGATTGCTAGATTTACCTAAGGTAAAATTTATCAAAAGGTGCTTAACAATCGGGTCTTGATGTAGTAGATCCTAAGTCATATGACTTGCCACCATGTTGTAGATTGGAAAGGCGCTTGAGTTTTTATAAAGCTACAGAATGATTTTTCTAAAAAAAAAAAGATATAATTCATTGTCATGAAGATTGTTTATAGCGAGTATATTTTTAAATCAGAATTATATAATAATATAATGTTAACGAACTTATTATACGTTCATATAAAGATAATATATATAATATTCACATTAATAATAATTAAATAGTAATAAGTAAATTAAAAATAAAAATTGATTAAATACTATATGAAAATTGTAATAGAATAATTATGTATGAAAAAATAATATATTGCATGAAAATTGTAATTAAATGTGAAATTGTAATTTAACAATATATATACACACAAATACATACTTTATTACGAAAATATTTTATCATATATAAATAGAACAGTCTACACAATATAACGTTTCCATAAAAATTTGATTTCATTTTTTAGTAAAACTTAATTTTATTAATTATATTTTATGGAAAGCAGATGCAGTTGATCTAACTTAACCTGCAATTTTAACTTTCTGAAGGCAGCCAATTCCTGATTGGAAACCGACGCATGCGCACTAAAAATTGGAAATAAAAATATAAAAAGTTCAATGTACTGTATGTACATATTTAGACTGTATCGCAAGTCACAAGCTTGTTGCTTCAGCCAATCCAATGCTTCAATTTTGAAGTCGCATGATGCTTACGACGCTGCCGACGCTATGATACGACCAAGTCGTAGAACGACTTTTAAGTACAATTTTAAGATATCGCAAGTCAATCCGAGGACTGTATTAGCATCTTAAGACATTATTTAAGACAGTTTTAAAATAAAAACGGATTATGAATATACCGTCCCATGTTTAGCGTTTCACAATTGGTAGCTCGATTCGTCCACAGACATTCGTTCATAGACAGAGAGATTTAGAGAGAGATGTGTGCAAACTGAACACATCATATTATACCAACGTAAATTTAGCAGACAAGTTTCTCATTTTTTTTTATTGCAAGAGTTTCATAATTTAGGAAACAATAATTTATTTATAATCAATGAAAATTAATCGAGAGTATAGTTAGCAGAAATATTAACATTTCTTACTTTTTTTTATTGTAAAAATTTCGTAATAATTTGGGAAAGATTAAGAAAATTTTCTCATATTGTAATTTGGGAAGTAATAATTTTATTGTAATTATTAAATAAATTTAGGTATATTTAAAATACGGACTGCACCTCCAATTTTGATAAAATTAGGCTCAATCAACGCGTTTTTGCTCGAAATGAAAGAATCTGTAAGAAAAAATGTTGGGACGGCTTCGCGAACTAAGATATTAAGCATTAAAGTTAACTACTATTGAGATTAGGAAATCTGTCACAGAGGCAAAATGAGATTTGTAATTGTATTATTCTACATGGGTTTCGACTTTCCACTCGAAGCGATTCTCACCCTTTCTCCCCCCTCTCTTGCAAAGAAGCGTACGACTTCTATAATTGTACTATTGCATATGGATTTCGATTTTCCATGCAAAGTCACCCCACTTTCTCCCCCCCCTAATTCTTCAGAAAAGCTGCCTCCTTTCGATGAAATTAGGCTCATTTGACGCGTTTTTGAGTAAAATGAAAGAATAAATATTAGGTGTTGGAATTAATTCGTAGCGTTTTACAAGTGATGGGAAGTACTTTCATTAATGTATTTTTTAATGCTCATGTGAAATAAATAACATTCTTTCATTAAAAAACGCTACGAATTAATTCCAACACCTAATAATTTCGAGGTTACGCTGCTCCAAACAAAAAAAAACATATCCTATCCGTTTGGGACCTAACTGCCTAAAAGTTGCAGCTTAGACAGTGTCCGCTTGGAATATTTCTAACCCTGAAGACAGTGGGATATGAGAACAGGCTTTTTACTGTCTAGACTGCAACTTCTAGGCAGTTAAGTCCAAGCTGGTAGGATATATTATTTCTTTTTTTGTTTGGGCTCCGCACAATAGAGGGAACAGGGAACAAAGAATAGAGAATAAGAATTTTAACTTATCAGAAATCATGTATTGTGGAATACATAGTTTCTGATAAGTTGAAATTCTTATTCTCGGTTTTCTTTTATTGTGCGGAGCCCCTAACAGAGGTCTAGTTTCCATCGAGGTTACAGTCAAACGACAGGGGAATACTTGAGTGTAGTTGGTTGGTTCTTACATTCTGATCCGATTTAAATCCTCGGTGGAAACTAAGCCACAGATTCGCAAAGTGTCACGTGATCAATATATTTCTCTGATTGGCTGGAGTAATTCGTAGCCATATTGAATTTACTATCAATATATCAGAAGAAATCTGAGAGAGGACATGACGGTCCAAAACCTGTAACCGTAAAATGCTTGTGACGTTGCAAGAGTTAGTTGCGGCGCTCGAGATAGTTCTTTTTTTCCGGCTTTCCTTTCTCTCTCTCTCTCTCTCTCTCTCTCTCTCTCTCTCTCTCTCTCTCTCTCTGGTGTCACAGCGTTCTGCATGCGCATCTTTTGTAAGCCTCAGCGATAGATTATAAGTCAGATTATAAGGCTCGGTAAGATTAATAATCACCCTATGTTCATTGCGAGATCGATATCGGATTACTACTCATGTAATTAGATAAATATTGGGTCATCTAAAAAGTATCCGCGGTACTTTGTCACTAGATATATGACCATCAACACGCATCTAGTGACAAAAAACCGCGGATACTTTTTAGATGAACCAATATATATTGGGTATGGGAATAAGTTTCCGCCCATTGCAGAAAGATGTCGTTAGTAGCATTGCTCGTGTGTTTGATAAAACGGCAAGATATGTTTTTGAAAGGTGTGTGTCCAAACTTTTGAGTCCAATAGATGGCATTCGTTTGAAGCGTAACAAAGAGTAACTTTTTTTGCGTTGAAGATGTCGGAATTTATTCCAAAAAAGCAACATTTGCGGGAAGTTTTACTCCATTATTTTATTTTAAAGAAAAGTACTGCGGAAACGCATTGTTTGCTCGTAGATATTTACGGTGAGCATGCTCCATCGAAAACTAGTTGTAAAGAATGGTTTCGGCGATTCAACAGTGGTGATTTTGACGTGCGTGACAAAGAACGCGAAGATGCACCGAAAAAATTTGAAGATACAGAATTGCAAGCATTACTCGAAGAAGATTCGTGTTTATCGCTCGATAGATTGGCAAAAGAGTTAAATGTTGATAGATCCACTGTTGGAAAACGTCTACACGCAATGGGAATGGGGCAAAAAGAAGGAA
>NW_011626978.1:22962-36224 GCF_000204515.1 Acromyrmex echinatior
GTTTTCTACATCGTATCGTAACTGGCGATGAAAAATGGATCTACTATAATACGATAACCCTAAACGCTTGAAGGCATGGGTGATGCCAGGTGAACCAGGTCCAACGCCATCAACGCCAAAACGAAATATTCATGCTTCAAAAATTATGTTGTGCATCTGGTGGGATCAAAGAGGTATTATATTGGGTCATCTAAAAAGTATCCGCGGTTTTTTGTCACTAGATGGTGTTGACCATCAACACCATCTAGTGACAAAAAGCGCAGATACTTTTTAGATGACCCAATATGTTATGAACTGCTCAAACCGTCCGAAACCATCACTGGCGATCGTTATCGGCTACAACTGATACGTTTAAACCAAGCAAAAAAGAATGGGACAATAGGCACAACAAGCTGATTCTGTTACATAACAACATTAGGCCACACATTGCAAAATCGGTCAAGAAATACTTGGAAGGAGTAAAGTGGGAAATTCTGCCCCACCCGCCGTATTCACCTGACATTGCCCTTTCAGATTTTCATTTGTTCCGATCCATGCAGTCGGCCCTTTCTGGAGAACGATTCAATTCTTATGAAGGTATCAAAAAATGGCTTGATGAATGAATCGCTTCAAAAGAACTAGATTTTTTCATTCGAGGAATTCGTTTATTATCGGAAAGGTGGGAGAAAGTTGTCGCTTCCGAAGGAGCATACTTTGAATAAACTCACTTATATAGATTTGTTTAAATAAACACATCTTTTTCATTTAAAAAGGGCGAAAACTTATTCCCATACCCAATATTATTCAGCAAGCCTTCAGGGGATCGATTCTGTATCTTGAAATAAGGTGAAAATTATAAAAGCGAATTTACTAGCATACTGATTATTTCATTGGTCAACACCTGTAAATTTGCTCACTTTTGTAATTTTCCTTGTTTGAAGATATAGAATCGACCCCCTGGAGGTTAACGTGGCATTTCAGATAAGTATTCTGTTCGATTTCTCGTTCAGTTGGGTCGAATCTCTGTTGAGACTAATAAAATAAAGGTGGTCAATGATTTCTTTATTCGCAAAATTTTTTTCTCTTCGTACAACGGTCTCTTCTTACTGTTAATATAACTCATCTCTCTCACTCTGTCATCCTAAACTAAAAATCAACCTAAACTAAAAATGCGCCATACAAAAATGCGTCTACTCTCACTCCGCTACATCTTATGGAATCGATTACAAAGATATTATGAAATATCCCGCCCATCTTGAAATCTTAAATTTTCAATAAATGAAAGGATCATAGAATGAAGAGAAGTGAGTTAAATCAAATTAAATCAACATATCGGTAAGATACAAATTTTTGACAATGGTCGCTGCACGATACCGTTTGCGGTCCTTATGCTCACGATCCTTACATGTCCATTTTTATCCGCATGTACCTGAGTAATACGTTCCAACCTCCACTTAAGAGGGGGTGAGTAATCCTTGAGAATTACTAGTCTATCGATCTGCGATTCACTATCGCTTGGAGCCTTCTTTCATTTACGCCTGATTTGTAGCTGAGACAAATACTCATGGCTCCAACGAGACCATAAATGTTGCTGAAGTTTAATCAATAACTGATAACGCATAAGATAATTCGTTGGAGTATCTATTAAGTCCCGTTGGGGCATTGCACTTAGAGGTGTTCCTATCAAAAAATTCCCTGGAGTTAGTGCGGTTAAATCTGCTGGGTCATTTGATATAGGAGTTAGCGGTCGAGAGTTAAGACGAGCTTCTATTTTGGTTATTAAAGTATAAAACTCTTCGATCCTAAAAGGTCAAAAGAGCTTCTTCCATTACCTTCTTCAATCTGGTTTTAGCTGCTTTAATACTGACCTCCCATATTCCTCCCATATGGGACGAATACGGGGGTTATGAAATGCCATTGAGTGGCCTGTTCCGCTAGAAATTTCTGCATTTGTCGTTGATGATTCGATTTTCGGATCAGATCCGCGAATTCTTTCAATTCATTATTGGCCCTGAAATTAGTACCGTTGTATGAATAGATGTTCACATTTTCCTCTTCGTGCAATAAAACGTCTTGAATAGAGGAACGCGGCGGTACTTAAATCACTTACGAGTTCCAAATGGATAGACTTGATGTTCAAGCATACAAAGATATGCTTTAGAACTCTTATTGCACGAAAGTTTAATCTTAAACGGGCCTCCATAATCTACATCTACGTTCAAGAATGCTCGAGTGGGATTCACTCGTACCTTGGATAAGTCTCCCATGATTTCAGAAGGGCTTTTGTCGTAAAACCTTTTTTTTTTTTTGTTAACGGAGGGGAAATGCCTGACGCATACCCCGAGCCTCGGGGGAGAGCCCGTGGTTATGTAGGGATTCCACCCACTAAAACCCCTCCGGGTGTCCTTACCTGGCCTTGCATGAGGGACTCCCAGGAACGCGTGCAGCATACTTCTGGGAGCCCCTCAGGCCAGTCGGCTTATTGCCGACTTCGATTCCCGCCCGGGGATTTTTATGACGTCATCTTATAAGACGACGTGGCCCCGAGCGGTGCTGGGCACCGACTGCCCTATGTTCGGGCGCTGGGGAGACACCACCCCCTGCGCCCGCCGCCCCGGTTGGTGTTGGGGGGCAGGAGTTGGGGATCACGGCGCCCGCGTCGACCCCCAACGCCACTACCCCGCGCATATCCTTCCCCCCCGTCAGCCCTGCCACCCGGAGGCGGCGGGGGCGGGAGAGGGGCCCGACCTCCCGGTGCCCTCTCCCTCTGCCTTTCAGCCTCCTCCTTCTGCGACATCACCCGATCGCAGAAGGAGGAGAAGGTCCTCCAAGCACTCTCCCTGCCGACTATCTCCTTCATGACAGCCGGCAGGGAGAGATCCATCCCTATCTCCCGGACCAGGAAACCGCGCTCGCCCGCCCAAGCCGGGCAGGTTTCCAGCGTATGCTGCGCGGTGTCCCGGTCCCCGTCGCAGTGGTGACAACAAGTGGTCGGCTCCTTACCTATGCGACACAGGCACTCCCCGAAACATCCGTGTCCGGTGAGCACCTGCGTTGCTTGGAACGATAGTCCGCCCCATCCCCTGCCTACCCATTCCTCGAGGCAGGGGAGGATGGTTTCCACGGTCCGAGCGCCCGTTGTCGGCGGGTCGTTTTCGGGAGGGGGGCGCCACTTTTCGGAGACCCGCCGACGGGCGTTCCTCCTCAGTCGGTCAGCGGTCCTCGGGGTTACGATCCCCCCCCCCCCCGGAGCCGAATGGCCTTCACCCCGGCGAAGATTTCCGCCAGGGCGTCGGCAGGGGAGATCCCCGCGAGGACCATGACGGTCGCGTACGACACCGTCCTGTAGGCCCTACAGATACGCAAGGCCAGCTGCCGTTGCACGCTGTGCAACTTCTGCTTTATTCGGCGGCTGGTCAGGTCCTTCCCACTCCAAACCGGGGTCCCATAAAGTGCCCCGGACAGGACGGCGTGCATATACGCCAACCTGACCGACCCGTTCGGACCGTGGAGGTTGGGCATGAGGTCGAGCAGAGCATCTGCTCGGCGGCCCAACCACGGGGCTAGCTCGTCGAAGTGTTCGACGAAGCCCAGCGATCATCCACGGTGAGGCCCAGATATTTGATCGTTGGGACATCGTCTACCACTATATGTGTCTGTGGGGGCACCCCGCTCTTTCCATCGTGGAAGAATAAAGCTTCCGATTTAGCGGGGGCCACCCTTATGCCCAACTCCTTAATGGAGCCGACCACACACGCCACTGCGACGTTTGTACCGACGGCTCTCTCCCAGGTCGTGCCCCCGACCACCACCAACATGTCGTCCGCGTAGCAAACGACGTGGCAGCCGGGGGGTAAGGCCGCGCGGAGAACGTAGTCGTATGCGACGTTCCAGAGTAGGGGTCCCAGCACGGACCCCTGTGGAACGCCGCACAACATATCCCTCCGCTGCTGGAGTCCCGTTTTGTTATGGAACTCCAGCTGCCTGTCCCGGAAATAGTCCTCTATAATAGCGACCAGGTAGGGGGGAAAGAGGTGATGTCCTCTCATCGCCCCCACTACCCGGTCCCATGGGATGCTATTAAAGGCGTTGGCGATGTCAAGGGATATCGCCAACGCCACCTCCCCTCCCGCGGTCATCTGCTCCGAGAGGGCTCTGACTTGTCTGACGGCGTCGATAGTCGACAGGCCCTCCCGGAAGCCATACTGACCGCGGGATAGATTGGTACCATCCCGGGACAGGTGCCGGACGATGCGGGCAGCAATGACTCGCTCCAGCAATTTCCCCGCATCGTCCAGCAGGCATAATGGCCTATAAGTGGAGGGACTCTCCGCTGGCTTGCCCTCTTTACGGAGGAGGACAAGCCTGGCCCTTTTCCACGGCCTGGGAAATATGCCATCTCTGAGGCAGCTCGTGAAGAGCCGCCTCAGACGGCCGCTCACTATGGGGGCCGCGGTGAACCAGACCCTTCCGTGTACACCGGAGGGTCCGGGCGCCCGCGGCCTCCCCTTGAGGCGGGCGAAGTCCATCACCATCTCCTCTCGGGTGACGCCCAGCTCCTCCGTCCATTCGGACGGGGGGCCGACCCTCTCCGGTATTTCTCTTTCCCGATTGGGAAAGAGGACGGTCACCACATCCTCCAGGAACTGAGCGTCCAGGGTTTCCGTTATCGGGGGGGGGCCCACGGACGAAATTGCTTCGTCACAATTTTGTAGGGCCTCCCCCACAGATCCCTGTCAAGGGAGGAGACGAGGTCGCGCCAAGCGTCGGCCTTCGCCCTCCTAATGGCCGCCCTTTAGTTGTTTTGCAACCCCCTGCAGAGGCGGCCTGAAGTACGGGGACCTCAGATCCTCCTCTGTGACCGTCACGCGCGGTCGCGGCTCCTCCCCCTCCGCGGGAGCTTTCTTCCCGCCCCTGGTCCTGATGGGGCTGCGGGCGCTGGCTAGGCTTTCGGGACCCGACCATTCCATGGTCGAGTCCCATTCATGGCCGGTCGCCCCGTCCCTCCCAGAGGTGCAGTGGGAGGTCGATCTCTCTCTGCTCTTGCCCTGTTCCAGGACCGCGACCCTGGAGCGGAGGAGTACCAGCTCTTGGTTGAGCCGCCGCTTTTCCTCCGCCCAGGCTGCCGGCTTGGAGCACTCGTCCCTCTGGCCTCCGTTCGCGGCCAGGCTGCCGTCACTCACCCTCGCAAGGACTGACGTGAGGGCTGCGGAGAGCTTGGTGTATGCTGTCCACATATCCCTCACGATATCTCCCTTGATGTTTTTCGATCTTTCAACCGATTTGGCAATGGTCGCCAGCTCGCGTGTTGCGACCGCGGCGACTGCGCAAATCGGCTGATCGTCGAACTCGAGGGCGAGTTCGACAGCCTTCCCTTGAGCCTTCTTGGCTGATGTGAAGGTCGGCTCAACTTCCGGATCCAAAATCGTCCGGTGGTCCTTTCTCAGCTGCCGGGCTTTGGCCTTTTCGGCCTTCTTTGCCATTGCCTCGGCAGTAAATTTCCCGACATGTTCGGGATTTAGAGCTGGCTTCCCTTTGGATCTTTTTGTTGACTCCCTCTCGGAATCCGAGGAGGAGACAACATATTCGGCCGTCCGTTTTCGGCTCTCTCCTCCAAGGGAGCTCAGCGAGGCCATAGAACCGGCTCTCGACAGCGCTCCTTCGTATGCGACCGCCTCGACGCACGCCCTGGCCTTGCTGCACGCAGGGTCGGGACGTTGTTTGCGCGAACTGTCGCTCGTAGTTGAGCGAGCGTCCGCCTCTACGCTCTGAAGCGAGCGTTCTCCTTCCACGTTATTCGTATTAGTTGAGTTGTTCATTGAGATTGATGCCCACGGCCTGCAGCGGCTCCGCCAGCCAGGGTGTACCCTCACCCCTCCCCCGAAAGTTCAGGAGAGGGGGCCCCGAGTTTCCCTGGGGGGCTGGCATATGGCTCGGGTCCCCGGAATCTGTCATCGGGGACACTGGCCTCCGGCCCCTTACTCCCCATGAACGGATGAGTTTCGGGAGTCCCTCGCCTCCGATTTCGAGGGCACCGCTGCGGGTGACGCCACCCGGGGCGGCCCCACGGACGGTTCAGGTCACGGAAGCGGCGCCCCTTCCGGACCATAGCCGCCGTGGCGACCAGCGTTGTTTGCGCCGCCCGGTGTCCCGCTTCGGAAGGGACGCCGTCGCGGAGACACCGGGCACAATACTCGACGCCTCCCCCCCGCCCCCACCTCGAGACCCCATCCCCCTCAGTGGCATGAGCCAGCCCGTAGCCAGGAGCACCCAGCATACGGGCCGGCTCGCCTGCGGGAGCACCCGCGTCGACCCTTTTGCACGCAAACCCCAAGGGAATCACCCCACCCCATAGGGAGGAGGGGAGGACCCCACGGGGGTCCACGCGCAGTGGGGGTCGAAACCCCACATCACGCACGGGAAGGGAGCAATCCTCCCCCTGACGGTGCCGTGCCACCGGGCGATTGAAGTCAGGGCCGCCAATCCCTACCGGCACACTGGGGACCCGTCCCGAAGGACGAGATCCCCAGGAGTCCCTCCCACGAGGAGAGGAGACCCCCTTGGGGTGCCAGACCCGGTGTACAGACTCTCCCCGTGAGGAGAGAGTCCGTACAGGCTGCTCTTAGATCCCCACGTGCCGCAAGCGACCCGTGGGGGAGCCCTCTCCACGACAAGGTGGCAGCCCGCGAGAGGGTTGCCGCAAAACCTGTAACACACTAAACATAGATGCAGTACTCGGCGGACTGTGGATCGATCAGCAAGGATTCAATATTGCTCTCTTAGAATACCTAACAAGGTTTCTGGGCCAGCATGCAAATGTCTCAGGTGAGCGTCTCTAATAATCAATTCACGTGATCATTGGATGCGAATACAACAGGAAATTTTCTGTCATAAGACAACTCCGAATTTTTCAACCGTCCTCCTACTTTGAGCACTCCACGTGCATCTAAAAAGGGGTTGAAACACAAAAGTTTATTCCTTTCGGAGAACATTTTCTTGTAAGATTCGCTATCTCTTGAGAAAAATATTGATTCTGATGCAAGAGAATGGTGATCATTGCTTCCTGCAATTCGTTTATTGAGAGTATTCCCATTTTTCAACCGCTTGGGGTCTTGCAGTTATGTGCAAATCGCTTGCAGTAAGCTATCACTCCTTTCAATCTTTTGAGTGAAGAATATTTAACTAATAATGTATGTGCTGTGTCTTAGTTACATGTACCGACGTCACGGGTTTGCTTTCGGATATTTCTTCTGATAACTCCTCCGGAGTGAGGAAGTTTTTCAGATTCTATAAGCCAAATAGGACTCTTCCACCATAGGTCCTGTTCCTTCAAAGCTTTCGGTCGGACCCCTCTTGATAACATATCTGCTGGATTCTCTGACGATGTAACATGTCTCCATGACGATCCTTGAGTCAATTCTTGTATCTCTGCTACCCAATTCGCGACGAAGCTTTCCATCGAGCGGGTTCTCCCCTGATCCAAGCTAACGTGATTGTCGAATCCGACCAATAGTATCTCTGCTGTATAGGTAAGTTAAGAGAGTTTTATTGTTTTTATCCATCAGCTTGGCCAATAATACTGCTGCACATAACTCAAGTCTTGGAAGACTAATTTTCTTCAAAGGTGCGACTCTAGACTTCGCACAGACAAGTTGACAAGTTCTCTTGTCTCTATCTTTCGATAATAAGTATAAACATGCACCATACGCGCTTTCTAAAGCATCACGAAATCCGTGGATCACCAAATTTGTAAATGAGATGTCAACCATAAGTTTGGGAACTTTGATTTCTTGATGTCCTGTCAAGAGCCGATAATAGGACAACCATAGTGTAAGTCGGCCAGCAATGACTCGTTCCACTGCATCTTATCTCGCCACAATATTTGCAAGATAATTTTAGCTCGAATGTAGATTGGACTAATTAAACCTAATGGATTAAAAATCTGTGCGACAAACGATAAGATGATCCTCTTCGTTGCTGGGCAATTGTCTGGAAGTTTCACTTTATAGAATAATGTGTCAGTGGTAGGTTGCCAATAGAGTTCTAGCGTCTTAACCTCCTCTCCCATTGTTTGCTGCTCATCAACCTTGTCTCGCGGATCGGTTTTTGAAATCTCTGATAAATTGGATCTCCATTTGCGTATGCAAAATCCTCCGGTGCCTAGGATTTCCTTGATTCTACTCTGAATGTGTTGTAGTTTTGACTATGCTACTGGCGTCAGTGATCAAATCGTCCATATAAAAGTCTCTGGGAATAATCTGACTAATTTCTGAAATGGTCTCCTGGTGATTATAGGCTAATTGATGTAGATAACGTACTGCTATGAACGGAGACGTCGCTAATTCAAATGTAACTGTGTTTAACGTGAACTCTTCGATTAGTGCGTTTGAGTCTTCCTTCCATAAAATCCTCTGTAGCCTTCAATGCTCTTCGTGTACATAAATCTGTCTAAACATCTTTTCGATGTCCCCGGTTAACACGTAAGGATGTTGTCTAAAATGGATGAGAATGGCAAATAACTCCTGTTGTATTGTGGGCCCCACTCTCAGAATATCATTTAATGATTTGCCTGAGGAGGTTTTACAGGAGGCGTCAAATACAATCCTTAATCTCGTGGTCGAACTGTCTTCCTTTACGATCGCGTGGTGTAGTAAATAGCAGAAAGGATTCGCTTGATTGATTTGTTCTTCATTTTTCTTGGTCTTCTCATATGGTCTAATGTCGTGGCCTAATGTGTAATCGAATACTCCTTGAGGCATGCACTGTATTGCTCTTTCAACCCCGGGTTGAAGTTTAATTGTTTATATACGGACTGCAGACGTTTGACGGCTGTTTCTTGAGATTCTCCCAATTGAGCAGGGTCTTCTCGAAACGAAAGCTTGACAATAAATTTTCCTGAAGAATCTCTCTGATAGGTATTCCTGAATTCTCTCTCGCATCTCCTCTGGAGTGAAATAGATTGTCGGAAGATTCCTCTAACTCCCAAAAACGTTTCAATTGTTGCTCTATTTTGGGCTCCTGTACTGTTGCAGTGAGGACCGTTTTCTTCAATTCTTCTTCGTTGTATGACATAGGTGCACTACCTCCTATGATCCATCCTAATTTCGTCTTTTGAAAAACTGATAAATTTCGTCCTAGTTTTATTTGCCCTATACAGAGTAGATCCCAAAAGATTCCACTACCTAGTAGGATATCCACTTCTCTTGGTTTATCGAAGAAAGTATCTACTACTTGAACATTTCCGGGAACATTATTTTTAATGCATCCTTATTTATCTTTATTGATAACATAGGCTCGATTATGTAACTTATAATCACAAAAGATAACTCTACCTTGAATTCGTTAACTGTTGAATGTATAAAGGCTCGTGTCGATTCTAAAGTACTGGCCTGACTATACCCAATCCCAGATAAAACGATATTGCCTTTCTGCTCTGTTAAATGAAGCCTTTGACTTAAGCCTTTAGAGATTATAGTAATTTGAAATCCCATGTCCAAAAAGGCTCTGCTTCGATGTGACCTATCATACTTATCGTACATTATCACTGGAGCGGTTGCAAGCAATACTTGATGACTCTGCTTTTCTTGAGATATCGTCGAATATATATTGAGTGAATCTGGTTTAGTCGTTTCCGCCGAATTAGATTTTGAACTAACCCCCGTACCTACAATTTCAGATTGCTCCTTCTCATGAACATTTTCTACACTAGCCTTCCATTCGTTATTGTGTAACAGGGTGTTATGTTTTTTACCGTATTGCTTGCAGCCGCCCGCCATGCACCGCTCACAAACAATTAAAACAAGTTGGTGACGTTTAACCTCTTTTAATCTATTATCTATTGACAAACTCTTAAATGTAGAACAGTTGTAAAGCGCATATTGGCCTTGACAAATGACACAATCCTTCGTATTCTGACTTACATGCGCCAATACTCTTTCTTCTTTCTTTGCTGATGGAGCTGACGCAGGGTAATTGTTAATTGATTTCGTTGGTTGTAAAGCTTCTGCGCATTGTTTCGATAAAAATTGGATGAGATCCTTCAAGGTTGGTATGTTATCATCCTACATATAAGCTGGATTCTCTTTTTCGTTGGGTAGGTTGATCAAACCTCGAAGCCGTGTGAATGATCAAGCTATCCCAACTTTCCACAAGCTCTTCTAACGTTTTCAGAGCTCTAAGATGCTTTTGTATATCATCTATCAATTTCCTCAACTGAATGGCTGATTCCTTCGTCAAGGGACTCGTGTCAAATAAAGCTTGAATATGATGGTGCATTAATAATCGTTTATTCTCTTCAGCAGATCCTATGCGATTTTATAATTATCTGCTGTCATTTCTAATGACGTAGTATTTGAGCGGCACTACCTTGTAAACATGACTTTAAGTAATAAAACTTTTGTACATTTTCTAACGCAGTATTTTTTTCGATTAAAGCATAAAATGTGTCTCGAAATAATAACCATTGAGAATATCAAATTTGGGCAAATCAAGTGCAGATAACTTTGTCCTAAGATATGCTCTCTATTTTATTTGCCTCTGTTCGTTGCCTCTGTTCCTGACCTTCTATTGCTGTTCTCGTGAGATTAGGATTGATTCGCTTTGAAATCTCTGCTAAAGTGAGATAATAACTTGCCTCGAAACTATTTCTCTCTGCTAATTGTGCCTCACTCGAGTCGATGTCTTCGATCTTACTTTGCATATCGAACTCACTTCATAAGTCCTTGACCTTCTGCGTCCTAACCTGACATTCTGAAACATCTGCTAATCTACCGGTAACGCGACGACAAAATTGTAAATGCGTGTTAATTGACCCTTGATGGTCGCTCGACGTTTAACCAATGCTGTAATTTCTTCCGGCATGATCTCTTATGCGAATCTCATTTACCTTAAATGTGTTACTTACAGATTCTCATATGTGATCTATTCCCACTAAGTGTTCTCAGTGGCCTCTGCTTGTATATACAACTTGCTCGTTGTTGAATATACCTGACGTAACCTATGACGAATGCTTTCCTTTTTGTCTCTAATGTGAACAAATGCTACTCAATTCGGCTCGAAGGAGGCATAAAAATGTTCGATTTCTCATTCAGTTGAGTCGAATCTCTGTTGAGACTAATAAAATAAAGGTGTCCAATGGTTTCTTTATTCAAAATTTTTTCTCTTCGTACAATGGTCTCTTCTTACTGTTAGTATTACTCGTCTCTCTCTCACTCCGCCATCCTGGCTAAACTAAAAACGCGTCATCTGCTCTTGCTCCGCTACGATCTGGAACCAATTATAAAGATATTACGAAACATATTCTTTTCCTTATAAGTTTCACGAATTGCACTACATAAAGAACAATTGCTTTGTGGATTTTTACTACATTTTTCAGATATTAAAATCTATAATAAACGCATTACCGTGAAAATGCACAAAAGATTTTCATAGTGATAAGCTACATTAAATTCTAACTCACTATCCGATAGACTCATCTATTGGCTGGGCTATGTCGCAAATAGGAAAGACGACATTCAAGAAAATCTGTAAGTCAAGGCGTTAGGCTAGAAAAATATTCAATTCTTCGTCGATTTTCTGATAGATGTTATCGTCGGAATTGTCTGTACGGATAGCACAGTCGTTGCGACATCTTATAATAGCTGTCAAACATGTTTCAAATTGAGATTCAACTCAATAGGCCGTATTAGGCCGATAATAGGCATGCAACCTCACGAAATAACATTAATGTCTTATGATAATGTTAATTTATATTATGTTAATATATACATTTATATATATAAATATATATAAACATGCATAAGCATACAAAATATTTATTTTATTTTCTATCCAATACTTTTTTATATTTTAAGATGTATACAACATATACAAAACATAAATTTATTACATATATTATACCTAAACTAGAGCCAATAGAAAAAACCAGCCTAAACCCAATCAATAGATGAGTCTGTCGGAGTGTCGGGTTTAGTCCATAGCGTATCACTACGAAAACCTTTCGTGCATTTTCACAGTAATGTTTATTATAGACCAGAGCTGGGATTTAGTTGCATATTTCGGCTCGATTTCGTTGGCGACACCCATTGTTCCTCTTTTGCCGCGCATTGCCTAGCAACGAATCGTCGGATGCTTGTAAACAACGCGCGTATCGCTTCATCTCAGGAGCGTTCCTACTATTAATTATACTATACGGATGGAACTGATAAATATATCTCTCTCAATTTAAATAATGAATTAAAACTTTCTTTTTAGAATAATTTTAAATTAATAATTGAAAATATTTTTATTATTAATATTAATAGTAATAATAATAATATAGTATTATTATTATTAATATATGTGTATAGCTGTCAATCATTTAATAATAATATATTTATTTAAAACTTTTAATTTGTGTTCTAGAACTTGTGCTCATAATAAAATAACAATAATTAATTAATTTTTGCAATATATATACTAGATGGGGTGAAAAGTAACCTCCTTGACAGCCAGAATGCGCCACTACTGCAAAAAAGTTTATGGTGCCTTGTAGTCCGTTCATATTTAGGCAGACATGCCAAGTGGCAGTGCGATACTGCCCTTAGTTTTGTTTTGAGAGCTGATTGTTGTTGACGTGTTTGCGAAAACGATTTTCGTTCTCTCATAAAACATTATTTTTTGAGAGGCAAAACGGCGAAGGAAACAAAGGCAGAGTTGGATAATTAGTATATGGCTAATACTCCGTCAGATTACACCGTCAAATATTGGTTTCGAGAGTTTCGTGGTGGCCGCAACTCCACTATCGATGAAGTCCGCAGCGGCAGGCCCTCCGATGCGGTTACCGAGGAAAATGTCAAAAAAATACATGAAATGGTGTTGGCTGACCGGAAAGTGAAGGTGCGCGAGCTAGCAGATGCTACAAAGATTAGTACTGAGCGAACACGCCATATTTTGGGCGAGATTCTGCATAAGAAAAAAATTTTTTTCATTCCCAAGGAGGTTACTTTTCACCCCACCTAATATATACACACACACAGAAAGAAAATCGGCAGTATAAGAAATATATATAATACACACACACGTACACGCACGCACGCACGCACGCACGCACGCACGCACACACACACACACACACACACACACACACGCACGCGCACGCACGCACGCACGCACGCACGCATGTATATATACGCACACACATGTATTGGGAGTATAAATAAGTTTCCGCCGTTTGACAAAAGACGGCGCCACTAGCAAGCTATGATTAAAATTGCCTGATGTAAAACGTTACATCCGAAGGCTGA
>NW_011626978.1:36766-61538 GCF_000204515.1 Acromyrmex echinatior
CGCAACCCGAACGAAACCGTTACTGGGACTCTCTACCGAACAATTGATGAGATTGAGTCGAGCACTCAAGGAAAAACGCGCCCACTACTACTCCAGACATAACAAAATTATTCTCCTGCATGATAATGCTCGATCACATGTTGCGGCGCCGGTCAAAACCTACATGGAAACACTCAATTGGGAAGTTTTACCCCACCCCCCCCCCCATTCATCAGACATTGCCCCTTCCGATTACCATCTATTTCGATCGATGACGCATGGCCTGTCTGAGCAGCACTTCACATCATATGAAGATATCAAAAATTGGATCGATAATTGGATAACCTTAAAAGATGAAGCGTTCTTCCAACGCGGTATCCGTATGCTACCAGAAAGATGGGAAAAAGTAATGGCTAGCGATGGATAATACTTTCAATAAAACATTATGTACCGTTCTTTTACAATAAATGCTTAATTTTTGATTAAAAACGGCGGAAACTTATTTGTACTCCCAATATAATAATATATTTATTATCTAATTATTACAATTGAAAAAATATAATTATTATCTAATCATAAACAATTAAAAAAATAATAATCTCAATTCCCGAAATAAATAAAACTAGTAACAAAAAATGTAGCGACTGGGAACGAGCGCTATAAACGGAATAAGTCTTATTTATTCTTGAAAAATTAGACATAATTATATTTTAATGACATTTATATTTATTGTGCCCCGTTTACAGCGCTAATTCCTAGTGGCTATTTTTTGTTATCAGTTTGTAATTAGATAATTATAAAAACAATAATTAGAAAAAATTAGAACAAGGCTAATGAGAGTCTAACACTGTTGTAAGAACGAAGATTAGGAGATGTAGATAATACTCAAGTGTTGGAAGTTGTCTTCATTTATAATATTATATCGAACGTTTCGGCCCACTTTGGAGTCCTCTTCAGTAAAAAAATAGAATATAATACCACGTTGAAAGTAAATCACTCGCAGATTGGTAGAAATGCAGTAATCAATACGCTATATAAATTATTAACATTTTACTGTTAGTGCAATACTTAAAATCAATAATAATCATGTGACTCACCTCAACGGGAAATCAAAGAAGTTCACGAACATTGATTCGCAATTTTCATGAGATATAAATTAATACAAATCATTAATAGCTCCTTTTTTATTAAACAAGAACATACATTTCAACATCTTTTGAAACTAGAAGAAAAAAAACTATCGAAAAAACTAAAATGGATTTTTTTTTTAAATTGGAGGAGAATTTGTAGTGAATTAAAATTGATTCATTAGGGTGTGGATGAACAATGAAACTGATAATAATTTGATCAATGGATCAATTTGGTTATTTGGATCTTTAAAACTCGTTACACAATAACAGTATGTCACTTAACGAATAATTGAAGTGAGATTGGATCCAAAGGAATTTTTAAATAAATTACCTGAATCTTCATTACGAACAATGAAGGAGGGTTGGTTTGTAAATTTGTCAGGTATGACCATCCCAATGAATGTCCAGTTTCTCTTGCATTGGGAGAGAAATTTTTTGTTCCTTCTGGTAACAATGTTGAAATAATGATGGAGTTCTTCAAAAATGTAGAAAGCAATATGAAGAAAGTCAAGCCACATTTTGAGAGTTAGAAATCTGATCACTCCAATTTAAAAAAATTTTTTATCAAACTCCATTAAAAATAATAGTATCTCAAAAAAGGTTGAATAGTTCGATCAATTACACAGCTCAATTTATGAAAAATAATCGCAACATTATTTTCACTAAATCTGACAAAGGCAATATCACCGTGTCCTTGAACAAAGCAAAATATATCTCAGAAATTATGAGAATGTTAAATGACACAGAGACCTATATTAAAATAATGAAGAATCCCATCAATGCCAGAAGGATTAGAGAATTATTTGTGCATTGGAAAAAAAAAAGAATTCATTACTGAACAGACTTATAAGAAACTGCTTTTCACTGACAGTATACTACCTAGAATTTATGAACCAGATTGGTCCCTTTAGGATTATAACTTCATCTTTGGACAGTCCATTATATCCGTTAGTTACTTTTTTACATGAAATAATTGCAAGAAGATCACTGAAACCAGCCAGTCATATTGAAAATAGTTTTTAATTAATACAAAAATTACAGGCCAGATTTTATTTATATTTTAGATAATGACATAATTTTAATTTCTCTTGACGTAATTTTATTGTTCACCAACATTCTATTAAATTTTGCTAAGAAATGTATAGCCAAGAGATGGAAGTACCTCGAAAGATCGATGTTGAATCCGAAAAAAGAATTTCTGGAATACTCTGGAATTTGTTTTGGATTCGTTGTATTTCACCTTTAATGAGGAGCTTTTTAAGCAAAAATTTTGTTTGGTATACCAAATTCCAATGGACTCATCTCTTTCTCCGATTATTGCTAACATAGTGATGGAGGATCTAAATGCATTGAGGAGACAGATATTTCTATCCCGTTTTATTTTAGGTAGATGACATTATTATGGCTATACCATCTAGCGAAATTGATAAAATACTCAAAAATTTTAATTCATGGCGCGAGATTACAACTCACGATGAAAGTGGGTGGAAGTAGAATTAATTTTTTAGACTTGACAATCATTGTTAACCCTTTCGCTCCGAACGTCGGATATATCCGGCATCCGCATAATAGCCCCCTGGAGACGAATGCCGGATATATCCGGCATGCATGGTGTGACCCACAGCGACGTGCGCCGGCTAAAGCTGGCAACAATCGCGACCTATTTTTTTGGATAGCAGCGCCTCTTGTGACCGCCGCGTAAATTTTTTGACAAAAGGAATAAACCATACAATTCGAATCATATTTGTTCTACCTCCATTTTTTTCATTACTATTAAGTGCCATAAAGGAATAGAAAATTGAAGATAGAGCAAACTTTAGGAAAAAGAATTTCAGAGGAGCTTTGTATTGGTACGTCCGCCTGCTGTCTAAAAGTATCCTCATTTCTTACAAATATTATAATTTATTTTTCATTTCATAAAGAGTTCAGGTTTTGCCTTTCTCAAAATGGTATCAAGAGAATTGCAACTGATGAACACATTCGATAAATTAGAAATTGATCCGGATAGCTGCAATGAAAGCGAATCAAGTACAGAAATAATACCTTGCAAAAAAAGACAAGTAAATGTACTAAGTATCTCAGAGTCTGAGGAAATTGAAGATAATTACATGGAAAGTACGGCCTTATCAAATATTATATGGACAACGGCAAAATTCAAACCCAAAATTCACCATTTTAACGCACGGAATTCAGAAATTCAATCAGGGATAAGATACTCGTGGAAAATTATAGATTATTTCCAGTTATTTGTCAGCGAAAAATTAATAGAATACATTACTGAAAAAACAAACAGCTATTGGTGACAGAAGAACAACAACAATGAAATAATAGCTGGTACACAGCTAAATGAATTATATTGCTTCAATTATATTCGCTATCTCTTTTTTGATGACCAGAAACAAAGGGCTATCGTTAGCAGAACACTGGAGCCGAGATAAATTATTGAGAAGTGATATTTTTGGTGAAGTAATCAGCAGAGACCGGTACTTATTACTTCTGTAAATGTTGCATTTTAGTGACGATCATGTATCCAGTTCCGATCGTTTACATAAAATCTGCAAAATAATTGATGAGTTACGAGAAGCATTTTTTAAAATTCTTTTACCTTTACCGTAACCTGTGTATAGATGAAAGTCTGCTTCTATACAAAGGCAGACTGTCTTTCAAGCAGTTTATTCCATCGAAGAGAAATAGATTTGGAATAATATCGTTTGTTCTTTGTGACTGCAAGGCGGGTTATATTCAAGACTTTATTGTTTATACGGGGACTGATACCACTGTAGGGACCGAACATAAGGACTATGGTAAATCAGAAAGTATTGTAATGTCCCTCCTAGAACCATATTTAGGTAAAGGCCACATCCTTTACGTCGACAATTGGTACACGAGCCCCGCATTATTTGATGTATTGCACAAAAATTGTACAAATGCGTGTGGCACTGTAAAAAAGAGGAGAAAAGGAATGCCTAAAATAAACGAAAAATTAAAAAGAGGAGAAGCGTGCTTTCGCTCAGCCGCGAATATGTTAGCCATAAAATGGCAGGATAAAAAAGAGGTTTTTATGATTTCTACAATACATAAGGAAGAATTTGTGGATGTTCTAAAACACTACAGTGCACAAGAAATTGTACAGAAACCATCTTGTGTACACGACTATAATAAATTGATGAGTGCTGTAGATAGAACCGACATGATCATCAGCACTATAAATTCTACCCGAAAAACAACGAAGTAGTACAAAAAATATTTCTTTTATATGATTGACATGTGTTTATGGAACTCATATTGCCTATATAAATTGAAAACCGATAAAACAATATCAATTGCAAAATTTCAACTGAAATTAATCGATCAAATTTTGAAGAAATATCAGGAAAAAACAAACCGTCATCCTATTAGACCCGGAAATAATCACTCATCAAGACTCAACGGAAGATATTTTCCTTCTCTTTATGAAGCTAAAGGAAAAAGTAGATCGCGAAGGTGTGTTGTATGTACGAAAAACAATAAGAGACGAGAATCTTGTTATCAATGCCAAGAATGTGATGTTGGGTTGTGCGTGTATCCAAATATATATGTTTCAAAATATATCACACTGAATTAAATTATTAATCACTGTATATTATATATTATGTTTTATTTTATTATTGTATATTATATATCACTGTATATTATATTAAGTGTAGTAAAAAGAAATCCATTATTTTTCCAATAGATGGCTTTAGTAATCTGTATCACGCGTAGATGAGGCACGCGTACTAAAGCCATCTACTACATGGACTGAAAAGTCCCGGGATTTTTCAATAGATGGCGCCACTAGAAAATGAACATGATTCATTTCGAGAGGTTCATCTGTCACTAGTTTATGTATGAAGTTTCATGACATTTCGTTCGTTCGTTTACAAGCTACAGTCATTTAAGTGGTGTTACTTTCGCCTTCGTAAAAAAAAATGGAAAAACAGGAATATCGCATCTTGATCAAACATTGTTTTTTGATGGGAAAAACTTCTGAACAATCATTGAAATTGCAAAAATGTTATCTCACATCTGCTTCTTCGAGAGCAACAGTTTATCGGTAGTTTAGTGAATTTAAAATGGGTCGTACAAGCACCGAAGATGCACCTGGAAGGCCAAAAGAGGCTACGAATGCGGAAATCGCAAAGCAAGTGCATCGAATCGTTTTGAGTGATCGTAAAGTGAAGTTGCGCGAGTTAACTGAGGCCGTGGGCATCTCAAAAGAATGGGCGGGATACATTTTGCACGATGTTTTGGAGATGAAAAAGCTATCGGCACGATGGGTATCGCGTTTGCTGACCATCGACCAAAAACAGCAGCGCGTGATGATTCAACGGCCGGTTTGACGTTGTTGCAGCGTAATGATGTTGTCGAGCGGACTTTTTTCGACGTTTTGTGACGATGGATGAAACGTGGGTCCATTACCATACGCCTGAGTCCAATAGACAGTCTGCAGAGTATCTGAAAAGCTACGAAAGCCGACCAAAGCGGTCAAAAGACCAACGCTCGGTCGGAAAGGTTATGGCCTCCGTTTTTTGGGATGCGCATGGCATAATCTTCCTCGATTACCTGCAGAAGGGAAGAACAGTTACGGGAGAGTATTATGCAGCGTTATTGGACAAACGACGAAATAAAGAAAAAACGGCTCCATAGCGAAGAAAAATGTTCTGTACCATCACGATAACGCACCGTCCTTGAAAGCGATGGTCAAATTAGACCAATTATGATTCGAATTGGTTGCTCACCCACCGTATTCTCCAGACTTGGCCCCCAGTGACTATTATCTGTTCCCAAACCTCAAGCGGTGGCTCCAGGGAAAGATTCACATCGAATGAGGAAGTCATCGCGGAAACCGAGGCGTATTTCAAAGGCTTGAACGTTTCGTACTACAGAAAGAGCATCGAAATGTTGGAAAATCGCTATACCAAGTGTATCGCCCTCGAAGGCAACTATGTTGAGGAATAAATATAACTTTGCCCAAAAAACGCTTGTTTTCATTAAAAATCCCGAGACTTTCAGCCCATGTAGTATTGGAAAAATAATGGATTTCTTTTTACTACACCTAATATATTATTCTTTCACTATTTTTAATTGTTCATCAGACTCTTTATACCCATTAAATAAGTTTATATCTTTTATGTAGAAATTATGAGTATATTGTTTTAAAGAAAAATTCCTTTTCTTCCAAGATACACTGTCTACGCGCAATGTGCACACTTTCGGCGCGGGGTCCCGTTCAGTGGTGGGGCTACGGCAGACCGAACCGCCGTAGCGAAAGAGTTAATGAGAAAAGAAGTTTAGAATTTGACTGGTTCCACAAATCTATTTTTCCGGACATTATTTAAATTATCTTTTGACACATCGAAATTCTCAGAAGAAAGGCATAATAATGGGAATAGTTGACAGAGTATTATTACTTTCAAGTCCGAAATTTTATTACAAGAACATGAAGTTTATAGTCAATGCTCTATTAAATAATGATTAACTTTATTTTTAACACCATCAATTCATGTCTAAAAATGTTGTTTTACAAACTACAGAAGGAGAGTAATGTTAATAGCGATACTACTAATGAAGAACGTCCATCATGGTTCACTCTATTTTATGTTCCATCGATATCCGAGAAATTTTTTACGATTATCAAGAACATTAATGTGAAACTGTCCTTCTTCAGAAGCTTTGAATAAGCTTAATAAGTTCATAAAGGTACAGAAGGATACTCTCCCAAAATTATCTAATAAAAATGTGGTGTATAAAATCCCTTGTAAAGATTGCGATGCTTGATATGTTGGTCAAACAAGTCAAAAATTATCCACGAGAATATCCGAGCATCGCAATCATATTAACAGCATTAACAAGAACCAATTAATGATCACAGACCATCGACTTGATTTTAATCATGAATTTGATTGGGAGAATGTCCAAATTCTTGATAAGGAAAGATTTCTCAAACGTATAAATTCAGAAATGCTTCATATATCATGCAGATATCTTCATAGATACATTAAAACAATAGTAAGATTTAAAATGGTTATAGATTGATTCTCTTATTATTATTTATTGTCATTGTTTGCTTATAAGTCCTCTTATCACTTTGCAACGTTCATTTTTAACGACACAAGATGAACTGACACGACATTAATCCGAGGAACGATTTATGTTAATTCATATCTCATGAAAATTGCGAATCAATGTTTGCAAACTTCTTTGGTTTCCCGTTGAGGTGAGTCACATGATTATTACTGATTTTCAGTATTGCACTAACAGTAAAATGTTAATAATTTATATAGCGTATTGATTACTGCATTTCTGTCAATCTGCGAGTGACTTACTTTCAACGTAGTATTATATTCTATTTTTTCACTAAAGAGAAAGTAAGCCGAAACGTTCGATATAATAAATGACAACCTCCAACACTTGAATTATTACCTACATCTCCTAACTCTTCGCTTACAACAGCGTTAGACTCTCATTAGCCTTGTTCTAATTTTTTCTAATTATTGTTTTTAAAATTGAGAGTCCTTATTTATATTTTTATATAAAGGGTGTCTCAAAATGACCTGACATTTTAATGTATTAATAAAACATATTATTTATTTGAAAAGTATGTTTTTAGTTTAATATAAAGTACAAACATGGAGGTTATATGTGGAACACAATATCCGATAAATGGCCGCCTCGACTCTGTTTGCAAACGTTCATTCTTTTGACAAAATTTTCAATGACATTTTGGCATAATTGCGGACTAATTTCATTAATGGTACGTCTAATTTCTTCCTTCAACTCCGGAATGATCTGTGGATCATTGGCATACACTTTTCCTTTCAGAAAATCCCAAAGAAAGAAGTCCAATGGCGTCAAATCGCACGATCTTGGTGGCCAATTCACATCGCCGCGGCGCGAAATAACACGACCATGAAACTTCATCTGCAATAACTGCACAATTTCTATGCGTTGCTCGATCGTGTAATTCTCCATGACTAAACCTCAATACTTCCTGATGCCAGTTGTTAAAGGATAGTACGTTACGTTTGTTGCAAAAAAAAATGGCGCGCAATTAAAAATGTCAGATCATTTTGAGACACCCTTTATTTGTGTAATTAGATAATTATAATTATAGGACAATAGTTTCCATGTCATCATTGAGGTACTACAGGGTGGGCCATCTATTGGTACGTTTTTAAAAATGCGATCAAATGAGCATACATTGATATTTTTTATTAATTTTTTTTTTGTTGTGAAGCTAAAAGTATCCGCGTCAAGAATGAAAAACGATTTCGTTCATGTGGCTCCCTCTACTGGCCTTACAGTATGCCATTCGGTCACCCCAATTATTAATGACATTTTGGACTACCTCGGCGCCAATTTCACTCAAAACAGTCGTAATATAATGTCATCCACTAACATCCCTTTCTCACGAACTTTCCTCACCAATTTGCGTATAGCTCCTTCGGTGGGTGCTCTATCACGACCCATATTTCTTTTCAAAATTCGTACAGTTTCGGCGACACAGCACTGACTTTGAAAATAAGTTTTTAAAATTTCAAAACGCTCTTCAAGAGAAAACATGTTGTTTCGTGCCGCGGACGGTATGACTAATAAACTGTCAAAATTTCGGGTCTGTAGCTCGTTCGGTGTTGCCATACGACGAAATTCAAAAACGTACCAATAGATGGCCCACCCTGTATTTGTTGATTTCTTTTTAAATGGTTTCCCCAATAGGCCTATTCCACTGAAAAGAAGAATATAAAAGATTTATTTGTGAGCAAAGAAACGAAATTCAAAGAATAATTAAATGAATATTAATTCGATTTTCTTGATTTAGATGATTGTACAAGAAATTGTACAAGAGATGATATGTTTACAGGAATGCTAAAAGAACCGGTTCGCATTAATGAAGATAAAGATTTATCACTTAAAGAAGAACGCTTATCTGTTTTTATATTTTTTATTTTTGAAAAGGGGCATTCATAAATTTTGCGTGAGAAATTTAAATTGTCGTGTTCAGCAGACTCAATTGTTGTAGAGTAGATCCGTGAGCGCTCGCTGTTATTAGTGTATTTTAGAATCTTTAGAAAGTGCGTAGTGCTACGTGATTGTGTGTTTCAGTGTTATGCAACTGTTTTGAATCTTTCTTGTTTTCCAACAGTTTGTTGCTCTGTCTCTTATACAGGCAGAATGTTTAATAGTGAAATGTGGCTGTCGAAACCGTGGCTGTGAACCTGGCGCTCAACTTTATCAAAAATAAAAATTAATACCGCAGGCCGTTTGTACTTCGTTTGTACTTGTTTATACCGATCATTATTTCATTTGTACTTCAAACAGTTAAACAAAAAGTGAAAAATAAAAAATGGCCAGCGCGCAACTTTAAGATTTTTTAATTTCATTTATGCCATTCGAAAAAGAATCTTTTGTACTCATTTGTACCTCTCCTACTTTCGTTTGTACCTCTCCTACTTTCGTTTGTACCTCAAAGGGTTCGGAGATACAGCGCGTTTCAGTTTTTGCGCAACCCCTATATAGCGAACTTAGCTAATTTTCAAGATATCGACCAATGGATAATACCGAAATGGGACCAATGGCATTCGAAAGAGAATCGTTTGTACCTGTTTTTTTTGTACCTCAAAGGGTTCGGAGATATAGCGATTTCAAAATTTCGGAAATGCGCCAAGAAGGGAAGTCGGTCATTTTTAAAGATATCTCTCTTACTTTTGTTTGTATCACATTTTCGTTTTCGGAACGAAGATATTTGTTTTTTATTTTACGTAGAATAATTTGACAATAGATGGTCGTATATCGTTTCTTGTGTATGACCGTTCCTTCAAAAGCTGTAAATTGCAATTACCATTTTAATTTACGAAGTGTGACGGTGTGATTTACGTTATGAATTTTTTGATCATTGCTCTAAAAACTTGTATTCTGCCACCGGTATTAGCATTATCCGAGATGTACCACGGGGGGGGGGGGGGGGGAGATTACGCGGTCGGACTTACACCTCGTGTATAATTGTGTTTATGTCAAAGTATGTGTGAGTAAGTGAGTGAGTGAGTGAGTGAATGAGTGAGTGTGTGTGTGTGTGTGTGTGTGTGTGTATGTGGGTGGGTGATATGTTATGTTTTTTATTTAAAGATTAAATGTATATATTTATACATCAGCCTATTTCCATCCACTTCTGGATATCGGCTTCTTCCAATCATTTTCATTATACATAGTCTTTGGATTTGGAAGGAAAGCTTTTGGCATTAAAATGCCACGCTGCCATGCATATTAGCCATTGTACATATATTCATTGATATGTGGGACCTACAATTTAACGCCGAATGATCCGGCGCTGATGATCAAAGATCTCTCAATCATCAGATGGAGTCATGTTCGAATCATTTATCTTTAACCGTGATAAATCGCGTATGTTGGGCACAAGTGAAATTGAATCGAATCTACTGATCGCAAGTCAATCGCATCGAGTGACAAGGCCCACTCGACGTCCGAATACATATATATTAAATATTATTTTTTGTAGAGCATTAAATATTTGAGATTTAACAATTCCAATAATTTAATGCTTTACAAAGAATAATATGGCTATCTTTTTTTCTGTAATAGCATTCTAGCTGATGCTATTATGGAATGTTTATTATGATTTAAGTCATCATACGTTTTCCAACTTCCTCGATGACAGTGTGTAATGTAGTGTCCGATTTCTTTCCGATTGTCACTACCAACGTATTCTACGACCGTAATTAATTTGTACATGCCATCACAAAGTTTGTATTTCAGTTGACATTTCAGAAAGTGTGAATGTACCAGACCAATCGGGATAGCCAAGTCTAGTGGCAAGTTCTTTCCATTGTAAGCACCTAATATCCACAAAGAGATGTGCTCCTGTTGTTAACGTGATAAGTACGTCTTTATTAATATACCGCCGACAAGTTTTATTGACATCTTTAACTTTTTCATCGAGAGCTCTTTGTAAACCGCGCATATCGCTTATATATTGGTTGGGTATTTGTTTCAATAATTGCTATACATTCTTTGTTTGTTCACATGTTGAACATTTTTGTAACATCTTATAAGAGAATGTATTTTTCATCAAGTGTTTGGCTATTAATTCACTTATGTTACATGCGCAATCTATTGTTGCAGACTTTGATGGAAAGATATTGTTTAAAATTGAGGCTCTCTTTTTATACACTTTATGTGACATATCATGTTTCGATACCATTTTCACGAAATTTAATACGGAAGTTGAGGCATTATTTACGTAATCATGATAAGTAACTCAATCACGAAAAACTAATAAAGATTGTACCACAGCATTGAATGCACATGTATTTTTAATATAAAGTTTTGACCCGAAATATTTTGTGGACGTAGAATATTGTCGTTTTGTAATAGAGGAATTTTTGATGAGGCTTGTTGTGAAAACTGTCTACATCAGGACATATTCTTAAATATTTGCCACGTTTCGAGTCTTTATCTTGTTGGCTTCTCCATGTCTCAATCTTATTTAAGACAGCTGACTGAGGTGATGTTTTCATTAATTGTTCTTCGTTTTGAATATGTGATATTTTTATCTCATTCAGAACGTTCAGATCGATTTTGATGATGTATTGTCAGCATTAAAAATTTTCATGGTACCTTCGAGCGATTTCATATGCGATATCAAAAATTTATCCACGCGTATGTTCTTCATTCCTTTAAAAATTAAATTTTTTATTTCATTAAAACATTCTTCGCTTCTAGCTGAAGACGCAACACTCATTTTATCAATTACAGTCATCCATAATGGGAACTCTTTCAACAATCGTAACAAGTTTGTATTGAAATTTGGACAATAGTATGGATTTAGTCTATCTCTGGAATTGCTGCCGGAATGCTGCCGCGCACTACTGCCCTCTGACAAAGAGGATGTAAAGTACACCCAAGAACTTCGATTCTTTCCCTCGGAAATTTTTACAAAAAAGTGACAACTTTTCTACATTAATGCTCGCAGTCCGTGAGCGATTAACGATACAACTAAACCTTACGTCCGTGTACAACTAAATTTGATGGAAAGACGAAATAACTTGAAGTTTTAAATAATTAGTATTTTTATTCCATATCTCCGTGAAAAAAAACAGTAATATACGAATCTTGGCGTGAAGTGCGAGAAAGCGTAATATATATTATTCAGCAAGCCTCCAGGAGGTTAACGTGGCATTTCAGATAAGTTTTCTTTTCCTTATAAGTTTCACGAATTGCACTACATAAAAAACAATTGCTTTGTGAATTTTTACTACATTTTTGAGATATTAAAGCTGGGATATTAAAGCTCTATATTATAGCTGGGATTTAGATGTTGCACATTTCGGCTCGATTTCGTTGGCGACACCCACTGTTCCCCTCTTGCCGGGCATTGCCGAATCGTCGGATGCTTGTAAACAACGCGTATCGCTTCATCTCAGGAGCGTTCCTACTATTAACTATACGAATGGAACTGATGAATATATCTCTCTTCGCCATTAGTTAGCCATCGCCGGCGCCCAGACGTTTCTTAAAGTTTCTGCTTAGCTTGTCAACGAAACTTTCCTCGTTTAACAGCGTTTAACGACTGCCCATACAAAAAGATCCTAAGCAAGTTTCTTGAACTAACTAGGACGTCGACACGCACAAACAAATCGCGGAATGGAACATGTAATCGAAACAACGGGTCCCCTCATGTCAAACAAAGCCAGACGACTCTGTCCAGAAAAACTCCAAGCAGCTAAACAAGAGTTTGAATACATGATGCAATAAGGTTTATGTAGATCTTCCAAGAGCCTTGGGCTAGTCCTCCACATCTCGTGTAGAAGAAGAATAGTGATTGGCATCCGTGTGGAGATTACCGCAAACTCAATGAGGTAACCTTACCAGATCGTTACTCAATTCCGTTCTTGCAAGACACATTTCCTGCATAAAACCGTGTTCTCTACGATAGATCTAATGCGTGTATATTAACAGATTCCAGTCCGCGAATCGGATATTCCTAAAACCGCAATCATTACACCGTTCGGACTTTTCGAATTTCCTTATATAACATTCGGACTTTGTAACGCAGCACAAACCTTTCAAAGATTTATGGATCGGGTAAGCAGGATTTGATTTATATTGATATCATTTTAATTGTTTCGCAGGACGAAACACAGCATAACGAGCATTTAAAAATACTGTTCGACAGACTTCAACAGCATGGCATAGCAATCAATCCGAATAAATGTGTGTTCGGACAGAAAAGTATCAGCTTTCTGGGACATACAATCAGCGTTGAAGGCATCAAACTTTTACGAAAAAGTTCAAGCTATCGCTGATTTCAGAATCAGCTACAGTCAAAGGACTTCGAAATGTTTCTTAAAGATGATCTCGTTTCTTAGAAATGCTCAATTTCTCAAAGACCTCGCAAGCAAGCAAGCGCTATTGCTAAATGCAATTCCGGGGCATAAATGTAACAACAATGCGAAAATAGAATGAACTCTTGAACTCAAAACAATCCTTTCAAGAGTTAAGGAACATCTCGCTCAAGTTATCTTGCTCGCATTTCCAGACAGCAAGGCAACACTCTCGTTGCAAACAGACGCCTCAGACAAAGAAAAAAAATCGGTGCGGTATTGCAACAGCACAGTAACGGATTTTTACAACCACTCAGTTTCTTTTTAAGGAAGCTCACGCCTGCGCAAACAAAGTATAGCACATATGATATAGAATTATTAGCTATCTATGCGAATATCAAACATTTCCGATATAGAAGGACGAAATTTTCATGTTATCATGGATCATAAACCCTTCGTATACGCATTTAAGAGGAAATTGGATCAAATGTCGCCAAGACAAACTCGTGAACTACATTTTATTTCGAAGTTCACCGAATGTACGTCATGTTCAAGCGTTGAAAACATTGTAGCATTATCTCGCGTCGATACTATCGTGATGCCAACTAGTTATGATATGCAAGAGATTGCAGAAGTTCAAGCCTCGGACGACGAATTGCAACAATTGAAGCAATCTACATCAACGTCTTTAAAGCTCAAAAAGTTTATCTTATCGGAAACAGAATCCAACATTTACTGTGACACTTTAGAAGAAGAGATCAGACCATATATTCTTAGATCATTACGAAGACGAGTTTTTGACATGGTGCATCAAATATCTTATCCAAGCGATAGAGCAATCGATATCGTTGGTCCTCTACCTCCATCCAAAGATTTCAAGTATTTATTAACAATGATTGACTGATTTATTCGTTGGCCGGAAGCTATTCCATGACAGGATTGTACTGCAGACACGGTGGCGAAGATGTTTTTTACTCACTGGGTAGCCAGATTTGGAGCTCCACACCTGATCACAACTGATCAGAGCTCGCAATTCGAAGCGCAATTGTTCGACGTATTAACCAAACTCGTCGGTTCTAAACGTTGTCGGACTGCATACCATCCAGAATCTAATGGCATCATCGAACGATGACATTGCTCTTTAAAAATTGTACTAATATGCTATGGTGAAAGTCAATGGATTGATACACTGCCAGTAGTATTACTCGGGCTAAGAACTTGTTTCAAAAAGGATCTAGGTACTTCTATAGTGGAATTAGTTTACGGCACTACGCTCAAAGTACTGGGTGAGTTTTTCTCTTCTGAAGAGATGCCAAGCGACAAATTTTCATCGAGGATTTCCACGTAATTATGCAAAAGTTATGACCTAGATCAACCTCTCATCACATTAGACCTAAGTTATTTTTCCATGAAGATTTATAATAACTACTCTCACATCTTCCTCAAAATAGAAGGTAATAGGCGCCCCTGGACCAACTGTACACCGGACTGCATAAAGTATTAGAGCGTATTTCGGACAAAGTTTTTGCTTTAGAAGTCGACGGCAGATGTATCAACGCCACTGTCGATAGACTTTTAAGTCTGATTATTTAATAATTCAAGGCTCAGAAACTACTCCGTCCATTGCGTCTCCGTCTTCAACATTCCAATACAATGTGAACCAAAGACATATCCTGATTCAGTAACTAAGTGAGACTGTTAGATTAATTCGCGCAATATTATATTAAGCGATTAATAAGCATAAATTTCTGTTTGCTTTATTATTAATTTTATTTTCTGTTATTTTCGTTCTAGCGATAATTTAATCAATATTTTTTTCCTTAACGTTTATATTAGGAGGGGAGCACTGTGGCGTTGTAGCGCTCGAGTTAATTCTTTTTCCCGGCTTTCCTTTCTCTCTCTCTCTCTCTCTCTCTCTCTCTCTTTAGTGTCATGGCGTTCTGCGTGCGGGCCTTTTGTAAGCTTCTGCGATAGATAATAAGTTAATGCTCGGTAAGATTAATAATCATCCTATGTTCACTGCGAGATCGACATCAGTTACAGCTCATGTCACTAGGTAATTACTTCGTCGTCAGATAAACGCTTATATTGTAGATCTTTTTGTTTCTCGTATTCTAACTTAGTAATGTGATACCGATATCCGAGCTGTCACACGCAATCACTCTTTTAATCTGTATGTTCCAAATATTTATTTGAGTTTATATTAAAACGCCTTATGGCTTGTGAGAAACAATGAGTAATATTTCTTTGTGAACTTAATGATTTCCCGCCAATCTTCCTTCGCCATTAGTTAGCCATCGCCGGTGCCCAGACACGCTCGGCGTCACATTGGGCACAGCAGCCACAACGTAGTCACAAGCATTTTCAGTTACAAGTTTTGTCGTTATGTCCTCTCTCAGGTTTCTCTTTGAATATACTCAATATCGACTCCTATCGACTGCTGTGGAATGAGGTTAGTAAATTTATCTTTCAATGTTTTGTGAATATTTATCTATTATTTCATGCTTTGCATTGAATGTTGTATACCTTATGTACTGAATTTACATCCATAACACTGTTACTACAGCGATATGCAGCGCAATTTGTTGGCATGATAATGATGGATGTTGAGTATATTAATAATAAATTCAATATGATAGCTATTACGAATTACTCTAGCCAATCAAAGAAATATATCAATCATGTGACATTTCGCGAATCTCTTGGCGAATTCGACACACATGCACTGATTCCGTTCTAGTACTGCCCTGATATGATGCAAGTGCAGAATCATCCTAAGCAAAACAATAAGTCATGATGTCAAAATGATGTCAAAATGACTCTAAAATAATCACTGAAAGTCATTTTTCCGATTTATTTTGACGTTATCGTGATTTGTTGTTCTATTTGGGACTTTAGTGCTATGCCAAATTGCACTGTCAGAAATGTCAATGCAATGTTTCTTGAACTCGTTCAGTTTATTCGGTTGGTCTAAATATAAATACAGCACTGCATTGGCTCAATTTTTATTTACCGAATATGACAATTTTAACGCACTGGGAGAAACAGTGCGCACAAGTCGAATGCGTGGCATTGAAAAAGTTCGCATTTAGTGTGCATTAGTGCGGTCTGCCGAATTTACTATCTATTACACTATAAGGTTTCTAGAATTGGGTGTTGCGTCATCCCAAATTTTTGTTTAGCCAGGTTAGCCCGCCGAGCTTCTTCGTGCTTTCGATCTTCTTTCTCAGAAGTACATTTTATACACTGGCGTGAAACGAGAAAGAACATGGGCCAAGTTAAGGTGCCATTTCATGCAGCGAAGCTAGCGACTTCCCACTCCGTCGAAACCAGCGTTTCGTTGAAATGCTGTTCGCTGAAACCCCATCCTTTTCATGGAGCGAAACTTCACTGACGATATCTTCACTATCCCTCAAATAAAGAAGTGTTTTGAAAGTTTTAAACTTAAACAAAAAGTTTTTATGCATGAATATACAAGTGTCCCAGAATGACAGCCAAATATTTTGTGTACTGGTAAAGCGGCCTAAACTGAATCGAAAAATCCTCATTTTAAATATTAAGGTTATCTTTCATTTATTTGTGAATGGACTGAGGAAGACTAACAAGTCGTTTCTTATATATTATTTTTGAACTGAGTGACACTCTATAATAAACCATTTTATATTTTTGACTTAATTTTTTGCTTATGAATTGATCTTTCTATTACTGTTATTTTCCTCTACTATTTTGCAATTTTCGTAATAATTAACAAGATATTAGTTATTAAAAATCGCCGAATATTAATTTTCAAAAATTTTTTGAATAAAAAATTATTGAAAACTAACATTCGGCGATTTTTAGTAATTAATATCTTGTAAGCTTTAATAATTAATATCTTAATTATTTCGAAAATTGCAAATAAAATGATAAAGGACTTTTCGAATCAATTTAATCCGCTCTATCAGCACACAAAATATTCTGGGAAACCTTGTATATAAATATGTATAAATACACAGAAATATAATATGTAATAAATGCTCATGAACATACGTATATAATTATATATGAAATATGTCCATATATGTTTATACATTCTTCTTTTTTTTTAAATTACTGTAAGAAAAATAATAATGAAAAAATGTCAAAAATAATTAAAGGAACAATTTTCGCGTTATTTATTTGAGAAAAAAATTAAGTTTAGAGAAATGTAAAAAAAATTATTCATACATAATTATATATAATTTTACATGTAATTATAAAGCAGAAATATATTTTTTACATTTGTCCAAACTTGATTTTTTCTAAAATAAATAATACGAAAATTATCCTTTCAATTATTCTTTATGTCTTTTTATTATTATTATTAATTTTGTTACATTAAAAAATAATTTTACTAAAAAAGAAGCATGGACATTTAAAAACATATTTCATAATTAGATATATATATATATATATATATATATTTATGAATATTTATACATGTTTATGTATATGTTTATACATATTTATATACATATATTTGCACATGAAAAATTTTTTACCGGGTCGTTTGACAGTTAATACATTTTATTTATATCAAATTGTGAAAACATCATTGCGATAAAAAGACTACTGCAGACAAAGAGATATGGATAACAAATACTTAAATTACATGAAGCAATTTAAATATATTACAATTTCAATTGTTATAGAACTAGAGATTAAAAGACGTCATACAGCTGCAGCAGCTGCTGTATTATATGGAAAATAAAAATGGCAATATACTAAAAAAAAAAAGTTCTAGCGCTTATCTTCAAAAATCGAAATGACAGCGTAGTTTTTACTTTGCATCGGTCCCGAAATTAAAATTAAATTTTTGTTTTCATAATATTTGTATTATTTGAATAACATAAAAAATAATATATAGTAATAATAATAACATAATAAAGTAATATATTATTATTATTGCTATATTATTATTTATACAATAATAAATATAATAAATATAATAAATATATTAGAATAATATTACAATATATTTTATAATATTAAAGAAAGGTAATAGGTTAGGCTTCGCTGTGTTCCTTCGCTCATAGTTCATTTTGACAGTGTAGAATTATGAGCGAGGCTTCGCTGTATGAAATGGCACCTTTAGAGTACCTATAATATGAGTACGGACAACAGAGCGTGAATGAGGTAAAACCGGAAATGCATTGAAAAATGCGAACGCATTTTCAAATGTGAAGTAAAACTGAAATTGTATGTATATACATATAACAATGAATGCATTCAGCAGAGCAACCGTTTTATGAATGCTTCTGAAATAAAACCATTCCTCTAGATCTTAAAATATAATTTAATCAGTGCGAAACAAATTTTCAACAATTGCAAAATAAATATTCTGCTGAACGCAGAGGGAGAGAGCCAATGATTTTATAATGAATAAATTAAAGAAGGATAACAACAGAGGTAAATACGCAAATAGAATGAAGTGAAATTTATTTAAAAATAAATAGTATGAAAATAAATGAGCTTAAAACTAAGATTTCAGGAGTATTAACTATCTTTTTAAGAGTACATTTAATTTTTTGTTAGGTATATAAATACTTTATTATAATGTATATACAATTTCTCTATTTAATCCAAAACATCAGTAACGACAGAATTGCATAATAATATAAAGTAATAAATATTCAATTGTTTTTTCTCTATCTTCATTTTCGTCTTCCCTTTGGTTCGTTTTCATACGTCGGTGTTTCGAAGAAATCAAATCTAAATAAAATTAAACAAAGAAATTATGTGCATAAGTAAAACACACACACACAGACACACACACACACACACACACACACACACACACACACACACACAAACACAAAATCAATGATGAATCATAAAAAACAATCAATGATGAATTATAAAAAGGGAAATTAATAAAGTAATTTATTTTGAATGCATAAATTAATTACCAAGGTATTATATTTCACAGTAATATTACACTTAAAATCAAAATAAAAATTATAGTCATATGACAAATAAAAATAAGTGATACATGTCAAATAAAATGCAAATATTAACGCAAATTAATAGTTAAATCCAATAAAGTTATTACAATTATATAATGAGCAAATATTAATACAATAATTTAAAATGATAAATAAACAAAAAATTAAAAATAATAAACTCTAAATATTCTTTGGTTATTATGCGTAACTAAGTCATTTAACATTTAGGTGCATACTTTTACTAGCAAAATTGGATCTATTATCGTGGATTATCACAGAAAGCGTTTTCAAACGAAATGCAATATTTTTTAATTATTTTAATTCTGAGATCATGACAATTTGGCAGCAAATACGGAAGGTCTTGGAATTACTTGCATAAAAGTTTTGTGATATTATCTTGAATTGAAAGAACTCTCAAATTTTGTTTAATTATTGATTCCATGCTTTTAAAAAACTGAAACGTTGAAAGATTGACATAAAATAATGTCTCTTCTATCAAACATTTAATACGCGTAAATGTATCAAAGGTATACGCTTGATGCATCTTTGATCTCGTGGCAGCAATACATTTGTGGCATCAAAATATTGGGTGTGGGAAAAAGTTCGTGACGTTTTTCCCACTAGATGACATTAAATGCTCAACACTCGGTAACTACTAATCGCATCGGCAACACTAGACGTGTGTTTAAAAGTGACATTTCAACCTTAGTTTTGAGCCAAAAAAGATTGAAATCGGTGAAGTGAATCAAAAGTTATTTTATTTTGGAAATGGAAATAAGGAAAAAATTCGCTACATTTTGCAATATTATTACGATAAAAGCAAGAACGCTGCACAGGCTTGTGAAAAAATTTGTGCTATTTACGGTGAAAATACTCTATTAAAATCAGCAGCACGAAAATTCGCTCGTTTTTATATTGGAAATTTCGAAAGATTGTGAAAGATGAACTTCGTTCCGGTCGACCAATCACTGAAAAGTCCAAAGAAATCATGGAAAAAGTTGAGCGTGATAAGCATGTGAGCACTGTAGAGATTGCCAGGGAATTAGGCATCGACCGCAAAACAGTTTTAAATCATTTATACAAAGCTGGATATAAAAAGAAGCTCGATGTTTGGGTTCTTCACGAGTTGAGTGTTAAGAATATGATGGACCGAATTAACATTTGCGATACACTACTGAAACGAAAATGAAATTGAGCCATTTCTGAAGAGAATGATAACTGGTGATGAAAAATGGATTACGTACGACAATCAAACTCGCAAAAGATCGTGGATAAAGGAAGGAGAGAAGGCACAAACAATCGCAAACCTGGATTGACGATGAAGAAGGTGAATGTTGTGTGTGTGGTGGGATTGGAAGGGAATCGTTCACTATGAGCTGTTATTGCCCAATCAAACAATTAATTCCGAACTCTACTGGAACAATTTTTCTTTCTTATTACGGTAGCATTGGTAATTAGGTCACCGACGAGCTATTAAAGACCCTCGACCCTGGGCAAATTTTCGTGATTCAATAGGGCCGGGGAAGCCTAAGGATAATTGAAGAACGATGACGTTATCGAGAATTAATAAAAATTTATGATTATTAACATAAATATTTCAATGATACGTTATTAAATTCGTGAGAGATTTTTTTATTAGTTGTATAAATAAAAGCTGTATGCATATTTTTAATGATATAAAATCTTATATATTGCCGAAAAATTACAATTTTTCTTCTGCAGTTATCATCTCTATTGATAATCAATTACGAGTACTGATAATTCCATAAATTTAATTGTCCCAATAAACACTTTTTACAACATATTATTAGGTGTTGGAATTAATTCGTAGCGTTTTTAATGAAAGAATGTTATTTATTTCACATGAGCATTAAAAAATACATTAATGAAAGTACTTCCCATCACTTGTAAAACGCTACGAATTAATTCCAACACCTAATAAGTAAACATAGTTCATGTGACTTAAATTTGTTAATAAAACATGCACTTCATACTTAAACTTTTTATTAATATTTTTTAGTAATAAAACGAAAAAATAAAAATTCAAGAAAAGAAAAACTAAAAATTTCATAGTTACAATTACTTTGCGAAACATTTGATTAAGCTATTTGTTTATATCGAGTTACCCCAGTTTCTATGTCAATTTATTGCTGAGAAAATATAAATTTAACTAATTTTTTAACGCATGAAATCAGATACACACGAGTCGCCGAGCGGCCCAATCTTCTTTACTCGACTGCGCGCCGGTTTCCCCACTCTGCCTGATGCGCTGCTTCGCTAGCATTCCTCAATTTTCCAGTGATTTTAAACAAACTTTTCGGCAGCAAAAGATTCAAGAATTTTTTAACAGCAAATTCAATTCTTCCTTGATAAATTGATGCCTGACGGAATTCTTAATCTTAAAAATTAGAGCCACAATGATTTCTTTTTTAAATTGTTATCTCGGTTTCTAATAATCGGAAGATATCCTTTTCATTTTTAAATGCGTAGAAAAATGTCAGTTGTCAAATGTTTTACACGGCTATTTGATATGATGCATATTAACAGAATTATTCCATTTTTTTATACGAAAAAAAGATACCCGCTTTTCCAAGTCATTTTATAATAGTTTAACTACAAAAAGTTTTGTTACTAAATGTACGTGATAGTGCAATTCTTGAGGAAGAAAAATTACCTCTGTAAATTGCTGTGCGATTGCTCAAAAAGTAATTATGTAAATAATTAAGTTTTTCGCAGACAGGTTTTTAATGAACAAATGACTTTTTGCAAAAACTAATGAATATTTCAGACTCATTCAGAGCTAGATTTGTTCGTCATTATGAAAGCTACATTTTACAAAAATTTTGAAACTTTGCGTTTAAATCTTAATAAACAGAGAGCAAATGAAAAAAAATCTTTTCCAGTGGTTTTTATTTTTTTTTTCTATTTAACTAATAGATCGATTTTAATGTTCCACGTCTTATTTTGTAGGTATTTTGAATATCTCGATGGAATATACACTATTACTATAATTTATTAAAACTTATATGTTCTATAGAATGATTCTCGTCTCTTATTGATGCCGTCGAGCGGCCGAGATTGTCGAGAAGGCATTTTCGGTCGCTTAAAACAAGTGACTAATGTGAGAAAGAGTACGCTGTCTCGTTCATTCTCGGCGTGCCGACGGCGAGAACACGTATATAGGCTCGTACTTGTATGTGTGTTACAGTGTCGCACGATAAATGGCTGAACTTGTAGGCATGGAAAAGTGACGTTTTGACAACGAAATTTATATTGCATGTCATTTCGTTATTATTTGTTTAGTGAAAATGTGACTTGTCTCGTACTTATTGAAGTCGTAATTATCGATGAAAACTGAAGCCGTCTTGGAATTTTATATGTAAAAGCGTAATATTTTATTCGTTTCAACACCTGCCAGACCGTGTTTCTGCCTCAATATAGGCTCACTTTACATGCCTTTTATGACAATTTACTGACTCAAGGGGAGGAAAGAATTTTGGCTACGCCGTCTCGAACAAAGAGGAAATAACTATCCTATCCGCTTGGAGCCTAACTGTCTAGAAACTGCAGCCTAGATAGTAAAAAGACTGTTCTAAAAAGATTATTCTCACACCTCACTGTCTTCATGGATTAGAAATATTCCAAGCGGACACTGTCTACGCTGCAACTTTTAGGCGATTAGGCCCCAAGTGGATATAATTAATTTCTTTTTTGTAAGTATCAGTAAGCACTAGTTTATAAATTCCACTGTCTATATGACAATTGTGTTACGTAGTAACTAGTCAATTTTAACGCTCAATATCTCTCTTCACAGAGCAGGACTTTTTTTTGCCAGATTCTTTCATTGTATGCAAAAACGCGATTGAGCCTAATTTTATCGAAATCAGAGCTGTTCTGAAGGATTCCCTCATTTTGTCTTTGTGACAGATTTCCTAATCTCAATAGTTATTAACTTTAATGCTTAATATTTCGGATCTCAGAGTAGAGCGACACTTTTTTCTGCCAGATTCTTTCATTTCATGCAAAAAACGTCGAATAAGCCTAATTGATTTTTGAGATATAGTAGCTAAACTGAATAATTACCAAGTTTATAACTATTTAGGTTAGGAAATCTGTCATAAAGATAAAATGAGGTCTATAATTGTACTGTTCCACATGGATTTCAAGTTTTTACGCGAAGCGACTCTCACCCCCGACTTTCACTCCCTTCCTCCCTGTAAAGGGGCGCACGACTTCTATAATTGTAGTTATTGAAGTTAGAAAATCGATCATGTAGACCAGAGCCTTCCAAATCGGGCACCGCGCCCTTAATCCCCTTGCCTCTCGTCCGCTTGTGCTTGTCTTTCACTATGAGTCCAATGCTTCTCCACTATTCGTGGCTATGCATCGGCGCGGTGACGCGGCGTATCATTTCGTATAGCAGTCAGGCGCGGTTTCATTGAAAGATAAATACGTATACTGAGAAAGAGATAAAAGCAAAAGAAGCTATATTTATGACTTATTTTATTTTCGTTTGGGATCTCTATTAATCCTAAGAATTATATTTGCATACTTGCATACTTGTTTGCGACAGCTTTAAACGCGTGTGGCAGGAAGGTCGGAAAGTAGCGTTGAAAGGGATAAAATTAAAAGAGGCTTACCGTTGAAACTTGGTGGGCACATGATCACGTGACCATTTGGAAGGCTCTGATGTAGACAGTGGGGTGTATAGACTAGTGCTTTTTAATTGCAGTGTGCGAGAGCGAATCAGAGCGAGAGCGCTGACGTGAAATTTTAGAGTGATGCGGCGTTTGTCTAACAATGTTTCTCGCTAGTTCAAATCCGGTTCGAAGGACCAGAAAATGTGCGAGAATGCACCGCGCGGAAAGGTTCGAGTGAGAGAACGGCACACGGTTGATATGATGCACGACAGTAAAGAGAACTTCGTTCCTTTTAATTTAACAAAAGAATTTTCTTTAATATGATCAGTTACAGAGTCAAAAAATATAATTAATTAAATATTAGATTAACAAAATATCAAATGCGGTCACCTTTTCCAAAAGTATATTTGGAATCGCGGTGATGGAAAATCTCGGCGATTTTCTCGGAAAGATTCGTTTTACAGCGGTTTTCACTAAGCGGTTAGTACGGCGGGTTTACGAAGCGGGATAGTAGCGAGACTATGATTCTAAGAACTCGAAGAATTTGTAGAAGTAAGAACTCTGAGAACTCTAAGCGGTGTAAACGGTGTAAGCGGTGTAAACTATCTAAGCAATCTGCCCGGGAGGAACGGCGAGATCGAAGCATTTATTGCTTTCGGTCTGGGCTTTCTTCTTGGGAGAAATCCAATTAAATTTTGCCA
>NW_011626978.1:69431-130187 GCF_000204515.1 Acromyrmex echinatior
TCCCTTTCCTTTCTCACGTTTCCTCTATCCGTCCATATCGTCTTTCCGCTTTCCACTGTCGCTCCACCGCACCGGTTATACCTCTCTTTTTATTTTTTTTTGTAGAATTTAAGTATTTGGCGGGTGCACGACCGAGTGGATGATGTATAATGTACGTCGGACAAATTGTGTGGGACAATTTTATTTGTTATAATTTGTTTTCATAGGTTTTTCTGCTTATTCCAAAAACTTCTGATTTTAATTCGATAAGTTTTATATTACAGCAGACTATACTATTATACAAGTTAAGGTAATCAAATTTTTTGATAAATTAACAGTAATCTAAAGATATGTATACGTTATGTATTACTCTCGAGAAATAATAAATAGAAAATGATAAAAATTCTGACACATTTACACTCTTAATTTGTTTTTGAATTTGTTTTTGAAATACGTTGCGTCTTATTTATCCGACGTACTTTGTATGATTATGATTCACTTGAGAATAATGATAAATTAATTAGAATCATATACATTATATAACATATGTATATAAGATATTAGAAGATGTTACTTCTACAAAGCAGGAAAAAGAAATTCATTCGAATTACAATTTTACGTGAAATTAAAAATGATCAATAATGTAGCGAGATTAATGATCCAATATAGACAGGCGTAAAATGAAATAAAGACGTCGAAAAGGAAGATGAAGATGCTCTGAAACGGTCTTGCACGTGCCAATAGAGTTCAGAGATTATCAATTTGCTCACAATACAATGAGAGAGAAAGTATCTATTTTTAATTTATACCCTGACGCAATTCCACTTGAGAAGCTGTTTAATTTCAGTGATATATATAATGTTCATATTTGCAGTCTCATATATTGCACGATTGCTCACTCATCTTTCAATTTTAATAAGATATTAGATGATGTTAAATTCGCACATCAATTTGCACTCTTGTCTAAAAGTCTTTGGATGTTTTGAATTGTGCTTTTGTAGACACAGTTGTATGTTTGATTATCCATATAAAACTATATAAAATTAGATATAATGCATTTAAAAAATTGCACTAAGTTTGAATGTAATCTCTCTGTTTGATTATATACATACACACACGTTTTAGTTATATATACAATCGATATTCATTTATATTCAATGTACCTTTCTGTATTTTGTCCCAAGACTTTCGGACGGCAATGTGTGCCAAGTAGGCCACGCAAATATATGTGAACAAGACGAAGAGATGGAATTGCGTGAAGGCGCTACGCCAAGAACGTTCACTATAGTTAATAATTCTGTTAGTATAAACCAATGATCAGTCCGTTGGGCGTAACACGTGGTTCAGTTTAAGACGAAATAGGTTCCCCGGCGCGGCAATGCATTCCTCCCAATTGGTCATGTCGCTTATAGAAACTGATCGTCACTAAGCCGAACTACGTAGCTTTTCTTGTGACAATCAAAGCACACCGCGTAGGCACTACCATCTGAACAGAAAATATGGAAAAGGCTATGTACAGCGAAAAGGCTACTGAGCAAGCGCGAGTAATGTCGCCGATTGTACTGTAATTGTACTGTGTTAATTGCGAAGGTCTAAAGTAATTGAGAGTAGACAAATCAGCCGCTCGATCGAGTATAATGTGATGTGACGTGTACAAGTGTAACGCCGATTTTGAATGTGTGACGAAAAAGATGTTGCCGTTTTAAGCTTACAAGAGCAAGCACTATTCGCACACCACCTATAAAACTTTCTAAAGCGTTTCTTAAGCTTTTTTCCTCCAATGTTGGGCGACGTTATTAGCATTAGAATATCTGAATTATTATTTAATACTTGGTCTTTTCTTATAATAATGTAAACACGATTTTATAAAAAATTGATTTAATAAAAGAATTAATTTAATAAAGTATTTTATCTTACATTTAAATTATACTTAAATTTGTTATTAAAATAACAATGGAGTTTTGGTATAAAAATTTGTATATGTATAATCAGAAACCAGCATCTTATCCACTAAAATAAATCATGTATAAAATGATAATTCAAATATTCTATAACGTATAAATATTCAAAATATTGGATTATTGTTATCAAATGCTTTAGCTTCAAGCTTTTTGCATGTTTTCAGATTAATCGATTAGTAAAAATTTCACAATATTAAACAAAGCGTAATGAGAATATTTAACATTTGTTGATGAAACAGAAAGTGATAGCTAAGGGTTAGAGCTAAGAATGATAGAGATCGTAAGGATTGCATTTAAATTATGCATTTTGCGCAAAGATGGTGAGTGGTGATGCGCGAAAACGGCATGGCAAAAATGTCTACGGAGTAGATACCCGAAGACGAATACCTTTTTTTTGCCGCCGATATCGATGTAATCTATGCAAGTGGCGATAATCAGGTGGTTCATCTCCCGAATCGCTACCCGCCGAACCGCTACTCGATGTCGCCGAAGAACTTTCACTGCTTGCTAACATCACGTCTAAGAGATTTGCTCTGGCCTAAGTGAAAGTAAAGCGATCAGTATTGCATTCATTTTCACGAGATTAGAAATAAAACATAATGAAGTAAAATGATTTACATGACATCTTGTATTTGTGAAAAATTGTTGTATTCAAGTAAACAAGCGATTAATTCTTATATCCGCAATGAAATAGTCAAGCATTTTATCTGCGAGCATTATTCTATTATTTATCTAAGTTACTTAAAATTTCTATAGTTTAGTCTTACTGAAAGCTCACCTTGGGGTCGGTGAAGTCAATATCACGTTCAACGTGAACCCATCCTGTCGGACAGCAGCAAGCAAGATCCAATTTCTCAAGCGGTACCTGCGATTCGTTGTTAACGATGTTAACAGCGGTAGTATCTTCACCCTTCCGAATCATGCGATTCAATTCATCTATAACGTCCTTGGATGTGGCGCGTTCATGGAAGCTCAATGTTCGATCTCTGCCCTCCACGAGAAGCGTTGCTCGTGCCGGACTAACCTGTATGAAGATTATGCAATCATTATTATAACAAAGTGTTTTGCTTAGAAATTAGATTAAAAATTTTTATAAAATTATAATATATATAAAATAAAATTAATTTCTCTTTCTAGCGTTAACACATTAATTAATACTATTAGTAACTGTTATTGTTTTATATTAGGTGTTGGAATTAATTCGTAGCGTTTTACAAGAGATGGCACAAGCAGTACACTATTTCGTTGTTACCTATAGTTCTGTATACATTGTAAACATCTATCATAGGACGTCATTTGCCGTACATAACCTTTCTTGAAATCATAAATAACAATACTGTATAATTCATTGAATATGTCAACATTTGTGCCAGATAAAGTGTTTTTGCGGGGAGTTTTGCTTCATTACTTTAATATGAACAAAAGTGCAGCTGAAGCTCATCGTATTTTAGTGGATGTGTATAGTGAACATGCTCTGGTTGAGCAAACGTGTAGGAAGTGGTTTGCCCGTTTTAAAGCTGGTGATTTCGACTTGGATGACAAGGAGCGACCTGGTCAGCCGAAAAAATTTGAAGATAACGATTTGCAGGCACTGCTCAATGAAAACTCATGTCAAACACTTAAAGAATTATCTACGTCATTGGAAGTTGACTTCTCAACAATAGGAAAACGTCTTAAAAGTTTGGGCATGATCCAGAAGGAAGGACATTGGGTCCCATATGAATTGACACCAAGGTATATTGAGAGACGTTTTCTCACGTGCGAACTGCTGCTTCAACGGCAGAAAAGAAAAGGTTTTTTGCATCGGATTGTTACCGGTGACGAAAAGTGGATCCATTATGACAATCCAAAGCGCAGAAAGTCATGGGTTAAGCCCGGCGAACCATCAACATCAGTGGCAAAGTCCAATATCCATGGCTCAAAGCTCCTGCTCTGTATTTGGTGGGATCAGAAGGGTGTCATATACTACGAACTGCTAAAACCGCATGAAACCGTTACTGGAGATCTCTACCGACGGCAACTGATGCGCTTGAGCCGTGCCTTGAAGCAAAAACGGTCGGAATACTTCGAAAGACACGATAAAGTCATCTTGCTGCACGACAATGCTCGCCCACACGTTGCAAAACCGGTAAAAACATACCTGGAAACACTTAAATGGGAAGTGCTACCGCATCCGCCGTATTCTCCTGATATTGCACCTAGCGACTACCACTTGTTTCGATCATTAGCTCATAGCTTGTGCGAGCAGAAGTTCACATCTTACGAAGATTGTACAAAATGGTTCGATTCCTGGATTTCATCTAAAGATGAACAGTTCTTCCGACGCGGTATTCATTCACTGCCCGAAAGATGGTCAAAAGTAGTAGAAAGTGATGGGAAGTACTTTCATTAATGTATTTTTTAATGCTCATGTGAAATAAATAACATTCTTTCATTAAAAAAACGCTACGAATTAATTCCAACACCTAATATTAACATTATTATATATTATTATAAGTGAGAGAATGTTTATATTATATTATTATATTGATAATCTCAATGTTAAGCGAAACAAATAATACCTCTCAATAAAATTTCTTGAAATAAAGAAATTATTTCTTAAAAATAAAAATGATTTCTTCAGGAAGAAAAAGGGAAATTGAATAAGTGTCGTTTTTCTTTTTTTTTATGCAAATTTAAGTAGTATTTGAAAGCAAACTTACAACTGTACTAGGCGTAGAGGAAGTTGCCTCTTCGTCCTCTTCGGGAACAGCTCCCAATTCCGATGGAGCTACCGTTGTATATGCAATACCGCCATTACACGACACAGCACTTACAATCCTCTCCTCGAGTGCCAACGGTGGTACCTGTATCTGATCGAGTAGCTCATCGTTGCTACTCATTTCATTCGCGTTTCCGATACTACGCTCTTGAACGGACGAACTTTCTAGCTTCGCTATCTTTGTCTCTCCCGTAGAATCATTTTTGTTAGGGACCAATTCTATAAGCGGTGAGATTTAAAACACATTTTTAATATCTTTTCTATTATTTTAAATTCCATTCTTTCATTACTATATTTAAAAAATTTCTTGATAATTATTTAGATTAAGAGACATCCCGCCATTGACCTTGACCTTGATGTATGTCGCCTGAGTAACCTCCGAGATATTTTAGATGGCGGGCGACCTTTGTTAAGTTTTAAAAATAACGTTTTATTTCTACTACATTTTTTTCAGGAATATTCAGAAATATTCGAAAAGTTTAATGATATATAATAACCTAATTAATAACATATAATAACCTATGATATATAATAACCATGGTATATGGTTGGGTTAGGTTTAGGTTATTATATACCCATGGGTACATTTTTATAGTTGGCGGTCGTCCTTTGTTAAAAAGTTATTAATAAAAAAAAGTTTTTAAAAATAACAAAAGAATAATTAAAGTTGAGGGCTCTTGAGATAAAAACTAAACAATCAATGAAAAAATGGGCAATTAAGAGCCTAGATTTGTAGTAATTGGAGCAATTATATCAACATATATTTCTCAATATTACATATATATAACAAATACCGAACGTTTCGGCTTAATTCAAGCCATCTTTAGCAATCTAGTATAATAAAATCTCTTGATAAATAATTCGAGACATTTTGCTAGTCTCGTAATACAAGTTCCTTAATACAATTCAAGCAGTAATACAATTCTTAAATCAAAGTAATCGAGTGCAGCAAGGGAATCTTCCAGATTACCAAATCTGAAGTATGTCACCTTCATTTAGCTGTTAGGCTAAGTGCGAGTTAAAAATAAAAAATAAAAAATAATATATATATAAGAAGGACAGTTACCATAAAGAAAGATCACCAATTTATTATGGAAACTTACCTATTGCACTTCATAATTGCACAATAAAATACCATAAATTAAATCACGATCGGCAAAAAGAATATCACAATGCCAAACATCTTTAGCGACATATTCAGTGTCAAAGCAGAGTCACGTATGTAAATTAACATGAAAGATTAAATATTGCAAGTACGTAAACAACAATGTCAAAAAAATAAATGTCGTTGAATAAAGAAAATACATAGATAGAAAACTGAATATAGTCAAATGATCCAAAAACGAGTAAAATCTATTTATTATGTTCGTATAAGCACGGTGCAAGAATTCTGTGCCTGCTTTCAAATTTAATCTCTCTTGCATTTTAATATTGAGCATCTCTGACATCAATCTTTTACCAAAATATCACTTTTTATCTAAAATTTTTGTGTTATTCCAATCAAATTCATAGTCAAATTCTAATCTATGTTCTGAAATAACAGATAAATTACCACTTTTTTTATTAATATCATTTTTGTGTTCATTAATTCTGTCCAACATAGAAAGCATTACAATTTTTATAATTAATCTTGTATACAACATTTTTCTTAGAATCGTGTGGTAAAACGTCTTTCTGAGCTTTGATGATTCCGTCAAGTTTATTTAAACTAAAGAAAGATAATCTGACATTAAGATTCTTGGTAATGTTCCTAAATTTCATAAATATTCAGTAAAAAAGATATAGTAAACCAACTCTTGCGAAAAAATATCTTCAATTTTAGCGTTAAACTCTCAAAAAGAACACTCACATTTGGATGTTAAACACTTGAAAAAAAAATGCTCAAATTTGGGTGTAATTTCGGACCGTCAAAGGTTATACCTAATTAAAGGTTAACGTCCAAAGAAAACTATCAAAATAAATGGCTTTATTATAATATATAAAATTAATTAAATTTGTTTTATTCCTAAAATAATGTTATTAATTTGCAACATATTTTCCGAAATACACACGACAAAATTATAATTAAAAAAACGCGCTCTTATTTGAGAATTAATTTTCTTATTTTTCTAAGCAGTCACCCATTCAATATCATACTCCATCCAACAGTGCTTGACCACTGCAATCGTATGGGAACTGCTGCTTCGGTGATCCAAGAACACTGAATGTTATCATGTAACTGTGATATATCTTAATAGGACTTCAACATCTTTAGGACTGCGTGAAACATCTTTTTGACAAACTTTATTTAGGCTGAGTTTGGAAAATCATCTGGATATGTTTTATATTCATCATTGTTTTACATTGGACAACAAGGATAAAACGATACATGGGGACACTCAAATGATGTTTCCGAACGCAGGCTAGATAAAGTTTGTCAAAATGATGTTTCATGCATATAGTATTAGAATATATTTCTTTCATAAATGAATCTGGCGCATCTATTGGGTCATTTAAAAAGTATCCGCGGTTTTTTCATTTAAAAATTGAACAAAAAACCGCGGATACTTTTTAAATGACCTAATATATTCAACATTTTAGCATTAATTCTCAATCATAAAGATTAACATTCAAGTGACACTTACATTCAATTTTGAAAATGACACTCAAAGGTTATTAAGCCGTTTAAGATTTATACTCATCTATTGAGTGTCATGAGTAAAACCGCGATTGGGTATTACCATCAAATTCCGTATATATTATGATATACACTAAACTATTCACCGAATTTAATGGTCACACCCAATGACACTCAATATTGATGCTCAACGCTTAAGTGACACCCAATGTTGACGGTCAACACTCAACTTTGATGTTAAACACCTAAATTTGAGTATTAACACAATAAATTGAGGGTTTTTTTTCGTGAGAGAAGAGATTTTTTTATCTTCAGTCTCCTTATTGTTAAATTTATCTACTTGTTTTAACATTTTGCATTTTAACAGAAATCTTAATCTTAAATTAATAGTGTCAAAGATAAATTTGATAGGATAATCATTGTTCAAAAACGTCTTAATAATAAAATTGAAATTTTTCATATGATATCTCGGATGAGAAAGTAAAAAGACTCTGTCAACCATGCTTATTGTAAAAGATTGGTGTCAGAGATGCTCAATATTAAAATGCAAGAGAATGGATTAAATTTGAAAGCAGACACAGAATTCTTGCACCGTGCTTATACGAACATAATAAATAGATTTTACTCGTTTTTGGATCATTTGACTATATTCAGTTTTCTATCTATGTATTTTCTTTATTCAACGACATTTATTTTTTTGACATTGTTGTTTACGTACTTGCAATATTTAATCTTTCATGTTAATTTACATACGTGACTCTGCTTTGACACTGAATATGTCGCTAAAGATGTTTGGCATTGTGATATTCTTTTTGCCGATCGTGATTTAATTTATGGTATTTTATTGTGCAATTATGGAGTGCAATAGGTAAGTTTCCATAATAAATTGGTGATCTTTCTTTATGGTAACTGTCCTTCTTATATATATATTATTTTTTATTTTTTATTTTTAACTCGCACTTAGCCTAACAGCTAAATGAAGGTGACATACTTCAGATTTGGTAATCTGGAAGATTCCCTTGCTGCACTCGATTACTTTGATTTACAACTACTTGAATTGTATTAAGGAAGTTGTATTCGAGGCTACCTAAATTTATTAAGAGATTTTATTATACTAGACTGCTGAAGATGGCTTGAATTAAGCCAAAACGTTTGGTATTTGTTATATATATGTAGTATTAAGAAATATATGTTGATATAATCGCTCCAATTACTGCGAATCTAGGCTCTTAATTGCCCGTTTTTTCATTGATTGTTTAGTTTAAAAATAACGTTTGATTTCTATTGATTTCATTTCAGTCGAATTATACGATTTCATTTTTCAGAAATTCTCAGAAGTATTTGGAAAGTTTAATGGCATATAATACAACTATATAACACGAATATTCCTTGCTTTAAAATATTAGTTTGCTATTCATGTATGTAGGGGGGTGAGAGTTGAAGATGAGAGTCCTGCAGTTTGGAAGGTAGATGAGAGTCGCTTCGGCTGAAAGTTGTGCATCCTTTGCAGGGAGTTGAGGTAAATAATATCTTTCACCTTAGACTCTCACCTCCCTCTCTCCTTGCGAAGGGGCGCATAACTTTTATTTTCAACTTTCATCCCCCCCCCCTGCAGAGGGGTGCACGACTTTCACATTCGACTCTTACCCCCCTCCCCCCTACATAGGGGCGCACAACTTTCACCTGAAGGGACTCTCACCGTCCCTCCCCCCTGCAAAGGAGTGCACGAGTGTCACCCTCGACTCTGATCACCCTCCTACAGTGCATGAATAGTAAACATATTTTAAAGCAGAGAATTTTCGTGTTATATAATTGAATTTTTTTTATTAATAACTTTTTAACGAAGGACAATCGCCATCTAAAACCTGTTGGAGGTCTCTCATGGCCATGACAACATATATCAAAATCAAGATTATCGGCGAGGTGTCTCTTAATCTGAATAAGTACCATTTCTTTTAATTAATTGATTTTATTATTTTTTTTCCTGTATTTTATGATTATAATAACAATAACTTGATTGAAAAATAGACAGTATGAAACGTTCTGTTTAATTAACGAATACAATTGAGTATCACCTTCGGTCGAGTGAGACACGTTCTGCGGTTCCACGGGATTATTTGGTAACTCTGCGAGGTACATCTGTTGTTCGGCGATGAAAGACAGAACACTCTGAAGCGCTTGTTCCCTATCCGGTGGTGGTCTACCACTTCTGGAGGACGTGCTCGCCAAGCTCTTGGTACTCTCGAACTTTACTAGCCGGTAAAAGTCTCTGGTGAAGTCAGTGCCGATTGACGGAGTGTCAGGATCGTCGCTGCAGCCAGAGAGTGCCGCCGATGAACGCTTACTCGAGTTCTCCAGGGCACCCTCCTCGCTACTCCAGGACGCACCGGGACTTGAGGCATACGGCCAAGGTCCGTTTGTCCTCGCGTCCATTAAAAGCGCAACCTAAGAAATAAATGATAATTTGCTGCAAGATAGTACAAAATAATACTTTAATATGATTTTTATATTACGTCGCCTGAAAAAGACGTTGTTTCTTTAAATATACCCATTATTGCGAAGAGTATTACTAAGGTCTGGTAATATAAAGCTTAGGACATTCGTACAGAATATAAGAGATCCGATTTTGACTCCCGGCAATAAATATTTTACAATAAATTTACAGTTTTTTACATTAACATCCTTTTAATATGACGTCTAATTGAGCATCAAATTATTAAAAAAATTGCCAATTGTTAATTTAATTCGTAATATTATTACAGTAGTTTAATTGCGTACTCGCATGACTATTATAAATAAAATTAATTTCATGGTTATGCGATTAAATTGAATCAAATTTAATTAATATATAGATACACAGGGAATGAAAAGTTACTTTTTAAAGGTAATAAGTTACAGTTACTCATTATCGAGTAGAAAAAGTAACAAATTACCATTACTAATTATTTTTAAAAGTAACTTGTTAAAGTTACCGGTACTTGAGAGAAAGTTAATTTTCATTATTTTTCCGTTACTTTTTTTAAAGTCGACGATCACCAATCACACTGGTGACTGTCCCACGTAGACGAGTGCCTAGAGGATTTTAGTCTCAAGAGAGCGCTATGAGTAACTTATGTCTAATCTATGAATTAAAAAGAAGACCAAACTCAAGCGGCCGATCACGAAAAAGTTGAGCTCGATTTCTGGCTTCGGAAAAGCACTGTGGAAGAATAAATTCGAGCTCCTCTGTCGAAGAAAATTGCCAATTTACAATTAGAGGATTTGATAAATATTTTTCTTTCCATTTTCTTGTAATTCTATAAATTTGTGTATTTTCATGCGTAGAATATATTCTGAGAAGGAAAACTGTCGCTCAAGTCCCATTTTATTTTTTTTATTTCGAAGTTTTTTGAAGTCCGGTAAGTTAAAAAAAAAGTTCGGTTTATGACTGTGTGCATAAATGTATTTGTCAATAAATATTGATGCATTTATTATTTAATCAGATAAAATGAAATTTTATACAAACATGTATTCCATATGCGTTATCGTATACATGTGATATATACAGGGTTGGCCATATTCGACGGAAAGATGTTTTTTTTTTCAATCATGGGACGTCGTTACTCAATCTAACATCTCTGTCAAAAGTTACAGTGTTTGCCAGATCTTTCCGTCGAATATGGCCAACCCTGTACTTCCAACTTTTCCAGCAACCGCATTGTCCCGATTTTTCGAAGCCGTGTTTCGAGCCTACGTATTCATAGTCAGACCGATATTCATAGTTAGGGGGTCGATTATTGCATAAAGCCAATAAAGGTAACTCATATAAATTTTTTATCGTCGAAAATGGATCCGTAAATGAAATTACTCTATCACGTCACATTTTTGAGATATTTAATTCAGCTCAAAGATACCAAAAAATATCATTCCTGGTACCTTTAGGTTCAATTTTCTCAAAAACCTAACGTGATGGAGCAATTTTACTTATGGATTCGTTTTCAGTGACAAAAATTTATAAGAATTACTTGGTCCGGTTTGTGATCTAAAATCCGTGTTATTAAGTGTCCTGAAATACTTAAAAATTTTTTAGAAAACTTTAGAAATTAAAATAATTAAAAAACAATTAAGCAAATTTCAAATTCGGATATTAGATGATTATAAATTGCTATTGTAATATAAAGTTTAAATTCTTTAAGAATTAACTCTTTTTACAAATTTAAAACTACTTTCATAATACGCCCGCATTTGAATTAATCAGGCTACAATAGATTCGACTCTTCGTAACGATATTTTTATTCAAATAATTAAATGAACGTTGTAGAAGCCGATCGATATTGTATAACACTCGACAGACATACCAGCTCTCCTCCGGTCCTATCGGCAAGATAGCTCGCACCGTTCCACAGACATTCGTTCGCGTCCTCCTCCAATTCCAGAAGATTATGTTCCTTGATTGCTGGTAGGGCAGGTGTATTTGTAGCTGGTTGCTCCTTCCACATTGCGGATTCATTTTGTACGAGGTCTTCCGTGGACAGGGAGAAACTCCAATCCTCCAACTCCGCTCTGTCGTATTCCAATTCGAGCAGATCTCGATGTTGTTGCGTGCTTCTACTGTCATCGAGCCTGAAACCCGTGCGGTGATCAATTCATATTTTCATGTTTCAGTTATATCGATAATCTATTATCCGGCTTTAGAGAAAATACGGTTGTTCTTCCGTTGTTTCATAAAATGTTTAATTGCAAAACCGTAATGCAAATTAAACAAATACATAAAGCTTCATTATATTGTAATTTGCGTATGTAATATATTTAAAATGTTTTTTCGAATATAAATTCCAATATTTGTAATATACGGAATCTAATTTTTAATAATCTAATCTTTTAATATTATAAAACTCGATAATATTTTAATTCTGTGGAAATAACAATAGTTTATTAGCATTTTTCTTTAATAAACCTGATAAAAGAAGCTAACATTAATTAAAAGGAAGAGACATTAGAGTTTCTAGTGTTACACTCACATATTCCATTTTTACGTTTCCCCAATCAAGTTTTCATAATTCAGCGATTATGCACTCTCAGAAATATATACATATAGCAAACAAACCTAAGCCATTGCTGCACATATTCGGCGTCCCAGCCTTCCTCCTCCACCAGCAAGAGAGAAGATGAGCCTATGGGGCTAGGCAATTTATATGGTGTAAAATTGGCGGTAGTAGTGAGCTTGAGACAGAGATGACTGTCGGAGAAGCTACGCATTACATGTTGATAGGGTAACAGATCTTTAGTCGGCGGATAGCTGTGGCGCGGATTGATGCCCACGGTGAGATTCAGAGGTAGAAAGAGGACGTCTGGATCGCTGGCGTCGAGGGCGACAAGACGAGCATCCGGCGACACATCAGCTTCGGTCTCGTCGGTGGCCTCCTTCAGATCTTCGAGGCCGCGCACAGATGGTTCCTGACGCGTACCTTCACCTTGAACGTCACTCGACATGGTCGAGTAGCCCTCGTCGCGATTACCGCTTTCTGGGCTTTCGCTGCCTTCTTCCTCCGACGGTTTTTGCGCTGCAAATGATTTAATCAAATAACTCCGAGAAGAGTAGACGCATTACAGTTTTATCTTACCATTTTTTACTATCATATGTTGCTGTTAGAGAGCCTCAAAAGGAGAGAGTGGCAGACTGCATCATGATTCGTCTCCTCTGATTGGACGCGGGCATCAAAGCTCCATAAGCATGGAAGAGATTGGAGAAGACTGGTCATGTGATCTTCGTCTTGATTGGACGCGATTATTCACATGATGCAATTTGTCACTTTCTCTCTTTGAAGCTTTCTAGTTGCTGTATAACAGGATTTTTCAATCACCGTGGCATACGGATGTGTCGCAAAGGATCTCCAGTGTATCGCAAAATTTTAGGAAAAATAAAAAGAAGTGAAAAAGATTACAAATAAATAAAAAAACCAAGTAAGACATTAAAATATTTAAAAAAATACTTTAAAAAATACTTTAAAAAATACTTTAAAAAATTATCTAAATTATAATACATATGTACATTCTTATTTTAATTAAATCACGACATCTTTCTCATTATTATAATAAAATCACTTTTAAAACAATAAAGTAAAAACTTTAGAATTTATAGTTATTTTTTAATGTCGTATTGGCGATATTTGAGCTATGCTGATTGCTAAAGCACCTCAGAATAATTTTTTTTCGACAAATTTGATTCGCTATTTAAAGTGCCGCAAATCAAAAAGTGTTGAAAAATGCTGATGTATGCACATGTGTGTGATCAAGTAAATAATAGAATAAAAATATCTTAAGAACGGAAAAAATTTTTCGAGATTTCTACACTGAGAAAAACTTTTGGTTAAAGATAAATGAATCAGAAAATTTTGATTTGTCTATTTTCAATCAGAATTTCAATTAATGTAATCAGATACTTTTTCTAGCATCTTATAATTACGTTTGATTCTATAGCAAATGTGTTAAATCGTGATAAAAGATAATTAGTACCAAGAGGTCTACTACGTCGGCACTTAGTGGTTGCCATCACGGGTATTTGCAAATTGAGGGAACGCGGTCTTGAGAGAGGTATCCAGGAAGGGTCCAGACCCAAAGCGGCAACCAGGGCGGCTGGACCAGCCTCGAGAATTCCTTGGATAAGTTCAGTAGGGCTTTCAGGACTGGCAGCCTGCGCCAAGAGTCCTGACAATGCTCGATTTTGAGCCTCAAGCTCTCGTATACGTCTCTGCAATGCACCTATTTCCTCCCTAAGACCCTGAGAACAATTTGATGGTCATCAGTATTCTTACTCAATATGTGTCGTTTAAAAAGCGCATTAGCGAGTGGAAAGAAACTTGTTAACAGCAGATTTAATCCTTTCAAAAAATAATTCTAAGTAAAACTTAAAAATTGATATTAGATATTAACAATCCTAGAAAAATAATAGCTAAGTATTTTCTAGACTTATATGAATTGCATACCATTTGTACAATCTATTAAATTTTATTTTTTTTTATTGTACACTGAAAGAAAAGATTGGCTGCTGCAGCAAATTAGATGGCAAAATATGGTACAGCATTTTTAATTAGTTGCAGCAGCCAATTTTTGCTGCAATCAAAAATGTTATGCCATATTCAATCAATCTTTTCTTTCAGTATAAACTTAAGAAGAATAAATAATGTATTAGCGAAAATATAAAATGTTATCATATATAAGTTTTGAAAAGATTATTATGTTCGAATTAAACATTATTATTTTTCTAAGCGTGAAAAATCCTGATTATTATACAGTGCTGAAAATCTCTGCCTTCAAACGTTACATTTATCTACATATGTAATAATTTGAGTAATCTAAATAAATCGTAGTAAAAAAAGAGATAAAATTTTATTGAAATGAAATTCGTATAAAATTAAACAAAGTGTGTAAGAATCTTTCGTATACAAGATGTACTTGGCGCGAGACACTATCGTGTCTCTTGATCGTATGTTTTCAACATCGTTCTCAAAAAGAAATATCTCTCCAAAGCTACACTTGAAGAAATTTCTCTTCTAAAATTTTCCAAATAATAAAAGTTTATACACAAATTCTTCAGCATTTTATGTACATAATAGCATTCACAGAGCGCACATCTTCATCGCAACGGACACGAGCTATTCGAAGAGGATGAAAAGAGACAAAATGAGAAATAGAGAAAAGGAAAGGTAACGAGAGCATAGCAATGAACCTTTTGGGATAGGAGAGCGCGGACCACCTGGTTGGCGACGTCATCCAAGCACCGCTCATACTGTCGACGCTGGGCATCAGCGTCTCTTGCTAAGGCTGCGTGCTCCGTTTCAAGGGTTGCCAAACGTGCCACCAGCGCGGCGTGCACTTCACCGGCGCATGCTGCCTCCAGGCCGCGTAGTTGACCACGCATCGACTCATTCTCCAGTTGCAGTTTTGATATCTGCGCCTGATACTGGTGTACGCGCGCCTGCAAACAGACGTGTGAAAATTATTTCTAGCATATTCTGTTGAAGGAAAAGTTCTGAAGTATTTTGTTAACTCAAAGGGTATCACTAAATTTTTTGTCAAGCGCTCTGTAGATTACATAATCATAACGCTGTGTAGATAGAATAGGCTAAACTGAGTCGAAAAGTCTTGTACCATTTTGCAATTTTCACAGTTAATAAGATATTAATTACTAAAAATCACTGAATATTGGTCTTCTATAATTTTTTACTCAAATACTATCAACTTTACAGAAAAATAGTAAGAGACAAAATTTATTTATTTTTTTCTCATAAAATTCTGAGAATTTTTTTAGAATTTTTTAATACCTTATTTTCTCATGTTAATAAAAATAATTGTCAATAAGAAAATGCGGTACTAAAAAGTTGACAAAAAATTCTAAAAAAATTCTTAAAATTTTATGAAAAAAAATGAACAATTTTTGTCTCTTGCAGTTTTTTTGTAAAGTTCATATATTTAAGAAAAAAATTATTGAAGACCAATATTCGGTAATTTTTAGTAATTAACATCTTGTTACCTATTGTGAAAATTGCAAAATGGTAGAGGATTTTTGGACTTAGTTTAGTCAGCTCTATTTGCACAAGAGCGCTTGGAAAAAATTTTCGGGACACCCTGTAGGATAACTCCGGCAAATACGCCGCGGTGGGATTCACGCCGCAGAAGTAAAAAAAAAATAGAAGGAATGGAGGTAATTTTCCCGCAATTACTCTGTTACATGCCTTTATGTTATATTAGTATTGTGTTATGATTTCAGTTTCTGACTGTTAATATTAATGAAATTATTGTAAGTTGAATCAATTTGTCAATGTAATAAGTAACGCCATCATAAATTATAATCTACATAAAATGATTAATGTAGGGCGTGCAGAAGACTTAGTGGTTATTTCATGGTACATACGCATAGTGGAATAGTAAAGTATATTGTGTAACAAAATACAAGTGCTTTGCTTTCGTATTCTTTGTTAGATTGTTGTCTTGTATATCCCACCTGTTTGGGACATTTTTAGCAAGCGGGATTTATGCGCATATTGTATACTATCCAAAGCATACAAAGTGCGCAGATTGCATTCAGTGTATTAAATGCAATAAACACATTATATAAAATATGTACCTTGTCATAACATTTGTAATATATGTAGGAAGATTGTAATTATTATTTATTACTTCATATACATATTTACCTTATTCCTTAACAAAATTTTACAAAACATATTTTATAAGTTATTGTGCCATTATATGTTTTATTTATAAGCATTATTTGTAAATTTTTTATGAACTGAATATCCTCCTTCCCACTCCCTATGAGTAGCCATATATCCATCCCTATGGGATAAACGATAAAAATGCAAGAGTTTCAAAAAGTTTATTTTTTAATATGAAAAATAGATATTTCGGATTTCTAATATTTTTTTCATAGTAATAGACAGTACAAAGTTTTTACTAATAGTTCGTTTACTATAAACATAGTAAATAATACTTAATAAATTAAGTTTTTGATAGGTGCGGCATATATACCGGAGTTACCCTATATCAATATACACAATATTTTCGTCAAAAATGAACAATATTTAAATTGAAAAAAAAAGGTTTTAAAGCTCATAAAACCTATACTTTTAAAAGGTTGTTATAATTTTTTAATTCATGTGAATTTGATAATTTTTACGTATTTGGAGACACTGGTAGTGTTTCGACGCTAAACATGATGTGAGACTCTGACGTGCTTTCTTTACACGAGCCTAGAAAACTAAGAGTTAAAATAAAATCTTTCTTCTCATTGTATGGGTTTGTCACATACATAAAAAAAAAATTTGCGAATATTTTCGATTGTCCATCGTGAAAATTCGAAATTTCCTTTACAAAATCGTTTTTTATGTTCCTACAATTTTTTTGTCTTTGGAGTTATTTGCGAGTTAAGTAAAAATATATCATAATGACTTTGATTGCTCATAACTCCTGAAACTCGTACTGCAATTAAAAAAGAATCTTAAAGCTAAAACGTTCTTTTAACGAGTTTAATTGCCAATTTAAAAAAAAATAGAATATGTATATATGTGTATATATATATATATATATATATATATGAGTTAAAAATATGACATTACTTTTCTTTTAATTGCATAATAATTATAAGGACAGTATAATGTCATATTTTTGGCTCAAATTTATATACATTCTACATTAAAAAAATTAGCAGTTATATCATTCGCTAGAGCAAAGTTTCAGTTTTAAAAATCTGATTGTGGTATGATAATTTGTAATGAAATTATGAGCAATCAAATCAATGTTTTTTTATTTAACTCACGTGTAACTCGGTAACAAAAAATCATGGGAAAATTTTGTAAAAATGAATTTGTAGGAAAAACTTTAAGCTTTCACATCAGATAGTCGAAAATTTCGCAATGAACATATTCTGTATATAATTTTGAACTAACAAAATACCGCAAAAATTTTCCTTCAATATCATAGATAGCTTCTAAACTATATGATGTATAAAAACGAAGAATAGAATTCAGGACGTTGATGATGTTTTATGAACATTATTACATGACGATAAGCATCGTAACCTGAAATAAAGATATAGGAATCATGGTCGAGTCTAAAAATTAACATCTTTATTAGTATATCTTCAATTACGATAGGCTGCAATGATGCAGATAATTAATATTGTGTATAATAATTATTTGTATCTATAATATCCAAGATTGGATAAGTTAGCTTTTTTTTAACTAAGTTAAGTTAAAGTTAACAGTTTTAAAAATTTAACTTACTTTAGTTAAGATAAAAGTTAATCCATAGTGGCAATATGAATTAAAAGTTCAATTAATGAAAAAAGTAATTAAAAAGTTAAAAGTTAAATTTGTTTTATTTCATCATTTCAAGTTAACTTCTTTTTACGCTTTAAAAAACTAAATTTAAAAAACTAAGTTAAAAACTTTTTTAACTAACAAGGAAAGACTCACTATATATTTCATGAATTTTGGTTAGCTTTTGCGTGATTATTCTGGGATATCAAAAAATAATCCTTGCAAAGCAAGTAACTTGCACTTCTGCGTATTTTTCGAGGAAATCGTGATTTTAGATCATGACGACGGATTGCTTTCAAACCTCTTTATTCTTTGTTTAAAAATAAAGGAAATATTTGAATTTATTTAAAATTAGAAAAATATATCTTCAACGACCATAAATGTATAAGCATATAATCCGAGTAGAGACACTAATTATTTAACCCTATTTTTACAGCATAAAGTTGCACAAAAGTTGCAGCAATACTGCTGCAACATTGCAGCAATATTGCAGAGATTTTGCAGCGATGTTGCTATAGTATTGCTGCAACTTTTGTGCAACTTTGTGCTGTAAGGGTGATGTTAACTTTTACAAAATTAAATTAATAAAATATATTAGGTGTTGGAATTAATTCGTAGCGTTTTTTAATGAAAGAATGTTATTTATTTCACATGAGCATTAAAAAATACATTAATGAAAGTACTTCCCATCACTTGTAAAACGCTACGAATTAATTCCAACACCTAATAACTATGTAAAGTTAAAAAGTTAAGAGTCTAAATGAAGTTAAAATTAATTAACTTTTTAACTTAACTTTTAGCTTTTTAATTTAGCATTACCCAACCTTGATTAATATACAATACATGTATATATGTTTCCTTAATGCAAAAAATCTCTCTCTCTCTCTCTCTCTCTCTTTTTTGCAGATTTAAAAATATAAAATAATTATAAAGCAAGACATTTTGTCAAACTCGACCAAAGAAATAACTATATCACAATTATACAATAAAATATAATTTTAAGAACCTATAAATTTTCGGAATTACATTACAAATATATATATATATTACGAGAGTTTATTATTTTCTTAAAAAATATCTAAATTATCCAAGGTAAAAACTTTAATTTGTAAAATATTTACAGATTATCTGATAAAACGTAAGATAAATTATTATATGCTCAGCGAACTCTTTCCTGTATATTCGGCTATTTAAAGCATATTGGCGATTATAATCTCGATCTTGATTCAGTGTGAAAATAAAAAATTGCAGGCCAACGAAGGCCAGGAGCGCTCCATAAATATCTCGTGTTATAGTATGCACTAAAGCTCAATTCCCGGCGATCATTAAAATTAAGCGCTAATGGATTGTTTCGATTCTATCAAGAGTGATTCATATTGCCCCTTGCGGTTTCTAGATGTTATATTGTGCCTGCGTTTAACTTGGTCACTGTAAAAAGAAAATCGACCGCGGAGATTTAAATATCCCAGGCACAGCAGCACGAATATTTCCGCAATTATCTTGATGGTCTTATTATAGAACCTTAAAATACTTGAAACATCTGACGATCTTTTTATTTCTGCTTTCAAATGAAAACAATTACGCCGTGGTACTTGTGATGATTGCCATTTGCCTCTTAAATACTCGCGAAGCTGAAGGTAGAAAATACTTCGGTCACAGTGACGAATTATTATTATTATTGTTGTTATGTAAACATACGAGGATCTCATATGTGCGTTCGGAAATTCAAAATTTATTAAAATTATGTTTTACGCCTGTTAAAAATCCTCTAATTATAAGTTAAGTAATTTTTCTGAAAAGATATGCGTAAATGTAAAAAATATTTTCTTTTACAAAAAAGTTACGCACAGCTTTAGACAAAAGAATCATTATCTCGGAAAAGATGACAGAACACAAAATGTCATGTTATTTTGATTTTTTTCATCTATATGAGAGTTTCTACGCGTTCACATAGAAAAATATCTTTTTAATATTAAGAAATGTGATTATTCAATTTACTTTCTTTTGTTTAAGTAACACCTTTAACAAAGAATATTTTCTTGACAATAATCTCAAAATACTTATTCCAAATTTTAGAAAAACTCATTACTCAAAATAAGAATTTATTTTCTTTTGAAAAATATTATAAACTTGATCGAAGAAGTGACTTTATAAGCAAATCGAATTTATTTTATTAATCTCTTTTTTACAATTTCCTGCGTGCATTGTAATGTACATCAAATTTGAAAACATTAATAAAACAATAAGAATCTTTTTAGACTGTACATGTGAGAACACAACTGATAAGAATTAGAAATTAAATACTTATAATGATCGAAGCTGGATCTTTAATGCTTAAATAATTCAATGAATTATATATATATATACACATATATATACATATATTATATATGTATATATATGTATATATATATAATTCATTGAATTATTATATGTATATGCATATGTACTATATTTAAAGTTATTCGAACTGCGCGCCGAATTGGTTTTCCAGATAAGCGCAACTAAACTACTGTAATATATTTTTCGCAATAAATTTATTTACAGTTTTTCAACACATTAACATCTTTCTAATATGTCTGATATGTATTAAATTGTTAAAAATTGCTTGTTAATTTAATTTAATTCGTGATAACATTACAGTAGTTTAATTGCATTTATAAATCCGGAAAACCAATTCGGCGTGCAGTTCGAATGACTACAAATGGTATACATACATATATACATGTACACACAGCTTCATAAATGCCTGTTTATGCCATTTGAATTTGCAGGAGTATTGAGGCATGCTCAAGATGCACATTTTTTTCTAAATATTTGTGCATTTATGATTAATGATTATTCGAAAAACGGTAATGTAAATTTAAAATTGAAACTTTTAAACTAGTCTTGTAAATGTATAATTTATAAATAAAACTTAATAATATATAAATAATTATTTATAATAATAATTTTATAAATAACGTAGTTATTACGGGATTATATGGGAGAAAAAACGTATAGGAATGTACAGTGAGTGATATATAAAAAATGAGGGATATACAAAAAATATCCGTATAAGGAAATTTTTTATTAAAAAAGTCTTATTTGTAGAAAATAAACATTAATTGACAATTTTATACAATGAATACATGTTCTAACATAAACAAATAAATCTCGCATGTATTCCTGATTTTAGAAGCTAAATTTCTCGACTGTACGAATACTTTTTGAGCATCCAAATAATTTTTAATTTTCGCTTATTTTTTATATGATATATTTTCTATAATTAATACACATCTTTTTGGTATATATAATTTTAAGAAATATACAGTCTATTTTATTCTTTATGAATAAATTGTTAATTATCTAGCAAGAAATGATTAATTAAACATCGAATCGACGTCAAATTAGTGTTGAAATCATCATATCGATATCGATTCGACATCAATTCGATGACTCATTTTTCGCTGGATAATATTTACTTTTTAAAAATAAAGTTTTTTAAAAAAATATTTTCTCTATACGAATACTTTTTGCACTCACTGTATATTCTTGTAAACTACTGGCAAAATTAAATTGACAATTAAAATTCTAATTAATAATTTATTTTGATAAATATATTGATTAATTAATTAGAGAAAATAAGAAAGATTGCAGAGTGTGTCTAATCGCGATTTTATTCTTGTAAGAAAAATAATACTACATTATTTATAAATTACTTATAAATTATTAAGTTATTTATAAATTATATGTTTAGTTTAAGTTACTTATAAATAATTAAGTTAAATTAAGTCTAGTTTAAATTTAATTCAATTTTAATTGCTTTATCAATTAAATTTAGTTCATCTATCACCTTATTATAAGAATATTCTTAATGTTCTTTTACATAAGTTGACTCTGCTTTTGACACTGCGAACGTTATATTCTTACAAGAAATTTAACTTGATTTTATCTGTTTTGTCAATTTTAATTTATTTATTATAATTTATATTATTGTACAATTATGGTATGCAGTAGGTAAGTCTCCATAAGATTTTGTTATCCTTTCTTTTCAGTAATTGTCTTTTTAATGATATTATTTCTGATTCAGCTCGCACTTAGTTAATCAGCTAACTGATGATTATATACACTCCAGATATGATAATCTGTGAGACTTGCTGAACTCGATTTCTTGATGATTTCTTTCATAAACATTGGATTGTTATCAATTATTGCTATGATTGGAGACTACTGAAGATGGCTTGAGTATAGTCGAAACGTTCAGTTTTGTATATTATGTAATAGATATAATATCGAAATATATGTATATATGATAATCGCACCAATTACCGCGTATTAAGGCTCTTAATTGCCCGTGTTTTACTCTATTTTTTTATAAATTTAGTTCAATTTTAAATTTACATTACCATTTTTTGAATAACAGTTAATCATAATGCATGAATATTTAGAATGCGCGTCTTGACATGCCTCGATACTCTTGCAAATTCAGATTAACATTTATAACGCCGTGTGTACATACATATAAGTATATATGTAGTACACAGAGTGTCTCTCAGACACGCCACCCATCCATTCTTTTTATCTCCGCAGGATAAGATCTAATCAAAAATATGTTCAGACCAAAGTTGTGGGGTTTAAAAAAATCTATTTATTAATCATATCTCAGTTTGATCTTAGATGACTTTGCCAAGATCACATCAATTTTTTTAAAATGAAACATCCTACTTTTTATTCTAATAGCCGAATCTAATAGCCGATGTCAAAAGCTTTCCAAAATCTTATAATAAAGTATCTTTTGATTAAGTAAATCTTGAAGATTAAAAGTTACAGTACTGCCAGCATTAGCATTACCCAAGGTGTACCGTGCAGATTGCCCGATCGGATTTACACTTTGTGTGTGTGTGTGTGTGTGTGTGTGTGTATAGGCATTTAATTTCTAATTCTCATTAAAAAAAAAACGTTGAAATTATTTAATTCTATCGAAATTGTTTGAAATTTGATGTAGGTACTAATATATATGTTATACATATTAATGTATACGTTAGAAAATAGTTAAAATTTTGAAAAAAATTGTTTAGTATGAATTATTTATTAAAATGCGCATGAATTAAAAAAAAATTTTTTTAATATAATTCGAATAAAATCAGGTCTGAAGAGGGTAATAATTTTGATTGAAGTTCTATTAAATTAGAATTCAAAATATATGTATTTTGATAAATTTGATGCTTGTGATGAGCTTACATGATAGATTTGTGCCATTTGTGGATGGACTTTTGAAATATTTGTACAAGTAATTATTATTATTTGTGCACTGAAATTAAAAAAAGATTGGCTGATTTTTAATTGGTTGCAGCAGCCAATTTTAAAAATGTTATGCTATATTTTACCATCTAATCTGCTGCATTTTTCTATGTATCGGAATTGTATCTATCATCGTTATCGAGTATACATCAAAGGCCTATGTATAATTTATTTTCTCAAAGAATGTATAAATTCGTATACGTCTACATTTTTAACTTTTTTAATGTGTCTCATAAAAGTCATTTTGCTAAACGTATACTAGAACAATTAAAGCTTTTTTTTAAAGCTATTTTTTTTAATATTTTCATGTTAACATGCTTGCACTATCGCTCTTACTAAAGTTGGAAAATGTTTGGTTTTCAGTACTATCGGATAGGGGACCTCAGTTTATAACCGAGGTTTTTAAAAACTTTAACCCGTCACTGCAGGGTCACTCTTTACTTTCATTCTCAAACGGAAGCAATTATGTGGTGGTGAGGTTCGTGACCGGTTCGCTTTTCTTATTGCTATTTGCCTTGAATTAAGACTCGGTCTTTTAAACGGCGGAAAGGCCGAGTTTCGAGAAACATTTCTAAGAGCGATCGGATGCATTGTTTATTGGCGACACGACGTTGCCGACGAGTTTCTCTCGCGACTCGCGGTCGGGCAATAATAACCGGTCGTTATTAGCAGAAAGGCGTTTAACGTTGAATTAGTGCCGCGGAGAATCCTGTTGGGGACAGGGGTGCTAATAGAGGGTGCGTGTGTCTGATTTATAACAGTCGGCCCTCGCCTGTTACACACCCCCGCATCGCATCGAGCGAGGAAACCAACGATTTTCTGTCGTGCCTTGACCTGAGGGAGAGTAAAAATGCAGACCGTCCGCCTTCTGCGTGAATTCTCGTCGATACGCGTTATTTCTCAACAATGTAGAGTTCCATATATATGTTGCTTAAAGAAAAAGCTAAAAAAATACGAACATTTGTAGTTTCAAATTTACGTTCTGACTTTGTAAATTTAGCTAATTTGAAATTAATAACAAAAGTTGAATGTTAATCTTATATTAATATTAATCTGGAGACACTGATAGTGTCTCGGCGCTAAAATACTTACGCACAGCTATACTATCGTGCTATACTTTACGCGAGATCGCGAGTTGCGAGGGATTAAGATTATTAGACCTTATATAATAAATGTGATAAAGAGATCAGAGACGAGCAAATATACAAATTGGGTCAAGGAATAAAACTAGTTTACTAAAACATTAAAATCAAAGAAAGTAAAAATTAAAACTAATTTTTCAACAAATATACAATATAAGAATATTTTCGCTTAACTTAGTCTTTCTCAGCCAATTAATTATATAGTTTATAGTTATTATTCTAGTATATAGCTATATCTAGTCTGTAAATTCTTTAGAATTTCACTCTAAAAATGAAAATTGAGTCAGCCTTAAAAAAGAGTTAAAAGGTTCAATTTTTAATTTTTAAGAATAAGATTTTACTCTTCAAAGTAAGCTTCATTCTCAAAGTTTTAGACAGTGCGCGTACGCGTGTGTATAATATAATTAATATAATTAATATTAATATAATATAATTAATATTAATAATAATATACAGAATAATATTATATAATATTATATTAATAGTATAGCTTTATCTATAATTTATATAACGTATTGTTGTTATAATATTATACTTTTTAAATACGATAAACACTAAATTATCAAATGCTGCTGCACTTTGTAAGCTCAGTTTTTCAATTTTTCTCTCTAGTCAGGAATTAATTTCTCAATTTCTTCGAGAACGTTTCCCTACTATAGATCTCTTGTCACGTGATTCGATTCGACAGAATTTGTTTTTCTTTGCAGATCGTCACTGATTTGCGTGCAGCGATAGAAGTACATTCGTGAATTGCATTCAGACGTACGTCGTTATACACTATGCCTCCCATAGAGATTGCGCAGCTTGTCATTGACAGACGGTGGCGGGTCGACAGTCGACATCGAACCTGGGGATCGAGTGACGATCGATATTAAACGTTACGTCGTAGGGAACAGGCGATATAGCCTCTCTTTCTTGCCCTTCTTCTCTCCGCTGCTACCGCTACTGCGGGGGAAAGAAAAAAGGAGGAAAGAAGATACTCCCTCCCCGTACGATACGACTCTTTTAGGGGCAAACCGCCCGTGAACAAGATACCGCGCGCACCGTAAGGATCGGCAGTAAACGTCCGCGTTTACTGTTCCCTTCCTTTATTACCTGAACTCCCGTCTCCCGGCGTAGGACGCGTTTTATGCCAGAAATCATCGTCGCGCGAATTGCTGAAACGAGAAGCGAGCGCGCGGGAGCGAGTTTATCGACGTTATTCTTTTAGATAGAATAGTAGCATCAATTCTGGAATCGCTTTGCGAATCGGAGTGCAGCGCGTCGATTGTCGTATTAACTGTAAAGTTTGGTGAACTTACGAGAGTTAGCGCGATATTATATGTTATGGCAATGATATATATATAGAAAAAAATGTAAAGAAGATATTAAAAATCGATATTTCAAATATTTATTTTCCAAGAGAGAGACATAATAAAATAGTAATTAATTATTGCATTAAATTAAAAGAGAAAGACACATTACTGTTCATAAATTTTTGGACTTAGCTTAAAAATATAATAAAAAATTTTTGAAAATTTTCTTTATTTTAATAAAACAATTTGATCTTTTTTAATTATAAAATAATAAAAATATTTTTTATGGATTGATATATTGCCTGGAAAACTTTTTTCCATAAAAAAAATTCTCTCTTTTGTTTTTATATGGCATTTATACATATTTGGATATTCTATCAATTAAGTTTTCAAATGTACTTGAACGATATTTTCTCTTCTTAATCCATGAATGCATTTTTCTTACACAGCAAGATTTTTTATAAAAAAAATTTATAAATTTTAGAGACAACACAACATATCAAACTGTGAAGGATATTTTTGTTATTTTATAGTTAAAAGACCAAACTATACATATTATCAAAATAAAAAAATTAAAACAAAAAATATGTATTTTATTTTTAAGGATGTTTGGGAATTTATATACAGTGAGTGCAAAAAATATTCGTACAAGAAAATTTTTTTATAAAATTAAAAAAAGTCTTATTTGTAGAAAATAAACATTAATTAGCAATTATATATATAAGTTTATACGATAAATACATTCTACAATATTTTAAACAAACGAGCTTCGCATGTATTCCTAATTTTAGATTTAAGCTCAATTTCTCGACTGTACAAATACTTTTTGAGCATTCAAGCAATACAATTTTTAATTTTCGTTTATTTTTATATGATATATTTTCTCTAATTAATACACATCTTTTTGATATATATAATTTTAAGAAATATACAGTATATTTTATTCTTTATGAATAAATTGTTAATTACTCAGCAAGAAATGATCGTCAATTAAACATCGAATCGACAAATTAGTGTTGAAATTATCGTATTGATATCGATTCGACATCAATTCGATGACTCATTTCTTGTGGGATAAAATTTACTTTCTAAAAATAAATTTAAAAAAAAAATATTTTCTCTGTACAAATGCTTTTTGCACTTATTGTAAATAATAATAGAAATAATAAAAGTAAATAATTTAAAATAGAGTGGGATTTTTTAACATTTATATTTTTAAACGCATATTGAATATTTACGAGTAATGCTTACGTCTACACTTTTAAGAAGCAGTCGTGTTTGAATAATATATAATAATTGTAAGCATGTCACCAAAGGGCAAAGGGAAATTGTTTGCTGCTGTGATTGAAGCTTTTGTGATTGAAGATAAATATATCGTCGTTTCCATGATCATTTCAATGATTATTTCAATAGTGAAATCTTTAAATTATTTAAACCATAACTTTTTTGTATATGAACGAATTTCATAATAAAAATTATATTGAGTATTCAGAGTTTCGGGATGGTGATGTAAAAATTATTTCTATTAACCGTGAATTATTTTCTTACACTTTTCATTTTTTTGAAAACTCTCCTTAACAGGTGGAATAACACCCAACTGATTTTTTGATACATATACATTTTGCATCAATTATTTATATTTTTTACTGATGTATGTTAATTTTTTGTTTATATTTAAAAAGTTACACTATGTTCAGTATCATTATGTTCGAAATGTAATTAGGTATGTGAGACACATTTTTGTAAATTTTCGTATCACGTTAAAATTGACGAAATAACTCTATCTTATCTTACTGAATAAATCTTTTAAAGAGTTTAAAGATAAAATCTTCAAAATTTCAATCAATAGAAGTCTGATTAAATATAATACAACGAATTTTAGTTACAATGCACTTTTTAAATTTAATTTTTGAGATTTTTCGCCGTGCCATACGATATTTAAATATTTCCTCAGAAAAAAAGTGCAATAATAAGATAAATCTTCGTAAAAGGAAAAAGAAGAATTGTAAATCTTCACAAAGGCTGAAATCGCGGAATTAAATCGCTCGAACGGAGTCGACCCGGTCGATACGATGTGCGCGAAACGAGACAAAACTGCCGTGAACCTGGCACGCTACTTGACGTTTAATAATGGGAACCGAGCAAAATTCGGGTTTGTAACAATGCCTGGGACAATCCAGGCGGAGAGTGCTCGCGTGGTGAAATACAATAAGGGCATGTCGCCGTGAAGGAGACTAGTATTATTGGATAAGGGGAAACCTTTTACGGGACTGTCATCGCGCTGCGGCTTCCACGCAAACCATATACCTTACAACGCGCAATTCCCCAACAATAAGTGTTCGATTGTCGTCTGATCGCGTATCAATATCGATTATCTCGTTCGCGTGTCATCTCATGCAGTATTATGATATGCTATATTTGATTGACAAAGATGGGGACAAATCTTGGAGATAAATTTGTCATGAATATCTTCTATTTCGTTTCAACACACACTGACTGTCTACAAAGATCAGAAGCTCGTTCATCGTAATATGTCTATTAAATTTTACAAGTTAAATATTATACGATAAACTTTTATAGCCTAGGAAAATTACTTTTTTTTACATTTCGGAGGTAAAATTGTCATAAAAGATTTGTTTGCGGGAAGTTATTCAAAATGACGTGTTATATTGGGCTGGAAAAAGTTCTGCAAAATTTTATTAACTCAAAAATAATATAAATACAGAATATATTTGCTGCGAAATTTTTGACTATCTGAGGTGAAAACTTAAAGTTTTTTCTAAAAGTTTGTTTTTAAAAAATATTCCTATGATTTTTTGTTACCAAGTTACACGCGGATTAAATAAAAGAGCATCAAATCTTCTTCTAAAAGAGATTTTGATTGCACATAAAATTATCCATTAAAAATCATCGTAACATAATTAATAAAATAGATTCTTTAAGCTAAAATGTTGCTCTATCAAATAATATAATTGCCAATTTAAAAAATATAGAATATACATTTGAACCAAAAATGTGATATTACTGACCATTTTTCCATTGCGCAATGGTTATATATATATACATATATAAGGAATTTTTTTTACAATAAGTTTTTACAGTTTTTTAAGATTAAATTTGGGAAATTTGGGGGGATTATTAATATTTCAGATTGATTGCGTTGGAAGTCCGACAACCATATCGGCACGCAATTATTATTTCTGAAATTAATTCATTTAAATGAATATACTATATATAATAGTTCAACATCTTAACATTCAGACCGTAGTAGCGCTTTGTATTTAAAGTGATGTATTTAATATAAACAGTCTTGTTTCTAATCTTATTACATGTATAAGAATAGTAATATCACATTTTTAATTCAAATTTCTATATATTTTACATTTAAAAATTAGCATGATACTTGATAGAGCAACATTTAAGAATCTGTTATTTTAATTACAATACGATAATTTTTAACGAAGTTATGAGCAATCAAAGTCAGAATGCTCCTTTTTACTTAACTCGCGAATAATTCAAGAACAAAAAATCGTAGAAATATTAAAAAAAAAACGATTTTGTAAAAAAAACTCCAAACTTTCATGATATAGATAATTCTCAGAAGTTGAAAATTTTCAGAAATTTTTTTTTGGCACGTGACAGATCCACAAAGTAAGAAGAAAAATTTCTCTTTTTTTCAGCTCATAGTTTTCTATATAAAAATTACAAAATTCACATAAATTCAAAAAGTATAGTAATCATTCAAAAATAGAGATTTCAAGTGCTTTAAAACCCTTTTTTAAATTTAAATTTTGATTATTTTTAACGAAAGATACATTGTATAATTATCATATATATAATATACATAATTACACATATATATATAATTTCGAGCTAACAAAATACCACAGAATTTTTTCTCCGATCCAACACAACATACTAAAAGTCCTGATTGCCAGCGAATTTGGAAAACATTTCAGCTTTAAAAACTGATTAATAATGCGGTTTTTCAAAAAATGTCTTAGAAAGTATTCATTTTATCGAAATAAAAATCATTATAAAAAAAGCTGATAAAATTACAAATTACAATTTCGTTTTTTTTTTAAAGTCATACGACCAATGCTTTCCGTGATAGAATTTGTCTAAAAATGTTGTATTTGTGATCATTTTAACAATTCAAATATTTTTTCATAAACATCTCAGATTCGGCTACTTTTACATACAAAATAATACTTATAAAGATTGAAGATTAAATTTTCTATAAAATCATTTTTTATTCATCCTTGCATGATCAATAGTTTCCGAGATATACGTCCGAGATGAATTTACGTAATCCAAAAAGAATATTTTGTTTTTGTTTATTTATACATTATCCGTGTTGGGTAATGTATTTTAATGATATAAACAAGTAAATTATAAATTCTTATTATATGTATAATAACCAAGCTTATCCAGAATTCTTTTGTCAAAATTTAATTAGGTTAAATATCTCAGAAACTAAACATAATAAAAAATTTAATGATAATTTTATATATTCGAAGTATGAGCTTTCGATTGCGACTAGTCCGATTAAAATTGGTACATTCAATCTTGAAAGATTTCGAGATCTCTTAAGGATATATTAGACGTATAATCCCTGCAAAGAAAATTAAATTTGGAAGTATGTTTAATATTTACACTTCAAATAACATACATTTATATACATAAAAAAGTTGTATGAATAAAATTATATTTTTGTTTAATAACAAATTTTTGTAGTTTATTGATTTTATTTATTAATGTTTTTATTGTTAAAAATTTAAAAAATAATAAAAAAAATTTACATTTTTCTTTTGTAAGTCTATTTAAATATTCAAAATAATTTATGCAAAGTTTCATTGCGATTCACTGATTAGTTATAAAAATATAAAACAAATAAATATTTTGTTTATTTTAGTGGACAACTAGTTCATGCATCGCAATGTAACTCTACGTAAATAATCTTGAATACATAATGTACATATATTAAAAGATTGAGATTTTTTTATTGTATTTATTTTATAATAAATTTCCATATATTTTTATTATAGAGCATAAAACTATACATATTAAAATAATTTATGATCCAGATAATAAACCATTACCAAATTTGTCGTATTATTTTTAAATGTGATTTAGTATATACAGTACATATAGTAATAATCTGTAATTTTTTCATAATTTTATCATCTTCAAAATATGTCTAAAACATTCTTAACCCAAAAAGATCATTTGTGTTATTTTCCAAGTTTTACACTCACACGTACATAAACACGTAAAGTCAGTTTGTCAAAGGGCTTTTATAATATCTACATATGATATTACTAAAAAAATATAAATCAAATGTAAGTGAAAATTAACGTATACACAGTCTAATATTTAAAAACATACAGGGTATTTGATAATTAACGATAAAACTTGCATAGCGACGGAATGAATTAAACTGAGTCGACAACTCTACCATTTTGTAATTTTCGTAATAGTTAACAAGATATTAATTTAAAAATTTTCAAAATTTCTTTAATATCATATTTTCTCACGTTGGTAAAAATTGCCGATAAGAAAATGCAGTACTAGATGTACAAATGCAGTATTATAAAAAGTTAATAAAAAATTCTGAAAAAAATTCTTAGAGTTTTATGAGAAGAAAATAAACAATTTTTATATCTTACTGTAAAGTTTTTCTGTAAAGTTGATAGTATTTGAGTAAAAAATTATTGAAGACCAATATTCGATAATTTTTAGCTAATATCTTGTTAACTATTGCGAGAATTGCAAAATGGTAGAGGACTTTCGATTCAATTTAGTTCATTTTGCTATACGAATGTTTTATCGTTAATTATTAGACACCCTATATAATATAAAATATAATCGTAGTCGTCCGAACTCATTCGACGTCATCGTCGACATCGACTGACGCCGATCGACGGCGATACTGAGGAGACTTCAGATGAGGAATTCATAAATGCCAACAACAATATCAGCGAATTAACAGATCATGAAAGAATCACATTATAAACGACGTTATTTTTACTAATTTGTTTCAAATTTATAGACTCATCTGTTTTATATTTTAGTACTTACAACTCCTTGAAGAGCCAAATATTTAAAAAATAATTTATAATAAGTTTATGTTATCCATTTTTTTCAACAGCCATTTTGTAGAAATACGAAAATACAAATTATGAAAACCTTCTAAACATATATTGATTTATTGATTATCAATTATTTCGAATTTTTCTATTATCTTGGATCAGCCATTTTGAATTTTTTACATTGTATTTAACCCTAAAAATCTTAATAGATCTCAGTATATGTAACGAAATAACCAAACTAATTTTGAAAGTTGCACGTTTTTTATTTATTGCAAAATTATTCAAAATTTTGTAACTTTTTCGACTATCTTGCCAAAAAATTCTTGTTTTTCAGTCTTTAAACTATCAATTAAAAAAAAAATGAATTAAAATCGATGCATTATAACCAGAGATACAAACAAATGTCAGATTAAAAATATCTGTTGTGTATGCATAGAAATTATTTTGAGTTGTGTACTGAGAGTTAATATTCACATTTTCATGATTACTCTCTAAATCTAAATGGATAGTCACTAGTGGCACATTAATTTTAATCTTCCAATACTTACCATATTCATTGAATTTATGCATTAAAACAAGATTAGTTAGATTACATAATAAAGACAATTAAAATAAATATATAAATATATAAATAAAGACTCTCAATCTTAAAAATAATAATTAGAAATTCAGAACTAGGTTAATGAGAGTTTAACGCTGATGTAAGAGCGAAGAGTTAGGAGATGCAGATAATATTCAGGTGTTGGCAGTTATCTTCATTTATTATATCGAACATTTCGGCTCACTTTGGAATCGTCTTCAGCGAAAAAATAGAAATATAATACATCGTTGAAAGTAAGTCAATCGCAGATTGACAGAAATGCAGTAATCAATACTCTCAATGGGAAACAAAGCAGTTCACAAACATTGATTCACAATTTTCATAAGATATAAACTAAAACAAATCGTTCCTCAGATTAATATCGTGTCAGTTTCTTGACGTATCGTTTGAAATATCGGTTGAAATTTTGAGCGTATTGATTACTGCATTTCTGTCAATCTGCGAGTGACTTACTTTCAACGATGTATTATAATATATTTCTACTTTTTCGCCGAAGATGACTCCAAAGTGAGCCGAAATGTTCGATACAATAAATGAAGATAACCGCCAACACCTGAGTATTATCTCCTAACTCTTCGCTCTTATAGCGTTAGACTCTCATTAGTTTTGTTCTGAATTTCTAATTATTGCACATAATAAAGAGTAGCTAGGTTAGAAATCTCACATTTCATTTTTTGATTACCAGTGATATACTTGGCACTGATATTTTAGTGATTAGCCACTGATTCAGATTTAGAAAGTAAGGTATGAGAATCAAAAAAGGCATATATATCACACTACTTAGCCTTTGCGGCACCAAAAAAAAAAAAAAAAACTTAATAGTTAGGTACTATTAGAATTAGTAATCTGAATAAAACTGTACTTGTTGAAGTTATATCTCCGAAACTATTGGTAAAAAATATAAAATCAAAATATAAACCAATCGCCAAATTCAAGGGAATATTATCTGTTAAGAGATTAAAAAGTGTAGTTATTCCAATATTTTTCCAGATACATCGTTTTTATAGTTATGGACTATAATTTTCAGTCAAAAAAATCATCGCAGAAAATTCTTTAACAACTGTATCTTGAACAAAAATTGACGGAGAAAGAAGAAAAAGAAGCATATTATAGGAAATTTTATAAGCTTTAATTTGTGATATATTTTACTTTTTACGTAAGTCCTTTAAAAACTGAGATACTTATAAAAAATTACGGAGAATACGTTTTTTTTAGAAAATGTTGAAAAAAGGCAATTTTTTTCGAAATTATTTTCCCAAAAATAAATTTTGGAGAGTGATACGTAATTAGGATTGGATATAAACTTTGAGAAAAATGCGAATATTATTTTTTTTAATTCGATTATATACTTGTATTGATAAACAAATATTTTAACGTAAATTGAGGGTACACATAATATCTCTCGGGAACTAGTCATACGAAGCTAAAAAAAATTTCAAGCTAATTCCAAAAGCTTTAAGACTGTTTATGTACATTTTTTGCACGATAAGCCACAAGTAAGTTATTCATTGAAATGTATTACAATTTGGAAAAATTTATTTATCTCGGCAATTATTCATCATATGAGGTTCAATAAAAAATGATTTTGTAGAGAATTTAAAAACCTTTCGATTTGATAATAAGTACTTTTTACGTAGGAATAGCCGAATCTGAGATATTTACATAAAAGGTTAAAAAATAAGTTTTGTTCAAAAATAAAAGGAAACATTAAAATCATATTTTTGAAACTATTAGTTGTACAGGGTGGGCCATCTATTGGTACGTTTTTGAATTTCGTCGTATGGCAACACCGAACGAGCTACAGACCCGAAATTTTGACAGTTTATTAGTCATACCGTCCGCGGCACGAAACAACATGTTTTCTCTTGAAGAGCGTTTTGAAATTTTAAAAACTTATTTTCAAAGTCAGTGCTGTGTCGCCGAAACTGTACGAAAAGAAATATGGGTCGTGATAGAGCACCCACCGAAGGAGCTATACGCAAATTGGTGAGGAAAGTTCGTGAGAAAGGGATGTTAGTGGATGACAGAAGTGGTCCCAGAGCTCGGACAGTGCGCACACCCGAGAATATTGAGGCTGTGGCCCAAAGTGTGAGACAATTCCAGCTTTGAAAAACAATATTACGACTGTTTTGAGTGAAATTGGCGCCGAGGTAGTCCAAAATGTCATTAATAATTGGGGTGACCGAATGGCATACTGTAAGGCCAGTAGAGGGAGCCACATGAACGAAATCGTTTTTCATTCTTGACGCGGATACTTTTAGCTTCACAACAAAAAAAAAATTAATAAAAAATACCAATGTATGCTCATTTGATCGCCTTTTTAAAAACGTACCAATAGATGGCCCACCCTGTATGTATACAGGATGAATAAAAACGATTTTGTAGGGAATTCAGTAACCTCCAATTTTCATAAGAAATATTTTACGTTAAATAGATAGAGATCCGAGATATTTACGAAAAACTAGAAAATCGTTTCATTTTCGAAATGACCAAAAATACAACACAGATAAAAAGGTTCGAGGAAATAAGCGCTGTTCAAGGTGCGCAAATTGTTCAAGAATATCTTTTAATATTCAAATTAAATTGATTGAAGAAATCGTAGAATAAACCCTTTTATCTCTGTTATTACTTTTAAGGGAATCGTAACATTTTTTTTCAAATTTTTGTAATACAACATTAATTAAAAAATTCTATCACGGAAAGTATTAATCGTACGATTAAAAAAAAAAACAAAATTGTTCGTAACTTTATCAGCTTTCTGTTTGATAATGACTTTTATTTTGGTAAAATGAATACTTTCTGAAATATTTTTGAAAATCGTATTTTTGATCAGTTTTTTGAAACTGAAAAGTTTTTCAAGTCCGCTGGCGATCAGAGCTTTTAGTATGCTGCATAATATTAGGTATTGGAATTAATTCGTAGCGTTTTTTAATGAAAGAATGTTATTTATTTCACATGAGCATTAAAAAATACATTAATGAAAGTACTTCCCATCACTTGTAAAACGCTACGAATTAATTCCAACACCTAATATGTCATTTCAAACAACTTCCTACAAACAAATTTATGACAATTTCTAAAAGATCTAATTTTCCTTAGTTATTACATTTAGTCTTTTATTTATAATTCCGATTCTGAAATAAGGTTACAAAGTATTCTTCTATTTCTATTTTATGTTCATTCTTTAAGAATTTTTAAAAAACAATTATAAATTATATGATACAAATTTTTAGACCAATGAGAATAAATCTAATTAAATAAAAATTCATATATTCAGTAAAGTGAGATCTTAATAAATTTCTTGTGTGAATTTATATATATATCTGATTCTGCATATCGTGCGCCGAAATCTTTTTTCGGTTTTGAAATGCTATCATGAGCAGAAGCATAATAATATTACTTTATTAAATACTAATGGCGCATATATCTAATAATTTATAGTTATACTCAAGCAATTTAATAATCTTTTATGCTAATAAGCATCTAATAAAGGTATAATTATAAATTGATAAATATGTGCGTCACAAGTGTCGGACTCATAATATTTTTGTTTATATAAAGAAAATTTAAAAATATTTAGATAAGATTTAAAATGTAGCGAATTACTTAACAACTTGTGAGGATCAAACAAATCTTACGTACTTCGTAGGACAGTGTAAGCGCCGTTTTCTCCTGCTTCAGCTGTTCGGCCCGGTGCTTATGTTGCAACAGATTCCGCGACGATTCTTCCATTCTGCAACAACAAATCAAAACCATCAGCGAAAGGAAGCTCGTAGATTTTAATCCTCGATGAAAAGATCCTAATTGAATGAGCCATTGAAATCATTCTCGTAGCCTCCTCGGTAGCTTTCTATTGTGCTGAGAAATTTATTTGCTCTCTCGTCAACTTTGTCTTGGTCCTGAAGAACCTCGCTTTCGACAAAAGGGATTCCATTCTCACAAAATAAACTTACAAAGATCTCTTTTTTTACTACACTCCCTCTATTCTTTTAATACTCTCTCTATTCTTGTCTCGTGTTCACTCTATGCATAACTTTTTAAAATCATATGGAAAAAACGGCTATGGTTGTCAGGACCAAAAGTCATCCATCAATGCATTTTTTGGTTATATAAGAATTATACGATTGAGAATCGTAAAATTGGTATATATATCTTAATGGTAATGGCTGTTAGATACATATGCTCATTTTACGATTATCATAACCAAATATATTAATGGGCGAAAATTATCATTATTTCTGATTGTGGCAACCGTAACATTTTTTCTGTGCATAATTATAAATTACTAAATTTATAATTATAAATAATTATAAATATAATTATAAGTTGCTAAATATAATATTAATTATTATTAATATTAGATAAATATTAATTATATATGAGTATAATACTTGCGCGTCGTAAGTATTGCACTCGTAGGACCGTATTCATATCTTACTTTTATTGAAAATGCGCGCGTTTATTTTTGAAATTCTATAATGTAAATAACACGTATGATAAAATATATACTAAAGTCGGCGGCACACGATACTTGTTTTCCTGCTGGGTTATTAGTTGGATTAAATTTTTGCCACTGTTGACTGCGATGCTGGCATTGTCAGCACCGCAGATTTTAATCCAGCTAGCAAGAAAACGCATGTGCCACTTAAATGTGTGCACTTATCGGTAAAAGCGAGGTATAAATACGGACACATAATATATTTTCATAACAATAAAATACTAAAATTACAACATCTCTCTCTAAGAAACTTATTACAATTGGCTCCAAGTTTGACAATTATATTTCCAAACTTTTCACTGGTACCCCTCTTAACAATTCTAAACTTGAGTATTAAGTAGACTTAAGTATCCCTGAATATATTTTATATTCTTTAGGCGGTGCCTTCATTTCCTTAGTGTCAAACTTGACTTTGCATTACTCACAAAGAAGCAAATCGAAAGATCGGGATTTTTGTTTGGTGAACTTCCTCATGCGCGAACGTTTCGCGGGGTTAATGATCTGATTAGAGATGCGAGGGCGCGGCTGAGATATGAAGCCGATTTAAGCTTTTCGAGGGAGGCTTTTGAGCAAGAGGTTGCCACAGCGCAATCCCCTGGCAACACCCTCCGTCTTCTCATCGCATCGGAACCCCTCACAGAACAGATATCGTTGCTTATGTCCTTGGCGAAGTAACTTTCGAACTAGTTACGAGTTTCAATTCGATTGTACTCCGTTGATATTTAATAAAGATAAATTCATGGCTCATGCACAAGGAAATCGCGATCATCTCGCTAATTGAATAACTAAATATATGATAAAAATTTAATTTTGTATTATAAAAACACATTTAAATGTACATATATGTATATAGGATATTTTAAGTTCATGTTATATTTTCAAAAGGAAATTTTTTTAGATTATTTACCGTCCAGGTCTAAAATCAAGTTTTCAAAGTAGAGAAATTTAAAGTTTCTAAAAAAAATCATTTCTAGAATATCTCAGGTTTTCTGGAATATCTCTAACATAAATCCATTAGATCGTTCATTTATGTTTTATGGATTTATGTCAGGTACATATAACTTAAGATATTTAAGAAAAAGTGATTTTTATTACAACTTTTGGATTTTAAATGATCCAAAGAGGAATGAATTCTTGAAGTTATAATATGAACTTAAAATCCATCCTATAAGCATATATTCTATATATTCCAATAGATGATATCTTGATTATATAGACTTCAAAGACTTATTCACAATAATTGAAAGATACTAAAAAAATTATGAAATAAAATTGTCATTATGTTAACATGAAATTTTCATTGTATTCTTCGAATTTTTAAGACAATACTTTTGACTGAGAAAGGAAACAAGATATTGTATTTAAACATAAAAAGAATAATCTTGCTAAAGTATTACATTTAAAAATTTAATAAACACAGATCTAAAAATAATTTTATTTGGACCATCGAAATAATTATGTAGAAAACTGATTGCTAAAATATAAAACTCTTTGCAGCCTTGTCAGCAACATTTAAACGTTTACATAATTATTCGATGGTTCTATAAAATTATTTTCAGATCTGTATATAATTAAATTTTTAGATACTTTAGCAAAACCTTTCTTTCCACACATTATAATTAGTTTCTCCATATATTATAATTAGTATTAAATGATATATTTGAAAATATTTTCATAAATAATTTTTATAAATTAAATGCACGGATATTTTTGACGATATTAAAATATCTATTAGTTATTTGTCATTAATTATATTACTATTTTTGTTAACAAACAATTATTGGTATTGTTAAATTAATTATGTTGAATAAATGAAGCTCATCGTGCTTAGAAAATTTTTCAAAGCACTTTGTAATTTATTTCATTGCTGTTTGCTGTTTTACATTTTTAGCTAGGCGAAGAAGTACGAAAGCGTGATCGATCGTCGAAGTAGCGCTCGCAATTGCTGCACCCTTAAAACGGGGTATACATAGCTCCCCCAAGTAGCGCTCCCTCGCCCACACTCACTCTCTCTCCATCGCCTTTCTACTTCTCTCTGTTTTCGCTCAAAACACATGGCACGAGCAAGCCGGTCCTCATGATTTACAACTGTTGCTCAGCAAATTCGATTACGATGATTCTGGGAGTACTGTGTAGCTGTGTACTATGTAGCTTCGAATTGCAGGAAAGGTACTCATTAATGCCGTATAGTCACTCAAGAGCGTTTACACGAATTAATTTCTTTTTAAACAATGATTTAATGTATTATTCATTTCATTATGCATTCAATCATTTATCATTATATCATTTATGTCATTATTTTATTTATATTATTTTTTTGTATATGCACTTGTTTCTTTCAATGGCATTAAAACTATTCTTATTTCTTAATTTCTATTATTTTGTGCCTTTGAATCTTTCCTTCCTTTAAATTTAATTCCTCTTATTTTTACAGCCTGAATAAATAATAATAAAAGTTAACACACTGTCATGGCTTATTTCGAGTTATAATTAAATTAACTTTAAATTAATATAATTAACAAACAGAACAAATGTCTGTTAATTATATTAATTTAAAGTTAATTTAATTATAGCTCGAAATAAGCCGTGACATTGTGTTAATTTAAAAAAAAAATATACGAGCATTTTTTACTCCATTTTTAATAATGAAAAGGTTTTAAAGATTATAAATCAAAGAAAGAGATGAGATACCTATAAGAATAAACACTAGTTTTTCATGCGTTAAATTTAATGACTGAATAATTAAGTTAAATTTAACATAAATGTTTTACAGTTTTGCATTATTTTCAAAAATATAATAATCGTTTTATATAATAATTGTTTATTCAAAAATTTGGTTCAATATATAAGCATCTCGTTTTATTGCCACTTATGGCAATAACCAAATTTTTTAAATGATATGCATGAACATGTAATCTTTGAATAAACAATTATTGAAAATGACTGTGAATCGAAACGTTTACATTAAACATTTAAATTCACATTAAAAAACACATAAATTGTTGATTCTTATAAACATCTCATCTCTTCGATTTCTATTCTGAATAAATGTTATCAATCGCAATTTTTTTTTCAAGTTTTTTTAGTTTCACTTATTTTATTTCCTTTTGTTTACATCTCGAACGTTTATTTCTGTTTCAAGAGAAAACTCTTATGTGAGATTTATATTTTGATGTATATTAATGTTACATTAAGTAAAAACATCAGAGAACGAACACTAAGACGAGAGTTTAAGTCTAGCAGTGCTATTGTTATTATTAGTTACACATGTCGATAGTCGCGCGTAAGTAGTAGTGGCACGCACGTTCCGACGCACGCACGCATGCGTGAGCTTCGCAATTCAGAATCAACAGAATAAACAGTTATCGGTGTTCAATCGCGCGGCGTTAATGCGTTGTGACTCTTTGTGCATTGACGTCATTATCATATGGAAATTGTTCCATACGTCGCCGCGTCGGTTTTACGCGCGTAGCACCGATGATACGAATACGCGTTCATTAGTGCGTCGCCGCGTTAAGCCGAAACTTCACCGGTTACGAATCAACATTCGATCCATACATGAACGGAATACATCCCATGAACTCCCCGTCACATAGCGTCGTCGTATCGTGCCGATAGAATGGATGCAGAGTTCGACAGTACGATTGTGTGGGATGAAGATTAATTTCCGGCGACCGCCCGCTCTCATATCCGTAAAATAACGCGCGTTGCGCTAAACACAATAGCCGCATAATCGATCTTCGCGCGCGGCTGCATCTTCAGCATTTCTACTTCAGCTGTGTTTCGATTTATAATACGAATTTTTCTCCCTGAATTTATATTTATCACGCAAGTGAACTGTTGTTTATATTCTACTATGTATTTATTGTGACGAAATTCGTCACAAATCTTCAGTCGACATCGACATTACAAAAACTACATATATATCAACTGCAATTTTATGTCTTTTATCAATAGTTTCAATTTTATTTAATTTTAATTACACATCGAGAAAAAAGTTTTTAATATTTTGTAACTATAATTACAGTAAGTGCGAAATTATGATTATTACTGCTGTAATGTGAGTAATGATAATTACATGTATAATCTTGTCGAACATATATATTATTGGCAATATATATATGTATATATTTGTTGACAGAACTATACATAGTAAGTAGATACATATAAATTAGGTATTATTACTATTGTACTATTGTACTATTGTACTATTGTACTATATATATAACAGTAATAATCATAATTATAATAATGAGATAAACTTCCGAAAACCTAAAGTCTTCGATTTTGCTATCGATTACACTACTGTATTTCGGTACGTTGATTACAAATATAATCATAAAAATTACCGATAAAGTCATTTTCAAACTCAAATTTGGAAAACCCGATTTTTTTTACATTTTTTCACATTTGACATTGAAAATGGCCTTATATCACCAATTTTCATATGGTCATATACATTATTAACATACCAAAATACAGTAATACAATAATCAAGTCGCCCGCCTTTAGGTAGAGGAAAAGAAGTATTATAGAACGAGAGAGTTGCTTTGCGTGAAAAGTCGTGTGCTCCTTGGCAGAGGAGAAAATAAGTGAGAGTCGACCACTTTTATTGTAATATTAAATGTGAAAAAATATAAAAAATATAGTTTAATATTCGACCTTAAAAATGACCTTGTCGGCAACTTTCATGATGATATTCGTAATCACTGCATCAAAATATTGTTGCCTACCAATCGATAAGAAAATCGAAGACTTCAGGTTTTCGAAAGTTAACATGTAAATAATTATAATTACAGATACCAACAATTTTTCTTTCAGTGGGTATTTAACTGAATGTGTTATTATTTATTCCGATAATTTATCGAAAAAATGCCAGCTAAATGCATTTTAAAATCGCCTGCCGACGTGAGAGAAATTCTAAGAAAATCCGAGAAGGCGAAGAGCGTACATATGCGCTACGGGAATAGTTCTCTCTTACCTTCCATTCTTCTCTCTTTCTCCTTCGTATGTACATATAGCTATTTAGGTTGCATTGTTTCTGTGGTTAATAGGATTCTCTGTAGCAACGCACTGAAAGGGCGAAAGGGCTTGGAAAATTCAATTTCGTGTCCGACCGCGTAAAAATAATACTGCGCTCTCACTCTTATGGGCCGCTCGTAAAAAGCCGCTTCTAGTACGAGGGCCGCATTTTTAATTTCCCGCGATCGCGACTAGATTCCACGTAGGGAACGTAGCGTGGGAACAAAAGATCACGTTTAATTGAGCGGTCAGTGTGCGCGTTTCGAGATGCTCAGAGCCCGGAATTTTAAGTATCGTCCGACCCTCTGAGCTCTGCGCTCTTATCGAGAAGTGCTTTCGGCGGACTACTATGGAGAAAACACTTAGGTCCTGATTTATATCGGCGATAGCAAAAAAGGGCAAAAAATTGTGCAGAGAGCTTGCCGATCTATAAAAGAACTTGCGTTCAGCATTTATCGCTATTTATAATTTTTAAGTAAGAATATTAAAATATATATTGGTTTTTCTGACTTATAAACGCAATTAAATACTGTAATAATATCACAAATTAAATTGACAAACAAATTTTAATAATTTGATGCTCCGGTATCATATTAAAAAGATGTTAATGTGCTGAAAAACTAAATAAATTTATTGCGAAAAAACTTTTTTACCTGTTATCTCGGCCGGGACTCGGCCTGGATCTCTTGTACATTCTAAGCCTTTAGACTATCGAGGCCTTAATATTCATCGAGTAATATGCTTCGCAATAATCGATATGTAAGAACAATAACGCATTTTTCAGGCAGCGTATACAAACAATAATGATTTATTAAAACTTCCAGCCGAGGTAATATTTTTCGCAATAAATTTATTTAGTTTTTTTTAGCACATTAACATCTTTTTTTAATATAATACTGAATTGGGCATCAAATTATTAAAATTTGCTTGTCAATTTAATTTAATTTGTAATATTGTTACAGTAATTAAATTATGTTTATAAGTCCGGAAAACTAATTCGGCGCGCAGTTCGAATGACTACAAATATGATATATATATATGTACATATATAGTACTCATATATACTGAATTTAAAGCATTGAAAATCCAGTTTTAATCGTTATAGGCTTTAATATTCTCACTTGTTGTGTATTCATATTACGGTCTTAATAAATCATTTATTATTTATAATTTTTAGTCAACGATATATCTTTCGTTACGTAGACAAATATTTTCTCGCAATGTACGTTAGATTCTAAAAGCATATTTAATTTAAGCGAATACCTGCAAATTATATTTAAAATTTGTAGTCCAATTATATGAGGCTATCAAATCTTAATTATTAAAAATTCAATGTTTGTAAAGTTTTATTTAATGATTATTTTATTTAAAAAAATATGATTCAAGATCATCTCTTATAAAAGATTATTAAATTGATCTAATACTGACTAATTTAATACTAGCCAATTTATTACTAAAAGACAGAAATTAATTATTTATTTGGAGTACTAGAAATATTAAACAATAGTGCTTTTAATCCCTAAAAGAAATAATTAATCACTTTCTTTAAGTAATGGTGAGTTAAATTTCTGTAAATGATTTCAAAGAAATTTTCTGACATTTAATTATATCACATTATATGTTAATTTCATGAATATTTATTTATTGTATTCTGCTTTAATAATATATCAGTATTAAATACAGGGTTGGCCATATTCAACGGAAAGATGTTTTTTTTTCCAATCATGGGAAACGTCGTTACTCGATCTAACATCTCTTTTCCTTACATCTTAAAATTCCTATGTTGACTTACAAAAATAACATTAATGTAAACAACAATTTTGAAATATTTGGCTATTAAAATTAAAATTAAAATTCGACGATGTTTAATGCTCACTGGGATCAAATCGAATGTAAGGACATGAGGAGTGACATAAGAGACACAAAAGAGAAGCGAGTAGACCGTGTCGCCGCGTGCAACGTGTGATTATTCATTCACGGGAGAGAGAACCATCATGCCGACATATCCGGCTGGTTATAATGCATCATGTCACGTTGCGCGCTGTAAAACAGGGATATCAATTTGCCATACACGCATCGTTCATGCGTATTGCGTGATGCGCCGTACCGGTGGATGAGCCATTTCTTTCCGGGAGCCGTGTTTATAGAACGAATAAAAGTTCACGTAATAATGTTATGTAGAGATTCGAAATTCTGTTATGCGATGATTCTACATTATTTCACATTAATCTTGCGTTAAATCTCGAAATTATATTCACTTTTATCATATTTTGAGGATTTTTATGTGTATAGTTGATTCTCTCTGTCCGTTCGTTAAAAAGTTGCCAATGCATTTCTTAAAAAGATTTTGCTACATTATCGGTTAACGATAATGTAGCAAAATGAAAACTTTGCTATTCATTCTCGGAAAATTTTTTAAATTTTCATGAACCAACAATTTTTTCGTGGATAGCATCTTTCAAAAATTTATTCAAAAAGTACATTTCAAATACATTTTAATCAAAATGAAAAAAATATTGTCAATTTTTATAAAACAAAAATGTAAAGTCATATTATATATAATATTATTAGATTTTTATTTTTATATTTAATTGCTAGAGAGTATTTTTTAAACGTATAAGAACTTCTAAAATATTGTGAAAAAAGATAAAAAATCTTAATTATATCAAAATTATGAAGAAGAAAATATCAACTTTTCATAAAAATGTTATTTTAAAATATGTAAAATTATATAAAATATTAATTTATGCAAGATTTACACATTTATACTATATCATAATTTAAAAGCAATACAGAATTACATGCAAATAAATTAAAGTAATTTCTTGAAAACAATCTCTTCGAATGGAAGTGTCATTGATATTTAAGTACATTATTTGTACGCAAGCCCGAACGACTTTAGTTGTTTTAGCAATATTCTATGTTGGAATTGGTTGGAATAGTCTGCGATTTCTATCGCTAGTCAAGTTGATAAGCTCGGCCAACGATCCACCAGTTTAATTTCTACAGCGTGTTATTGAAGTTAGGAAAAAAGAAGATTCCTCTTTTTTTTTGTTCGTTCATTGATCAACCGAGTCAAAGGACCGCGTTTGAAAGGCTTTCCTATCGAGTACTTGGCGAAACGAATCGTTGGTTTTGACAGAAATGTATACGAGGGACCTTCCTTCGTGATCAATGTGCGCCAATCTATCGAATTATTCGGTAAATAATCCCGTGTATATGGTCCCGATAATAAAGGAATCCATTTCTGCTCGCTAACAACATTTTTCCGAAAGGATTCGGTGAAATTGATCCTCGGATGCTTATCGAGAATAAAAGTATATTTCAAAAAATATATTTCTTTGAACAAAGCTATATGAGATATGAGGTCTTAATTCTTTTTTAGTAAATCAATGAAATATGCGTCCCGTAAAATATATACTCAAATCGTCCTTGTACTTCATTTAAGTAATCTTTAATTCTTTAATATCTATTTGTCCATTTCTAAAGTACAAATTTCTAATTTTTAAACTTGATGTTTGTAAAGTAATATTTTTAAATGTCTTTTCGGCAAATCCGGATTTCTTTTACTAATGCTTTTCTAAGCTAAACAAGTATACCTCTGACGTTAGTATCCCTAGAAGATAAAGTCCGGCCATTCAACGTAGTTGTTTTCATTGGTCAATCTTAAACTTTCTTAAAATGGCAGTACCATAAAAAAATAGTATACACACACATTCAAAGAACATATATTTCAAATTTACACATAACACACATTCATACTAAATTCACATAATATAATATACATATACACACATATTCACATCAGATTCACACATGTACAACCATTTTTGCGCCAAATTTTATATTAGGTAGTCTGTTTTTATTTTAAGACCATCTAAAGTATAAATAATGTCTTAAGATGCTAATACGGCTCTCTGATTGATTCATGACATCTTAAGACTGTACATAAGATGGTCTTAAATATAAGATCTGACTATGAATAGGCCTATCTGATATGCTAGAGTGGGTATAAAGAGAATGGCCAATGCATGTGCCTAATACTAATTGGCTCCGCCATTAAGTGTCCTTATTGTTCGTTAGAAAGAAGTTAACATTAAAGAAAGAAGAGATTAAGATGGAGGAATTGTGTCATATAGATACTCCAGATGTAGGACACCAAATGGCGACACTTCCGGCTAATTGGCGTCACTGTTTTTATACCCACTCTATGACGTGCGAAACATTAGTGCCATCTCTCGTTTGTTTCTTTATTTTATGGGATCAAGTATGAGAATAAATGCGCGCGCACGTATGCGTACAACTACAAATATCGTTTTTTAACTTATAGATTTTTTTCGTTTTAAATGTAGGTATATAATATTTAAAAATTTGCATATTTCTTTAAAAAAAATAGATGATAAAATAATTATCGTCACATATTAAGAACAGTTTTAAAAGAAACTCCGAGTGTACAAAGCAGAAAACCAAATTAAAATTTTTACCACAATAAAGATAAGATAAAAAAAGATAAATATATTTCATAAAAATTTTGAAAAATAATCCTTATACAATTGAAACACAGTATTTAAAAAACTTGATATTAATTATAAGCATGACACAAGCATGACAATAAAGTATTAAATAATAAATTTTTATTAAGATATATTTTGACATATACCTTTCATGTGATATTTGTTTCAATATTATTTATTTTAAATTCTATTTAATCAAACAATTTACTTTTTTCTTCTCTTTTATTTTCATGAACATTCAGGAAATTAGTAAAATTGTAGGATTTATCAGGATTTCATTCACTATTGAAACATTCGAAAACAATACAATCGATTTGCTCGATTTCTTAAAAATAAATTATAAAATGCACTCGGAATATTATTCATTTTTGAATTTTGTTGATACTCCCGGAGTTTCAGAAAGTGATCATTAAGCGGCACTGCCCGAGCTAATTGGCGCGCACGCGTATTAGTGTGTAATATTCTTTTTTATATTAATAAAGATAATACATTTACTTGATATCATTAGGTTTCTTAATATTTGTTTTATCAAAAAAAATTTGTTTTACAATATGTTTTATCATCATGTTTTATAAAAGTTATATAAGCAATCGAACTGGGTTGGATATGCCATAACCTAATGTGTCGTTCCTTATATTATTATAATATGGCGTGTAAAGCTTGTTCTACAATAGGGTTCTACAAGAGCCGTAAGAAATTACCTAATCATAATCTATTTTTTTTCATATTCAACCGTGATTGGCCAATTTTTTACAGTTTATGATTGTGACCCTATTGTAGAACAGGCCTAAGAGTTAAAACGTTTGCTTATTCCGACAAAATAATTGCTGATAAAAAATAGAAATTAGGGATGCATCGTAAATTTATCGAATATCGAATGTCATATTTCTTTTGGATATCCGATAGGGTGATTATCTGACCGGATATTGAATATTTCCCTCACATATTCGATCGGATATCTGATAAATAATTTCCAAAAAAGAGGTTAGGCAGAATAAAATTTTGCATTAATGATGCAAATTTTCAATATAAAATTTCAGCCGGATACATATAACCAGATATTAATGATATCCGGCTATTCGATCGGATAGTAAAAAAATACCGGGTAATACCGAATATTTCCCGGATATCCGATGCATCCCTGCGATAGAAATGTTTCTCTCTCTCTCTCTCTCTCTCTCTCTCTCTCTCTCAACATTTGCGAAATTGTTTCCAAAACATATGGCGGGAGCATATTTTAAAGAATTTTTAATAGTAAGAAATATTTTTGTTTATAAGAATCTCGTTAATTGACATTATCAAGAGCCTCTTTTTTATTCCGGATGCGCAATATCGCAACGATGTTTCATATTCACAATAATAAATCGAGACGACAGAGAGGACGACAAAGGCAGAGAGGTTACTATTTAGATAGCTCGCGATATGTCATGGACGAGAGCCAAATCGGTGATTTACCATTCGATCCGCCGGTTATTGCGTGGGAAACGCGCGGTCTCATTATTTATACGTTATACACCGATACTCTTATATTTATGTATCGCGCGCGATCCGCATACAGGAAATAAAGTGCCGTCTGCACGACCGTGAATGAAATAAGCAATTTTCGCGAAGCGAAAGCGGAGAGCTGCCGAAAGAACGGGAAGAAATCGATTTCGCGTGTTATATGACGGCCTCGAATTATTGGAGAAAATTTTATAAGATTGCAGTCGCGATTTCGTTTTCTGCTTGTGTTAAAGGGTCTAAAGTCATCTATATTACCGATTAAACTATATATTTTTTGTATAACAATTACTTTTTTCTTCTTTTACTTTCATATTCCAATCTTTACCGTAATGTCGAGAATTAAGATTGCCTGATCAGAATTATCCTTATTACGCCCATTAATGCGCCTACAATTCAAAAATCCTTCTTCAGGATTAAAATATACGTATTAATATATGTTTGTGGAATCTCTGCTGAGAACAACAAAAAATTTCGAAATTGAGATCTTCTTTACCATTCCTTAATTCAATATGGCGCTCCAGAACTGTCATATCTACTCTATATTAATAAAAGTAGCGCATCTCTTTAATCTGAGCCGAAATGACGACAACTTTCCTATTGGCTATTTCGATCGCTATTTTGAATTTAGTTGTCTGTAAGCTTGTAATGTTAATAAGCGCTTAGTATTATTGGTATAGGGTAATTCCGGTACATACGCCGCATCTATCAAAAACTTAATTTATTAAGTATTATTTACTATGTTTATATGAATTATATCAATAAAAATTTTGTACTGTCTACTACTATGAAAAAAATACAGACTACTATGAAAAAATTAGAAATGCGAAATATTTATTTTTCATATTAAAAAATAAATTTTTTAAAACCCTTGCATTTTTGCCGTATATCCAGAGATGGGGGAAGGGAGGATATACGACTCATAAAAAATTTACAAATAATGCATATAAATAAGTATAACAAATAATAATATAAATAAGATGTATAATGACAATCACTTATAAAATGTGTTTATAAATGTGTAAATCCCAGCACGGCGTATTTGTCGGAGTTACTCCATGGTATGGTTAGTAGGTCCAATATGGCGAACTTTTGCACTACTTTTATTAATATAGAGTTTTAGTCATGTCGTGACAACATTTGCTTCATATAAAAGCTATGCAATCTGTACTTACGAAATAGTGTAGTTCATAGACTAGTAATTTATACGAAGAAACAAAGTGGAGTACTTAAAATTGGATTTATAAGAAGAGACTCACATATGTATTTCACAGATTTTGATCAGCTTTCGCGTGGTTATTTTGGGCACTGAAAAATGATCCTTGTAAAACAGTAAATTGCATCTCTACGTATTTTTTGAGAAAATCGTGATTTTAGGTCACAACAGATCGCTTTCAAACCTTTTTCCTCTTTATTTAAACGAAATATTTGAAAATAAATAATTTAATATTTATTTAAAATTAAAAAACACATCTCCGGCGAACACGTATGTATAAGCATATAAATCCGAGTATAGAATCCATAACGCATTTGCGCCGACTCCTACTACTTTACGAGTAATAATTTACGAGCAACAGTTCGCGAGGTGTTTTAAAGCTTCGGTTGAAATAAAAAAATGTCAATTTTCTCAAAAATTATCAATTTTCGAACCTAATATATATATGTATAAATATATGTATATATATATATATATGTAAAAATTACTTATTTTTTTAAATGCTATTGATTTTTCCAGGTTTGAAAGCAATCCGTCATCATAATTTGAAATCACGATTTTTTCGAAAAATACGCAGAGATGCAATTTACTGCTTTATAAGGATCTTTTTTAGTGCCTCAGAATAACCATCAGCTGATCAAAATCCGTGAAATATATATATGAGTCTCTCTTTGTTAGACGTTTAATTAAATATTATTATACGAAAATTTATGCGTGAGATATTGATGTAGTAGTAGGTATGTAGTGATGTGTCAATAAAACTATTCATGCGTTTAATGCCCATTTTCATCAAAGAAGATTAACTTTAATCTCGGTTCCATTTACTCTTCGTCTTATTTTAGTTCTAAAGATTAGAAAAAGATGAAGAATAAGTTGAACCGAGATTAAAGATAATCTACGTTGGTGGAAATGGGCATAAGACAATTCCCATAAAAATTTCCGTTTTAAATTTATTATTGTCTTCTAGATAAAAAAATTCTCCTATTATATTATCGTATCTTTTACTTAAAGCTGATCTGAGGACATATTATATAATACAAAAAATTTCGCCGAAATATTTAAAAATTTAGCAAAATACAAATTTAAATATAATTTGATCGTCAAAATAATTATATAAGACATTCAAACTTGTTATTAAGATGTCAAAACTTTTTACTGCGTTACTCATAGTGCAACAAAATTATTTGTATCTAGCTAAATTTTTAGATACTTTGGTAAAATTATTCTTTCCATATACAAACCGTAAATTTATAAAATTATAAAATATAAAATCACAAAAATATAAAATTATAAAATTATCAAATAATTTATAAAATTATTTAAATTTATAAAAAAATTATTAATAAAAAACTGGTGATTTCCTACTTTTAAATGGAAAAAATTTCAAAGCATTTTAAGAAGATGTAAATGTATAAGAAGAGGAAAGAATCGCAAATACATCGAAAATTTATTTCGAGGAAAATTTAAGAGAAGTGAGATTCTTAACTTTTTGTTTAACGATGTGTTCATCTGCGTCATATTCTCTTTTAAGAGAACAGTAACTCTGAAATTATGAAATCTCTCACCTGGCCAGCTCTTTCTGAAGATGATGGACTCTCGAGCGTGCTCTTTCAGCCTCAGCCGTAGCCTCGCGCACTCGAGCTTCGGCCTCCATTCGTTGCCGGCGTTCTCGTTCCACATCTCGTTGCGTGGCCTCCCTCTATAACAATTCGAACAATGACATTTATTAATGAAAGTTCTCTGGTAGACAGAAAAAAAAAGGAAGAGGAAGGGGTGATAATTAGACGCGACGGTGGAACGATGCAAAATTCAGCGTCGCGCGCCGCCCTCGAAAAATCAGCGTCGTTGCGATAGTCGTGAATAATGAAACGGCAATAATGACGTCGATACGAGCAATCGCGCATCGTGGAAAGGTATCGCCGGCGAGTGTGATTAATTAATAGCGGATTTAATAAAGTGTTCGCAGCGACGCGACAACGCCAGTTGCTATGTTATTCGTTGCTCGTTTCCCCGGCGGGAGGGGGGGGGGGGGGGAGAGGGAAACGTTAATTGACTTGCAATTAATCAGCGCGCGATCGTCATAATTTATTCGTGGTAACGTGCAATGAGCGACACGATTAATAAATCACTGTCAAATCGTCCGTGCTTTTCATTCACCCGATTGGCAGAAGTGATCGAAATTTTCGGTTAACAATCAGCTGAATTTTTCGCCGTGATTGAAATCGACAGCGTAATTTTAATGAGTCAAATTTTATTGTAGTAAAACAAACCTTTTACAAATAACAAAATAAGAATAATCTTTTAACCTGGAACACTACTGGATGTACTGTTACTGATACGTGAATTTTTTGTTCGAAGAAATAGGCCACTCTTAATTAATGTAATACAGGGTTTTCATACATTTTTAATAACAAAATATTTATATTCTAAATTTTATAACATAATATAACTTAATTATTGAAAGAAATGAAGGTTCACTATTAAATTTAATCTTGAAATGATATGGAATATCTGTATATGTAGTCATCATATAATATTTAACAAATAATAACACAAACAATTAGAAATTGAAATCACTTATCACATTTCTCTATTATAATACTGACTAGGGAACCAAACTGTTATATAATGGATTGAATTTTCAAAAGCTTGTTACCATTGTATCCTATATATAAGTTTTTACCATAGCGGATTGGATCTCCTAACGGTCACTGAAGGCTTCAGCGCTCGATAATTCCATTCATTTGCACGTCAAATTTACGTACAATAGCGTTTTAGAATTAAGCAAGATTAAATATAACTTTACGTAGATGATAAAGCACATAGTTATTGTCCGAAGGCATATTTAAAATGATGAATAAATAAAAACAACATGTGTGCATTATCTAAAATAATCGAACCCTATATGGCTTAGTACCCAATGCTCTACTCGCTGTTTGTGCAGATAATTATACGTGAATTCGACAGACAGCACTAGTATAAAGTATAGGCTATTTGTTTGATTGGATTGGATCAGTTTATTGATTAGTTTATTCTGTTATTGTTAGTAAAGTAAAATGCAGAAGTCGTGATGTAATATTTCATAGATAAATATAATTGTTTTCTATATAACTATCGAGAGATGGTTATTAATAATTTCCATAGATTATTATAGATCTGTATTTATATTTTACAACGCGGCATTATATTTTCTTAACGTTTTGTTTATAATTAAAGAAAGGAGACTCTTTTGCAATGTAAAACCAATATAACCAATATACATACATATATCTATACATACGAGTATTAATAACGTAGCATACATCAATTTAACAGTTTTTTAGTATAACTTTTATTGTTCCAGATCATAAGTTTTAATTTACCTAAACATCGTGCTAAACATCATGGAAATAAGTAGATAAGTAGATAAATAAATAAGTAAATAGATCAATTGTTTGGAAATAGTTCTCTGTGTCTTCTTACATGTTAATAAACGTTACAATACGTTAATAAACTTATAATCTTATAAAAGTAATGTTGGATCATCTCATTTTCCATTTTTTTATGAAAAGGAGGGAAACATATTTAGGTTTTATATTAGGTACATATCCTAGAAAGAACACGAGATAACCATTTTGAATAATTTATTTAGATACCGATTTATCTGTTATTTGCAATGGCTCATTTGATAATTGCTTAAATAAGTAATACGACAATTTCTCGAGTAATTGCCCAAAATATTTACAAATAATGTTTTACATGTATGATTTAAATGCTACTTTTTCTTAAAATTTTCATTGCATCTATATATGCATGTAAATATTTGAAAATGTCTTATATATTTTTTAATGTTCAGAAATGTTTCCTCTTTTAAATTTATCAATTTCCAATGTTGAACTCAGTGAAAGATTAGAAAAAAAATTGAAAAATTTATGTAAACGATATAGGATCTAGTTACTTTAGATAGTGTCATTTGTTTTATCATTTGTAAAACATTTCGGGCAATTACTGGAGCAATTTCTACATTATTTATTTAAGCAACTAATTCGAATAACCATAAACAATTAATCGAATAGCTACTGTAAATAACGGAGAATCGTTATCCGAATAAATTATTCGAATAAGAATGGTAGTCCCATGCAATTCTAGAATAACACCAATTCTGGGTACTCCGTAATAAATCTGAACTTGGCGAAATTTACCGGAGGCAACGTCTGATCCTCACTGGCGAACCCGGAATTCTCGATGGTCGCGAGTGCGGACTGGGAAAAAATGCGCGAGACGACGACCGAAAAAGCTCGTTGATCTTCGGATCGTCGCGTCCGCATCGGGGCAGCGAGGTAGGAATTATTCATGAATTTAAATCGAAGCGCCGCACGCCACATTGATTACGCCCTTTCGGATCGCGGGCGAGAGTCCCGGGCGAGAGCCCGCCGCGTCACGTCGCTTTTCTGCCCACTCTCCAAGTGCCATCAATAATTGTGCCGGACCAATGTGCCGAAAGCAGTATTTCACACGATTTAACCCGCCGGTAACCGCGGCTATCTCGGGACCGGCCGTAAATTGTCGTTTGTCCCAGCCGGGAAGCACGAGAAGGACGAAGTTTCGGATGTGGTGCGAGATAATAATGCTCTCAGATTTGCAACGGTGGCGAACGGCTTTAGAAAAAAGACGAGTGATTAGATTTATGTAGATTTAGGTCGTCTTATTAAGAGAAAATTGTGTAAATTTTTGGTCAAGAAAAACAGGATGATAGTAAATAAAAATTTACTATTATCCTTTATTATATTTCTATCATCCGTTATTATATTAGGTGTTGGAATTAATTCGTAGCGTTTTTTAATGAAAGAATGTTATTTATTTCACATGAGCATTAAAAAATACATTAATGAAAGTACTTCTCATCACTTGTAAAACGCTACGAATTAATTCCAACACCTAATAGTTAAATGAACACTAATATTCTGACATGAAAAGTGTTTAAAATACGATTAAAAATGCTTAAATAAAAAGTAGCGATAAAAATAACAACCTTAGAAAATTTCTAATAATTTACCTATATTTTTTAGTAATTGACAACATCTGTAATATTACTTCTTTTGCTTTTGAATTAGAAGACTTACGATTGCCGCATTCAATTAAGCATGGAAATGTATATGAAAAAAATCTTGTTAAAACTAATAGCGTAATGTAATGTCTATGGTACTCTCACAATCAAAGAAAAACAGTGACAGCAATTGTATCTATAGATGCACACTGAGAAAAAAATTATTCATTTGATTAAATTAATTTAGTTTTTTCTTTTTTTGATGAAAAATGTATATATTTAAGTCAAATATATTATATTTGTTAAATACATATATACAATAAAAAAATTAAAACAACTAAATTAATTTAGTTAAATAAACAATTTTTCTCAGTGTAACAACTACAAGTCTTATATTATGTAGAATTAATGTGCATAAATAAATAATTTCATAGCTACAATAATTGTAAAATAGTTTATTCAACTATTCAAATAATTATATCTATAAAACTTTTATCACCTATATAGTTGTCACATTATGACTTTCCCTGAGTGTGCAATATCTATTTATAATACAATATCCATAATGTCACAATATATACTCTTAGTGTGCATACTTTCATATTCACAGGAAGATCGCCGATTTATCTCAGCCGCATTTACAATCGAATTCGTAAAAATTCTGCCAACGTCGACGGATATTGTCATGATCAAGCGGAAGTTCGCCAAAGAAAGGACCCGGGAATGAATTCGAGGATGTGGGGTCCAAAGGGGAGATATCGAGGAATACAATCTGGTAAAAGCCGGGTTGACCGCTACTCGCGCGCGCGTGCGAAGGGTTTAAGGAATAGCCAGAGCGGATTTATGGCAGCCTTAAATCCTAACGAACGGTCTTTTCCACCCCCGATGGATCTCCCCGCGACTTGCTTTCCTTCGAGAAAGCTGTATTTGCGTGGTTACTTTCATTTGAAACGCGATTTTCAGCCGTTCTGAGAAATTCGTGAAAATTTTACAGTTCGAATCACGACATCTTTCAAATTCAATGCAAAGTCGTGATTTTTACCGAAGTGTACCTTTCCTACTATTCAAAATCAAGGAAACAGAAGGACATTTCTACACTTGTGGAACGATTAAAATAGGTAAAAATTATGTTCTTCCTTGAAATAAATATAGTTACGCGTGTTAGATAAAAAAAATAAAAATTAAAAAAATTTCATAAAAAAGAAGTCCGTATAGATCCTTTATACTTCACGGAAAAAATGATGTTGCTAAATTATCTATAAATTTAGCTAGATTTGATGAAAGTAGTGTTGAAAGTTTTGTTTAAGTAATTTACTGTCTAAATAGTTATGTAGAACGCTTAAACGTTGATGACAATGCTGCAATAAGTTTTAACATCCTGATAATCAGTTTAAGCGTCTTACGTAACTATTGATGAACAAGATTATTTTCACATCCGTATCTGGCTAAATTTTTAGATACTTCAGCAAAATCGATGCGTGTATTAAAGCTCCTGAATAATCGCTGCAGCCATATTGAATCGTGACGTTATAAGATACGAGAAATTACATGTTGAAGTTTCTTGCATACTATTTGAAAGTAAAGAGAATTCCGGTAAAACAAAATAATGAATCACTTTAAAACACTTGTAAAAATGAAAGAATAAAAAATGGAAGCTATTCTTCCTCCTGACAGTTAGTAAATAATCAAAAGATATGTGAAGTATGTTTACTTAATGTGCATGCGTTATAGTCTATTTTCACTCTACGTGTCTTTCATAACTATTTACATTTTTGTAAGTGTTTTAAAGTGATCTTATTATTTTGTTTTATCCAACTTCTCTCTCTCTCTCTCTCTCCCCCCATTTACAAATGGCATGCAAGAAACTTCATTGTGTCATTTCTTGTTTTTGACGTCATGATCCAATGTGACCGTAGGAACTCAGGAACCTTCAATTTAGGAAATTATTTTACCCCGTTGTAACACTATAAGTACATTTTTTACTGAAATTTAATTCAGATTGAGAGATTTTGTAATACGACTTTATTGCTTCACGTGCTCATGTCACGACATTGTAAGGCAACGAACCTCTCGGACACGCCGAAAATACCGAATCGAGTTGAACGCGAGAAAACTGATACGATCTTCAAAGGCACCCCACAGAAAAGCGTACACGCGTTCGGATAATCCCCCTACAGCAAGGACGTGCACGTGTGCAACGCAGCTTCATTCGGAGCACGTGCAGCGGGAGGATGCGCGAAGAGGTCGCCTAATCAACGCGCTCCCGCTGACGGGAGTTGCATTATCGAAACCGGCAAATAATTAATGAGACGACAATATCCGAGGACCATCGGTCGCGGAAAGCGTACCTTAATAATGCATGACGAGCGAAATCCACGGCCTGTAACTCGTCGATCGAACGCCTGCCCGACGCGACGGTTTTCAGGCGAACACGTGATGAGCGAAGTGCGAGAAGAGGAGGAGAATACAGGGGACGGTTGTAGGATGAGGATAACTGGCGGCTGCGTTCCTGTCGAGAGAGGGAGGAAAGCACCTTTCGCTTCTCCGTCGGATTGATAGCTGGGTCACGTGCCTGCGATCCCCGATACACTCTCCGCGAGCACGACGGAGGAGTCGTGATAAATCTTTCAGGCCGACTTCGCTTTCGCACCTCTGAGAATCGTATGGCTCTTTGGCCGCGAGAAGTTACAACGAAATAACAGAAGGGCGGATTGCGAGACGGAGAGCGGGCTGTAGTACAATAATACAGACATCCTCTTGATTTGCACGTTCACGGGAGTAGCTGTGTAGTACAATCGTTATTCCGTAACGCGGTTTCATCGCAGAATTTCTCTGTTTGCTGTGGACATTAAAAATGTTTCACAAACGGAGTATACTGTGCGTCTTTCTATTGATTTTGTCGCGTTGAAAGTAATGAGGTCGAGGATAATGGTTAAATAATTTCTCTATCGAGACTACGAAGTATCTCGTGTATAAGTTATACAAATGTTTCAAATGTATATACGAGATAAGTGACTTTTTATCATCAAATAGAAATTGCAATTCGCGATACAGCGTTTTCTTTCATGAAATGCAATATTCGAATTATACGGAATACAATCGCATGTTCAGGGGGATATTGAGGTTTCTGACGAATAATAAAAAATTTATTTAAACGCGATGTAGCATCGTTGTGACTTAGGCGTATTAGCTTCATTGATAGCGAGAACCTGTCGGATGCAGTATCATCGCAGCCGTCAATGAATAATAAAACTGCAGTTATCAATGCACGTATATATGCACTGTTAAAGTATCGTCAATGCATTGTATTTCGCAATATAGTGCGCTATGACTCGATCGTTGCATGTCAATAAAGCGCTCGAAAAACTTCGCTCGCTATATACGGATTCGTTGACATACATACGGATATTTATTGCGAAGTTGATACTAAAAGTATACATGAAAGCCTACTTCCACATAGTTTCAAAAATAGTTTCAAAAATAGTTTCAAAAATGAATTCCTGGGACTTTTTTTTATTTTTTAATAATTTTATATTTATTTTATATCTAATTGTTATTCTAATAAAATAAAAAAAATTACAAATATTATTATGTTACGTTGGATGACAGTGACTATTTGAAATCCGCTTTTATGGCGAAAAACTACATCTGAATTGCGGATTTGCGCCTGTAGGCGATCAACGAAATCGCAAAGGTCACGAACGCGAGCGAAAGTACGCGCGAGTGCGTGAATGCTTCATTCATCGGCAACGAAAGAACCCCGTGAATGGCAGGCTCTCACGAGCGCAGATATCTACGGACAGATACCTGCGAGCGTTTTTAATGACCCGTGAATTTTCTCGTTTGCCTTTTTTCTCATTCACATGTTTATCACAGTGCCGTTCATTCAGTCTACGATGCCAACCATCGCTTTATTCTTATAAACCACTATTGTTTGTTCCTGTTTAAATGATACCGTTTAATTAGCTTGATATCGATATAAATGTTTGTCTTAAATATCGATAATAATTAGTTATATATTATTCCGTAAAAATTATATCACATATGTCACATTAGCATTTAATAAATTTTTTAAAGAATCGATTCTTTAAAAAGTTTATTAAATCTGTTTAGCGCGTGTATTATTTTGAATTTTTTTATAAAACTATTCAGATTTATCTCTTTAATTCTCAGAAAGAAATAAAACACAAAAAGAAGATATACTATATTTATATGAATATAATTATTAATTTAATAAATCAAAAGCTGGAATTGTCAGATTGTATTTGCATACTTATGTATATGAATTTATTAGAAAGATTTCTCAATATGAAATAGTCTTAAAAAATAAATTTCAATGTATTTTTCTTGTAATACATATATATCATTTTATAAAACACAGATTACTTCAAATTATATGTTAAAGAATAGTAACTAATTTACAGATGTGTTAATTAAAAATTGCTAAGGATCCATTTGAAATATTTGTAGAAGATTTTCCTCACGCAAAAGTTTGACGTTCCTAAAACATATCCGAATGCATTTTACTTTGCATTTTCTCTACACGCTTCAAAAGGACCCTGAATCTCCCCTCACATATTGCATTCATGGCGCACGCTCCGACGAGGACTCATTTCAAAAGCCGTACCCTTGAAATGAAGAACTCACCCTGCTCTGCTTAGTGAGATTGGTGCCCATCGGCTGGCAATTCTGTGTCGTGGCGCCGACGGCGACGTTGCAACCGGGCACGTCGTCGGCCGCGGGACATCCCCCCGGTCTTAAGGGTGCAGAGGGGCTCACCCCTCTCGCGCCCGTTCCCCAATTCGGGTGCACTCGCGCGGCCACCCTGCTGCTGCTACTGCTGTTGCTGCTCGTCGGGCCCTCCACCGGTCCCTTTATTATAAGTCGATGCGAGCCACCCCTGTACGACAATACTCCACCGACACTACCACTACTATCTGCACCAACGACGACACTACCACCAGCAGCAACACCACTATCGCTGCTCGTACTACTACTACTGCAGCTGCTGTTAGTGTTACGACTATTGCCGTCGCAGCTGCTCTCTCGACCGGCACGGCTACCATCGACTACGACGTTCACACCGCTCTCCCTCGTCTCTGTCACCCCCGCGTCTTCCACAGTCGATTCCAGCACCTCGAACGACAACGCGAACCGTTCAACGATCTACCCCTAAGAGTAATGTTGTCACAGCTGTTAGTAAATTGTCGCGCAGCTGCCTTTTAATTGTATCTCGAATTCGTGGACGAATAATGACGTTCTCACGATTAAAAATATTTTCGAAATAATCCTTTCTGTACTTGTTCAAGCTCATCTGTTGGGTTGTAGCTAACTTATTTACCTTCACAAATCTAATTCGGTTCCAGTTCGAGTTTGCATCAAGCTTTCAAGCTTTTTTCTCAGGTAGCTCATCAAACTTGCCAGAGCTACTCCGAAGTCGCGTTTATATCTATGTCTCTCAAAGCAGTCCTTAGAAGATACGTACAAAAGATATATCACGAATTTTCGAGGTAGAAGATTCTGCGGGCCCGCATCCCCGCAGGATTAAGGCAATGCTTCTCGATCAAGCTCTTTCGCACCAAGGACGTTAGAGAAACCACCCATCACGCAGACACTGTCGAGCGTTCGGTCATCTCCGCGAAACGAGGAACATGTCCCTGTCCCCAGGAGAATCTGCCGTCTTCGTTCTTCTCGTCCCCGTCAACTTCCGCTTCGCACTTCGCCACCGGACATGTCTCCCGTACGTTCGGCCTTCGTCATCCAAATCGCACGTCGCCGATGTGCATTCTTGTGTTCACCGAATATGCCGAGTGACAGTAAGTGATCCACGCCGTTATCGTCGTCGTCGTCGTCGTCTTCGAGAGCAGCGTGAAGAACCACGTCGCGCCGCGACGCTTTCCGACCGACTGACGAACCCGTCGTCGTCGATTAACCAGCCGGCAGCGACGGCGTCGGTGGTAGTGGTGGTAACTTTCCTTTCTCCCTTCATCCCTCTCGTCGGCTCTGACTCACTACTTGCAACCCTCGTGAGCGCAACTTCGCGCATGTGCACGATACGCGCTCGCTTACACGAGAACTTCCGGGTGCACGTTTGTGCGCTGATTCGCCTCGTCGTCGTGCCGAGACGGACGTGTCTGGCTTGCGAAATTCTCATGCGAAGAATGACGAAGGCATAAAATATGCACGAAACAAGAGTCGAAAAATGAAACTTTTTGCGAATTGCAAATTAAGGATTTTAGAAAATAAAGTTGTAGCTGTAAGAATTGATCAATCATAGTTAAATATTCTCCTCATATTTTTGACTGTGATTGGTTAATTCTTACAACTATAATATAACTACATTTACAACTACACTTACGCAATTAGAATGAACTTAATATCGACGATATTCAAGCGTGTATATGTACTTGTCTCGTAATTTTCATATTTATCTCTTTTTTCAAGGAAAGC
>NW_011626978.1:130269-182811 GCF_000204515.1 Acromyrmex echinatior
TATATATATAAATAATAATATAATAATATAATAGAATAGAAATTATTATACTAAAACATTATTATTCTGTTAAAAAATAATAATGTATAAAATATTATACTATATTGTATTTTAAATAAATTTTTATTTAATAGTTGTATGTATCGCTAATAAATAATTGAAAATAGCAGTAATAAATCTCTTTCAAACAAATTCGTATAACGAAAAAAGTTCTCTTCCACTCTTATCTTCCATTTTTTTTGTAGAAGTCAATCCCCTCAATTATTCGGTTCGTCGAGACATCGTATTCGGAGCGATCGCTCAAAACGGAATGTCATGCAAATTCTGTGCTTCTATCAAATTGCCTCGGCAGGCATCAACATTCAGTCAGACGACATACCGTAGGTTGACTGCGGGACGACCCTGTATCGATAATACCGCGAGAGAGCTCGCGGGGTTCGCTTTTCATCCCGCGCCTACGGTTAGTCGATGGCAGAGCTTTCCAATAAACGGGAGAGATCTTGGGCTTTGTGACTGCCAGAAGACAGATAAGGTATGCCGATGATAGAAACGGGAGGGTCTTCTCGATAAGGACCTGCCTACATCCCCAAGATCTCCGTTTCGGCCGCGCATATTAAATTGTTCGCCTCACAATGTCGACCGCCATCACCAGTTTCCTTTTATCGACAATGACTTTTCACGATATTGGCAACCTGTTAATATACTTATAGAGTGATTCGCGAAAAGTTGAAACGAATGAGAAATGTCGAGTCACGATTGTTATTAGCATGGACGTTTTATATTAATATCGGGCGGGGATTGAACGATCCATGCTGCTCTGGTTTAAAAGCCTGGGAGGGTGACGTTACGTACTTAAAACATGGGCACTTTCATTCTTTATTCTTAAACTCTATAAAGTTACAGAGAGACTTTTCTTTTTTGTAAAGAATTTTTTTAATATTCTGTGTATATGTACATATTTTTAAAAAAAATTTTTCCAAATATTAAATATGATCACATAAATATTTTTTTTTATATACAACGAAATAACTCTAAAATATATCATAAAAAAATCATAATTCCCACATTGTCATTATTAAGAAAAAAATGATTCAACAATAATAAAATAGTTTAGACATAATTTAATTATAATTTATCATTTTCAGTGCTAACTCTATGTTTATAATTGTTTTAACTATATAAATTATAATTGCTTCAATATTGTACTGTGATATTCATGTAACTACAATGTTGTAGTGAAAGTGATAGTTTCTATATTTTTCCTTTTATATATTTTTTATATATTTTACTATTGTGATATGTAAATAATGAGGGAATGTTAAGAAAATATTTATATTTATGATATAATTACAAATAAATGTATTATATTAAAAATTATTTATTTTATTTTATTCATCTTGATATTTTATTGTATTAATGTATTTGAAAATGCTTTACAATACAATGTTTTTATAATTAGTAAAACTATAAGTAAAATTATTATTATTATTAACTATATTACTACAGCAATAATAACTATAAAAATAGAAGTCTTAATTATTTACTACGCAATTATAATATAATAAATAATAAATATTGAAATATCAAATACTTTCCTTTCTGTATATATCATCATTTTTCTGTAAAAATAAATACTTTTTATAATGCTCTCTTTTTTCGCAGTAAAAACAGGCAGGAAAGTCGCATAAAAGCGCAAAAAAATCGATAGCGCTATTCCGGTGACGACCAACCCTTTCGTCGTCGTGGGACAATCGTCGTTTCCCTAATTAATTAAATCGCACCCCCGCGTGCTGTTCCATGCGAGCTACGGTTACGACCGGAGCCAAAGCAGGCATCAGTTTAAGTTTGGTTGGCTCAATAATTACGACAGGACCGGCAGCGTATAATTACAACACAACGGATATGTTAATGATCGCGCCAGTGTAATTATTTAGCGTAGGATCTGACCATTGACACTTCAATTTGATGTTATTTCAATATTTCGCGAAAATCTACAGTCATGTATATAGAAGAGAATAAAAAAATGAAAAGAGTAGAGATTATAGTTACCTATATTAGAAAAGAGAAAGAATATATATCTATATATAAAAAAATCTAATGACATATTAAATAAATATTAAAATATAAAAAACCTCAATCAAATTTTTTTAAAAATAGAAAAATCAAAAATTTCAAAAAGTTAAAAAATTCAAAAATTCGAATTGCCACTTTACTCATGAACTATGCTTACAGAAATGATACATCATCAAGACTGTAATTAGACATTCAAAATCGCGAGGACGACACGGAATAATGGAAATTAGCACGATTCCAGTTAATCTTCAATTATGACTTTGTAATCTCGTTTACCTCTATGCGCTCGCCTAATGAATTCACAACTTCGATTGGTCTGTAATATCCTTTACGGCTAATCCATTTTACGGCGTTTTAAAAGTGATTTAGGGTCGGTGTATCTAAACGCGAAATGACGAAAAGTTTTGCATACCGTAAGTAATTTGATGTCTAAAAATTCCTTTAAGCTGATTTTACACGAAACACTACCATCGCTGAATCGCCCTCCACCCTTCCACCTACATGAGTCGACCCCGTGTGGTGATTTATTCGTGGTGAGATCCGCCTTCGAGGATCGTACTTTCATTTTTAACGTAATGCGAAAAATATTCGACCGCTGCTTTGAAAAAAAATTCATAGGGCGCATTAAAGGATACATACGGCTCGGGATACATAAACATGAGGGATTATTTTTCTAACACGCGCGGAAATGGTGTGATACACAAAGGGATTTTGCATTAATGCTGCCTGTAATCGATGCATTTCTCTCGCCGAATGGTCGTTGTGAAAAATAATTTTCCATACATTTTTGCGTGCAGACAATCAATTTATTTAATTCCAAAAGTAGAAATCTATGTTTTTCAGAGATATTTGACAAAAATATCAAATATCTATTTATAAAAATATAAAAGCTGCGTCGCACTTGATTTCTATGCAATTTTAATAAACGATAAAGCAACAAAAAGTTTTATTATAATTTAATTCTTCATAGGTATTTCATTTTAAAGTCTCGAATGTAATGTTATTCTTTGTATTTATTTTCGCATATCTTTTTAGCAATATTTGTATATTTTTACACGATGCAATTATTAGCGTTCATTATAATAAATCTCAGATGATAACCAAGAGAAATATTTTTATCGAAATTGAAAAACTGAAATTGTAAAAGTTTAGTTCGTGCATTAGAAGATCTGAATCCAGTCTGTATTTCTTCACTTCGATTGCTTTCCCTGTTGCGCATGTAGTTGCGTGTTTGTTCATGGACTGCGCTATTTTCGTGGTGCTTTCGAAAGCATGTCTATAGGGGTGGATCTCACCATCCCCTATTAACTGCCCCTTCCTTTTTAAGCACACATACATACACATTCACGTGCGTCGACCATGTCGTCTTCGTACATAAATAGCAGGGTATATACATGGTGTTCCAAAACTCTCTATCAAATTTATTTTTTAAAAATATATAAATATTGCATCTTTATGATTAAGTTAAATAAAATATTTTTTACTTTCAAGTTAACTTATTCTGCCTATTTCTTAAAACTTTTCTGATATTCATTATAAATCAATAGATACATAGATTTCGTGCAAATAAAGAATTCTCTTGTAGACTTATAAGTGGAAAATGTTTTATTGAGAAATGTATTTTAATTTTCAACGAGCCTTTTATTTTCAGTCGTTTACAAATAAAATGCTATTAAAGCTTTGAGATTTTAATGAATGCAAAATCGATGCGTGCAGAACAATGGTAATCAATCACTAATTAAGATTGGAATAATTAATGCTTAGACACCCTATAGACAGACAATGTACACGGATGTATGCCTTCATAGCAATTAGCATGCATCCAACAGAGCTTAGGGATCGCCGGGGGTGTCCGAATAATCCTGCGTGATCTACGCGCGTTTCCGATACCCATATGCAGTGTGCTTATGGTACATCCTATCGCAAACCCTCTAATACGAATCCCCCTGTATACAAGCGACGGGCACTCGTATTATAGCGCTCGCGGGAGAGAAAAGCGGACGGGCTTTTTGAATAATTTGTCTCTCTTGTGGGGGGATGATGGGAACTGGACATGAGTGGCTTCGTTTATTTCCCAGAAAAATCAACCGTATCGACCATAACTACCGTTTAATCACTATTCAAAATATAGTCAGTTTTATCGTGGATTCGCGATGACGAAGAACAATTAGTAACGGCATCATGGTTTCTGCTAATTGCATTGAATTCAAGAGATAAATAGAATCCTATAAACAGCGTTTGTACAAAACTTAATTAAAAAATTATTACAAAGTATTTATTACTTAATAAAATATAGATATCATGAATTCGAGTAATATCTACGTATTACACGCATTTTTAACCTACATAATAATAACAAAATTAATAATTTGATATAAAATATTGCAAATTTTGGGAATGTTATCCTTATATAATAATACATACTTAAATAAACAATATATTACATGTATACTCTATTTTTCATACCATCATCATTTTTTGGAATATTATTCTTTTTCTAAAAAAATATTGGATTTTTTAATTAATGATATAAATTATAGTATTAACAATAAATTCATTCATAAATAAATAAAATTTATATAAAATCTTGTCCTGATAAATTGAATAATAAATTAAAGTACTTATATTATTTTGTCGAGCTTAATTTATCTTCAATTTATTCGATTTGTTCGTACGAAGCTTGACTTCTAAGAGAAGAGATTCTTGACTTATCTTAAAAATTTTAATTATCTTCCAACGATTCGTTTGTACTAAACTTAATTTTAGAGAAGCAGATTCCAGATTTACTTACGGAAATTAATGTTTAGCAATATCATCTTGGTTGGTCTGGCAAAGCCGCATGAAACTTGCACAAGCACTCGTAACAGATATGCGGGTTTTCATGTCAAATATCGAGTGCGTCGCGGTATGTATCTCGATGTCAAAGCGAGACGTCGCGCTTTCACATCTCTCGCAACGAAACATGACGGAGTCTAGTAAAAGAAGAACGACACGGTGGTAATGGTAGTGATGGTGGTGGTGTTAGTGATGGAGGAGAAGAAAGAGGAGAAAGAGAGACGGAGGCGGAGTCTTGATTTAATATTCCGCATGAAGGATTCTTCGTCGAGAGCTTTTACACGCTCGACGCGAGCTTTTCAGCGTCTACCAGAATATGAACAAGAAACGGCACGTGATGATAACGCTGAAGAGCTTTACGTTGCGTTTCCTGCTTTGTATTTTGACGAACGCGAGAGAAAGAAAACGCAGCGAATAGTTGACAAATGTGTGAGCGACTTGGCTTTTCGGCAAATCAAATCGATATTAATATCTAAGTATTCAATATTTAGTCTTACTTATTAAGATAATTGTTATCATTGTTTTAATCAGCTGGAAAAATGTAAAATTGCTTTATATTTTAAAAATTGCTATAACGTTATCAATCTTACACGGCGTTTCCTGAATTTCTTAAGCAATGATTTTTTCATAATATTCACAAAAAAAATGATTTTGCTAAAGCATTTAAACATTTAGCCGTAGATTTCAACTAGGTCTGAAAATAATTTTATTCGGACTGTCAAAATAATTATGACAAGACATTTAAAGTAGTTGCTAGAATATTATGTTCAATATCAAAAGAAACAATGGCAACCCAATCTCTTTAAAGTTAAATAATATTTTATTTAAAGTTTAGAATTAAATAATATTTTGTTTTATTATTTACTTCTATCAGTGTCAAAATGTAAATAAATTCATTTCTATTATATGATTAGTAGTAAAGTAAAAAACGTCTAATGCATTTAATAAATAATAAACTAAGTTTGAGCCAAATTTAATACATTGTTTTGGATGAAATTTTTAACTCCATTGTTTTAGTTATAAATTAACGACATATTGATCCAGAAACAACCTATAAAAATAATATAACTAATATATAAATAATTAAAACTAACTCAAATTAGTATAGTTTGACATTACAAATTTAACAGTGTAAAACTATTGGCAACATTGTTTAAAGTTTAAACGTTGTACATAATTATTTTGCTAGTTCAACAAAATTATTTCCAGATTTATGCCTAGCTAAATTTTTAAATATATCAACAAAATTGTTTTTTCTATGCAGATATGTAAACAATACGAATTAATTATCAAATTATTCTTTTTTTATTCCTCTTTACGTTTCAAATAATAATGTTCATGTCACGCGTTTTCGCGTCAACCCTCAACAAAGTAAAGCATAATCGCGATCTCAACATCGCTATTAAGATTTTATCGGGTCGGTCGACTTGCTGCGGAAGAGTAATGGTCAATCGTGAATAACGCGATCCGCGTCCTTCATTGGGTCAGTGAGGCCAGCAGCGAACCCTTTCGCCCTTTGTTCCGAGAAACCCCTGACTAATTCGCCGAACGGAAATGGCGCGCATTTTTACGCGCGTGAGTTTCACTATTAATTAAGGAGGGCGCATATGCGCCCTCTGATAAAAAGGGCTTTCCACCGCGCAACATAAAGCCCCCAGGGATGGTGAGGACAATGTGGGCGACGGGATGCGGCTCGGAGATAGCCGGAATATCGTGAGGGTCGAGTGGTGGTGATACGGTGCGGTGCTGCTCCAAATCTCGAGGTATATCGCGCGTCATTATGACAATCCGGACATTACAAGGGAAGCAGGTAGGCAAAAGCAGAATGGGCAGTTATCCTCCGGAATTTCACGATTCGATGGCACATTAGGATTGCTTCAATTATAATCAGCGCCGCGCTACTGGCGCTTGGATCACAGCGATACAAACGTGAGAAGCATATGCTTCATTACATTATTATCACTATTGTCGATTTAACCCTCAAATTCTACACCCCGATTCTGCGCATCCGTAACTTCCACACTGCACTGATGCGAATTTGGCTATTGTGTCTTTAAATGTTAATTTTGTTATCAAAATGTAGAGCAAAAATCAATTAAAATATGTATTTTCTATGTGTGGGAAATTCAGTGGTGAAATTCAAATTGTATGAAAGATTTATTTTAATAATGGAAAATATGATTTTTTTAGACAGATTTTTGAAAAATGACTTTTTATTTATTTAATCATATTTGTTTTTACAATTCAATTGTTTAGATTAGTTTTTACTATTAACAAAACGTATCTACATGTAAGGAAAAATTATTATAAATCAAATTGAATAAAAAGAAATATTTTTTTATGTCAGCTTGAAATTTGATCTTTTTTAAAAGGAAAATAAAGTATACCAGATATATGTATGTAGAAAAATATTGTATATTCTTTAAAAAATTTTTAATGCAAAATTAAAAGTTAAGAGTAAGTTAATGTGAAGACGATCTAATCTATAATTGTTGCACACTGTATGCATAAACCAGAGCGATGTTTATCGTAAATGCGTAAATTTAAACAATTCGGACACTTTAACTGCGTACGCCCACCGACATCTGACTTGCAAATATTATATCGTGCTCGTGTATTCTTTTTTAAAGGAGTTAACATTTTTCGAACTGGTATGTCAATTTTCAAAATTTTCCATATAATTTTATGTATATCGTCCTACTTTTTTTCTATTGTCTCTTGTATTTTTATTTATAAATAAATAATTTAAGTCTACAAATAATTTTAAAAAGTACTTCGATAAATTCGTCAGAATAATAACAAAAGCAAATTTTTGAATTTAAATATTAATTTTTCAGCCACATGGCGAAACAAAGTAGATATAATCTGCGAAATTTGAAAGCAATACTGCAGTCCTATTCGAATAGGACTGCAGTATTGCTTTCAAATTTCGCAGATTATATCTACTTTGTTTCGCCATGTGGCTGAAAAATTAATATTTAAATTCAAAAATTTGCTTTTGTTATTATTCTGACGAATTTATCGAAGTACTTTTTAAAATTATTTGTAGACTTAAATTATTTATTTATAAATAAAAATACAAGAGACAATAGAAAAAAAGTGTTGTGCACGAAAAATAATAAAATTTACATATTTTTCAAAAAATTTAATAATTTATAATAAAAACTAATAGACATAAAAATACTTACTTTTAAGTAAAATTCAGTAAAAACTTTTCGAGAAATTATAGTCTTGTAAAATCAATACCGATTCTGCATTTACTAATGACACAGACGAATTCGCACCAATTCTAACAATAAGTCTTCTGTAGTCGCTGCTTAGCAGGTTATAAGTTTAATTAATAAAATGTAATTATAACAGAAACAAGTTTAATTATCTAAATACTTTTAAATATTTTTCTTTTTTTCTTTACTTATAATTAAATATAAAGTAAGTTGCTAAAATTGCACCACTTTTCACTTAAAAGCTCATAATTCCAAAATTATAAAGAATATTCTTTAGTTTTTTTTTTACAGAATAATAAACTCTTTTTCCTTTCTTATGTAATATTTTCATAATTGTTGGCATTATTATTAATATTGAAACGAGGATTTTTTTCAGTATGATGCGATTTTGGCAACTAGGAAATTCATTGCGTAAATCGCACCATATCAATATTTTTCATTTAAAACATTATATTAATGCTTTATATTAATGCATTATATAATAAAACAATTTAAAAATTACATAAGAAAAGGAAAAAGTTATATTTTATTATAATGTTAAAAACTTAAGAATATATTTTTCATAATTTATAAAATACATGATTTCCTGAATTTTACGAAGTAATTTAAGGAGTTTCTATGTGAAATAAAACAAACACTTTGTAGGCTTACCTTTACAATATACATAATAATAATTTTTACATAATAATAAATAGAATAAAAATGTAAGAAATGTAAAAATATTAGGCAACGTGTGATTTAGAAGGTTAGATTATGATACAATTTCAGAAAATAAAGCATTTTTAAAACTTTTATTTATTTAACCTATAAATATTTAACCCAAAAATGTAAAACAAATTTTACACTATTAATTTAATTTTAATGATATTCTAATCTCAACAAATGATTAAGAAATACGTTGAATGAAATACGTTGAAAAATAGCAATGCTATCATGATTTTTTTATTTATGTAAAACACTCTTATTGTGCTTCATATCATGCGTATAATGGAATAGCGCTGCAATATCATAGTAATCTTAAAGAAACCGTAAGAAACTGTAAATACAGAAATTATAGGTATATTAAATAAAGAAGGAATGTGCAATGTGCCATCTAAACTCTAAATGATATATATTTTCATTGAAATGTGAATGCAAGCAAATATTTTCATCTTTCTAAAAATAACAATTTAAAGACTTCCGCAACTTTGTTCCCCTTTATGATTTTTCCAAAGAGCTTATAGCGTCAAGGGACAAGAAATTATCGTGCAAATAGTTATTTAATTATGCATAATGGTCTATTGTTGAAACGACCGCGAATCAGAGTGCAAAGTTGTGTAGTTCGATCATCCATCTGTCGTGAACCGCGATACATCAGGCAACCTTGCCCTAACTCGGTTCAGTTATTAGTCATTGCTTAGGTTTCTAGTTTCAGGCGATCAGAATGGGTTACTGGAGTACACGATTTACAGCCTCATGGGAGTTTTGTTTACCGAGTGAGCATGTGACTTGTTTCGACTAATGCTTCAGCTTGTAAAGAGGAAGAGAAGGTAGCTCAAGTCATCGGGTATTTCTTTTCATTTATCGCATTTATCCAAGTATCAATCATGCATCATTGCTTGTAATTACATTCAAGATTACAATTCCAATAATTTCGTTTTTAAAACGCAAGACATTGTTTTACTATACATTTTTTCTAATGAAAACAGATTTGCGAGAAAAAAAGAATCATCTACAATTTACTTTAACTATTTTCAAATACCAAAATTTCTCTTAAGAAGCTCCTAAAAACGATTTCATTTTTAATCATAGTGTACGTAGGACATACATATATACAGATAATTTACGTTAATATATGATTACATATTACGTCAATATCTCACATATTGATATAAATTTTTATACGATAAGGTTTTAATTAGTTATCTAAATCCAATTCTAAGAACTTCATGTGCAAATGTTTCTTTGTGCAAAGTACTAGTTTGTGGACTATTTCGTATAAACTGCACAGCTTTCATATAAAGCAAATGTTATCATGACGTGACAATTTTAGAGTACCATATTGGACTAAGAAATGATAAAGATCTAAATTTTAGGTCATTGTCGACATAAAATCCACCTCACAGACATGTATTGATTCCATTGTCGAATTTATAAAAGAGGAAAAAAATGATTTTGAATGACTCGCAATAATGGTATAAAATCATGTGTTGAAAATATGAGTCAATGCACGGTTATTGGAGCGCGAAAATATATGAACAACAAAAATATGAATTAAACAATAAGAATATAATGTTTTATAGCTCAGTTTCGAAATGTTCAAGTTGACGATCAGTACAGAAATTTTATATATTATCATAGCTTTGTATTATATATTGTTAATAATCAATCAATAGATATAGATACTATTATAAGTCGTTGAGTAGGAAAACAAAAAACTATAAAATCAGACTAAAATAGATTGAAAATGAGAAGAACTTTTATCTCAAAATCAACAATTAACAAAGTAAGAACAAAAATAAAAACAAAACTCATATCGCGTGCAAGACTACCAATGACTGTTCGAGGAAATCACAAATTGCCAATAATGAGATTAAATCCTTATATTACGAAATAGTAAAAATTATTTTAAACAGAATATGGTAAAAAAATTAGTAGAGACCGACAATTACGTCTAGTTAATATCTAAATAAATATTATTTTATTTTAGTCCGAAATATATAAATGGAGTTTTTGGTATATTTTACAAGTGTACTTTATTAAATATTTTACAATTAATCCAAAATATAATAATCCCCCCAAAATTCCCCATATTTATTAAATAATATAAATATTGTTTTATTGAAAAATATTTCTATTTTAATATAATTTGCAAGATTTATCATTATGTGTTTTTCTTGCTTCTGACGTCATCAAGCTGAAAGTTAGTGATCAACAGCAGTCTTAAATCAAAGTTTGCTTGGTTTCTCTTTGTTTAAATTTTAATACTATATATCTCGATCATTCGTGACTAAGAATCATTATCACTAAAAGCCTGTTCTACAATAAGCTCGCAAGCCGTAAGCCGTAAGAAATTAACCAATCATAGTTGATTATTTTTGTCATATTCCAATGTTTTGGCCATTTTTTTATAGTTTATAACTTGCGACTCTATTGTAAAACAGGAAAAAGAAAGGATGAAACTACATCCTTCCTTCAGGATCTCAGTGTGGACATCCCTGGATGGATCCTAGACCAAATCTACACGTTAAAGTTCGGATAAATTGCGTGTGCGCTCCATCGCGCCGATTCTGTAACGGACAAGTGCGTTACTCGCGCATACAAACCGGAGCCTCCGGTAATGAACGCATGACGATCTGTGGCTAATCATCGCCCGGAGGAGTCGTCGAGACCGTCGAGACGTAAACCGTTCACGTATCACCCGGTCGACCTCGCTCGCTGAGCATCAGCGTCCTTTGATCTGGACCGGCACTGCGATGGCCAATAACAATTCGCCCTTGCGCGCTGCTACCGTGATTAATAGATCGTCGCTCGACTCGAGTATAAGAGTGGTTCGGACGTGCAATAGCACGGTTGCAAGTGCACGCAGCTAATGCAAAAGGGAAAGTAGGAATCAATTGCTAGATTGCTGACTCTTTCATTGACCTCAACGCGGTTTATCCATTTTCATGGTTGATACACTTTTTTTATTTGCTGATAAAAATTGTGGAAATAAAAAATCGTATTTTATGATTATTCAACAAACAAATATTTGTATTACGTCGCCTGAAAGAAAACCGTTTCCACATATTATTGCGAAGAATACATATTATTGTACTAAGATTCGTCTAAAAGCTAGGACACTCATACGGAAGAGATTCGGGCTTGACTTCTGGTCGAGATAATATTTTCCGCAATAAAATTTACAGTTTTCAGCATATTAACATCTATTTAATATGATGCCTGATTGAGCATCAAATTATTAAAATTATTAACTTCAATTTAATTCGCGATATTACTACAGTAGTTTGTAAGTTGCGTTTATAAAAGTCCGGAAAAGTTATTCGGCGCGCAGTTCAAATAACTACAAATATGATATATATGCAAGTATATATACGTATATAGTACGTATATAGTACATATACGTACATATAGTAATTCAGATTGAATTATTTAAGCATTAAAGATCTAGGTTTGATCGTTCCTGTCATTACTTGTATTTTTTATGATTATTTGTTGTGAGATAAAAAGGGCCGTTTTTTGATTAAAAATATTTAAGTAGAAGAAATTATATTTTTTTAAATAGATTTTGACCTCTGGATACGATAGAGTTATTAAAATATTTGCAGTGTTTGGGGAACATTTCGAAAACTATTATTATATTGTACGAAGGACATGATTTATTTATTCAAATTTCAATGTTCTTGCTGAATTTTCTAGATGTTCTCCAAACGCCATAAACTTTTTTAATAATTTTATCGAGGATTTATAAACGCCTTTAGATATTTGGAAATGGTTAAATAATTCGTGGATAATTTTACTATTAAACCCGTTTTAAATTAATGGCAATTTTCCATCTAATTTGTAAAGCAATTTATACTTAAGTGTGTGTGTATGTGTGTGTGTGTGTATGTGTGTATCTTGGAGGAAATTTAAATCCTACACTTCAAGTATGACACAAAAAAAATTAATCGAGATCTTTCATACAGCAAGATCGTAAGTCTGGGACAAGGATTATTATTAATTGCATGTATTGAGGCAAGGCAAGTTTGATAAATATGGAGATTGGCACGTTACACGTTTAAGCTGCGCCGATGAAAAATTTATGAGCACCCTTCGCATTTCATAAAAGACGCGAGTCGTGCGGAATAAAATTCGCGCAGCTGGCGAGTTTCTCGCGATATTCGGAAGTAGAATGGCGTGGGATGTCGGCGCCACTATCTTTCTCTCTTACCTTCTCTCATCCCCTGTATCGTCTCTCTACCGTTATGAACTGACGACCGCGCTTCGTAACGAGGAATTATAGCTGGAACCGACACCGGAGTCTGTGCAGTATCCAACGAGCATGAATTTCACCCGATTATCGGATACGCGTGGCCCATGCTAAATACCAGTTCGGACGCTGCAAGTGAAATAGTAGAAATCCATTAAAGGGCTCTGCACGGACACTGCCGGACATACCGGGTAGTACGTTATTTTCCGTCGCCATCCATCGCGAAATTCCGAGGGAGTCACGCGTATCAATTGGAGAATCAAATAAAATCTCAAATTATATGCACACATTTATACATCACATTTGTTTAAATACATCTTATGTCTAAATATCATTCAATTCTTCGTACGAATGTACATTGTCAAATATTAACGAATCAAATTTAAATTAATTCCTTAAATTTAATATTAAATAAACAAGGGCTAATCGAACTTTGGGATGTAAGAATTTGAATTATTAATTTCTTAAGTTAAAAATAATATTTTGCATTTTTTAACTCCCAAGTATATCATAATGTATCATTTTATAAAACATGTGGTTAAAAAATAATCACATTTAATCAATTCATTTTTATGATCAAATTTCTTTGTTTCGAAGTAAATAGCATTTCGGAATAAATAGTATATTAACGCCCTAATAAACAAATAATAAACTAATTTGAGTCAAATTTAACACACGTCTTGAGTTAAATTGTTTAAATCTATTGTTTTAAATTAACACGAACATATATTTAGTGAGAACAACGGTTGCCTATAGGTATAATTAAAAATAATTCAAATTAGGTATAATTTGACATTATTATTGACGAATTTAACAATACATCTATATCTTCTTCGACATAAATTTTTAAATAAAACTGCAAATACATTCTTTTTCTCCTCTTTATAGTTTTTCAAGTAATAGTTTTCAGTCAAATATTAATTAAATATTAAGCGCATTCTCTTTCAACGATATGTAAAATCCATCGCAGTTTCCACGTGGCTATAAAATAAAATTATAAATCTGAATAAAGAGAGGAAGTATCGGTTTCCTCCGTGCCACAATTTATGATACACTGTGTGTGCACGGTGGCCGAACCTACATTCGCTTTGTCCCCGCCCGATTCAACCCTTTCACAAAATACCGCGGCCACTGTGTTTTTCCACCCTTTCGATCGTATTCTATCTCGCGGTCGCAACCGCGTGTCGTTCCGCGCGCAGGCATCCGTACATAAATACGCACGCGTGTGTGTCGTCGCGATAAATATGTGTGAGCGATAGGAGATTAATCGCGCACCGTAAACAGAGATTACCTTCCGACGTGAATTAGCCTTAGCGAGTGATTCGAAAGGATAGCCCCGCGGGAACAATGAAATCGTACGCAAAGCCAGGGATTTAAAAACAAAAATATAACAACGTTTTTAAACGCCATTTCTCTCTCAAAAAATATACGCGTATTCGAAAAACAATAGAATTACTAAAAAAAATCGTGCAAAACTTCTCACGTAACGTAAAACTTTCTTTGGGAACAGTAAATTATTATTACTGGATTAAATGTAATTCGCTTCATATATTAATTAAAGAAAATAGATTGAAAAAAATTAAATGCTCAACAAGATGAATAATTATAAATTTATACGTATATAGAATTTATGTAAACGATAGGATTATGAAATTTTTCAATAACTATATTTTTTATACTGATGAATTTGATTTTCATTATTTTTTTTATTTTCATAATTTATTCGTTTGGTCCCTTCACCCCTTTTTAAGCTAATATTTAAAGTTTGTTCTTATTTTCAGAACTTATCTTAATGTACATCTTGAGCGATGGCTCTGTGATTGGCTTATGACAGCTTAAGATTGTATGTAAAGCGGTTTTAAATATAAGAATCGATTACCGGTATTATGTTAGTAAGAAACTCCTAGTGTTAAACCATTTTACATCTATATCGAGAGAGAAAGATAATTGCAGATACTATAACTTAAATTATAATTTATAGTTATTTTTTTGTACTAACTATATATATTTTGTAGAACTATATAAATATATAAATATAATTATTATTGTTAATATTGTAGCATAATAATTATAAAAATGAAGTGCCCAAACCAACATTTAACCAAAACATTTTACCATATAATTATAGTCACAAATATCAAAGTTTTCTCTCAATGTACTGAGGCTCGAATGTAAACCCCTCCAGAATAAAATTGTTCGCAATTATCCTTGCAAATCGAAGGGGACCTTTGGATCATGGCAGTCTCGTTCGTGATTGTTTTTCATGGCATTAATGATCGATGCCATCAAGCGTGTCTTGCGGTGACATGTACTGCCAGGTTATTTGCGACACTGTGTCGCGTCGCGTCGCGATGCGTCGCGCCGTGGCGCCATAAGATCCGGGAGGGTAGGATTTTCCTCTTCCTCTCTTTCACTTCTCGGCCCTTAGCACACCCTTCGCCGCCGATCCTTGTTCACCCTCTATCATTCATCCCTGACGCCTTCGAATTTACTTCGACCGCCCTCGAGGCCATTCTCTCTCTCTCTCTCTCTCTCTCTCTCTCTCTCTCTCTCTTCTCGTCTCAGCGTATTGATGTATCGTTACGCTGGATTCACATTACACCTTGGAAAACATGTTGATCAATGTAGATTATTGATTATCGCTTCGGTTCCGTGATTTTGTGATAGAATTGTAACCACATTTTGTAACTCGATATTATATTCCATTAAAGAAATATGTATTAGTTAATCAATATAAAAAAATAAATTATAGGAGTAATGTATAGAAGTTAAAAGCAGATATTGGCTATTCAAATAAAAAAAATTAAAAACAATAATTAGTAATCTACTTTGTTAATATTTTCTTAAAGTGTAATCTCTAATCAACTAAAATTTTATATTTTAAGTAATTACTATTACTATTACTGAAGTTATCGAAAGATTCGATGCTCGAAAACTTCATAATTCTAGCCTAGAATTAATAGGTCTAATTTCAAAAATTATGAGTAAATTCTGAGCAGAATAAAGCTCATAACTTGTTCTTGTAAGATTTGTAAGGACTTATAACTGGTATTGTAATTCTTAAATTCTATTCGTATGTACCATAAGACGTACGATCATTCGTAAGTATCTGCAATTTCTCATCTACCTTATAGATGGCTAGCAAGAAGCCATCTATAAAGACATTGCATAAAGTTACAAGTACTTTTTAGTAAGTTTTTAAGGCCATTACACGTAAAAGTTATAGTCGTAACCCTAAGATTATAAAAAGCGATAAATAGATTGACAACGGCAAGCGATAAGTCACGTGACTGTCTTCTCGTTGGTTGGTCATAAGGATAAGGCGTTAATCTCAATCTTTCGACGGGACGAAAACTTGCAACTATGATTACAGCTTTGAGGTTATGACGTTTCACTCATGCTGCTCTGCGCAGAGAATGCGGCAACGCTTGGCTCCGGCGTAGTAGCCAATCAATTTATCATTCTTTACGGTCTTACGACTATAACTTTTATGTGCAATGGCCTTTACAATTCTTCTTCGAAAACAAGCTAACGATTCTGCTTAGAAGTGACCCGTTAGACTCTTACGAGATTGATCTTTAAAGTTCTCCCCCCCCCCCCCTGATTGCATTAACATTATTTTAATTTTAAACGTTATTAAAATTTAAACTTCCTTTTTCTCTATCCTTCAGTCGGCTTTAAAAAGAGAAAGAAAGTTATAAGTTTTGCTTTTAAAGTCCAAATAACGTTCGTACAATCGAATCTAAGAAATGCTCTTTAAGACTATTATATTATTAGAAATATATTAAAAGGAAGTATTTATGAAAAATATAAGGTAAGGTTGTCGAAGAGAAGTTTGAGTGGATTACTACTCGATGCAATTGACTCGCGATTTGTAGATCCAGGTTCAATTCCAGCTGCAACCACATTTTTTGCGTTTAAACAGTCGAAAATTATGGTTCTGCTGGTGATTAAAAGACTTTTAATCACCAGCGTCGTTCGAATCAGGTGTTAAACTGCAGATATACCGTATATCAATGGATATATGTATGGATCTCCCATGTTGGACATTAGGCTAACAATCTAATTCCGAAAGAAAATTGTTATAAAAACCTCATGAGAGATAGGCTTTGGTTCACCGCGAACTGTAATATCGCAAAAGAAGAAGAAGAAAAAGAAGAAAGTGATAAAAAATTGTACTAGCTTCCAAATCGCATTATCCCGTCTAAAAATTTAAATGTACTTACACTCTCTTACGAATTATATGAGAACATGGTAGATATTGCAACGCTGTTGCGTTACATGAAGCACAATAGGAATATTGTTCATATAAATAAAAGAATCATAATGGCGTTATTTTTCAATATATTTCATAGCAAAATGTAAGTTAAATAGCTTATGTTTTGATAATTTGTCGTAAATATTATTAGAATTAGATTAATGGGATTTAAATTTTCTTTATGTTCCTGTTTATAAATATGTTAGTTATATGTATAATAAATCAAGTTTTACAAAATGCTCTATTTTCCTAAATTGCACGTTGCTTAATATTTTTACATTTTTTACATTTCATTTATTAGATATTAAAATATTTTAAATTAAGCGAAATGTCTATTTTCACACAGAAATTTCTTAAATTATCTTTTAAAACTATCACGTATTAGCAATTATAAAGAATATTTTTAAGTTTTTAACAGCATATTAAAATACAATCTCTTCCCTTTTTTACGTAATTTTTAAATTACATAAATTTTTACATTATTACGTTTTAAATGAGAAACTTCAATAAGTCTGTAAATGATTTTAATGGTATAATTTTGGCAATCTATACAATCTATGCAATGAGTTTCCTAAATCGCACTTTTGCACTTGTTAATGTTCACATTTAAAACGTTGTAAAAAAATTATAAGAAATTACATGAGAAAAGAAATTATAGTTCATTATACTAAAGACTTAAGAATAATCTTTATAATTTCTTAATTAATAAGCCTTTATGAAAATATGATTTGATTTCTTATAGTATTTCATTTTTTTATTATTGAAATAAAAGATCATATCTTTCTTCAAAATAAAATTCTCGATTGCTGTAATTTTTATTAAAATATTTTAAAGCAGTTTAGCAAAATTTGACAAAACTTCTATTTCTAAAAGTTTAGTTTTTTCAGTCATAAAATTTTATACATTATATTTCGTTACATTATTATTTTTTGTTAATCATCCAGTTTCTTTAACTGTAATAGGAAATTAATTTTATTAAATTGCCTTATTAATATTGAATATTGTAAAATTAGACTCGCGATAATGATAAATAAATATAAAAACAGTAAATACAAGTTATAGCACGGTCATCAGAGGGCAGAAGTAAATTTAATAAAGGAGAAGGTGATATTATGGTTACACTCAGTTATATTTTACACAATAATTAGATTAATAAGCAATATTTAAGTTTAAAATTTAACAATTATATTCGTCAAAATATTGTTGAATCGATTCAAGACTCAAAGTTACGAAATATTTTTTACTATTAATAAAAATGTGATGATGGACATAATGGCTCAAAGAGAAAGGGATGATAATGTGGCCTTCCATAAAAATAGACTTAAAAATTTAATTTTATTTAGAAAATAATATTTGATTATAAAATTAACAAAAAAGTAAAATATTTCCACTGTATGCAAATGTGTATACAACTTTTCGTGTATAACAATTCAGTACTAAGATAATCTAGTATGTGTGACGTAAGCTATAGATTAATATTAAAAATAAATAAATTAATATTAAAGCTACAATCAGTTCAAAGAATAATTGTTTTGATATGAAAATCTCGAAAAAAGGCCTTTAGCAATCAATACGCTTATGAGACCATATTAGCAAAACGTTATGATATTGTTTAATTTTGCATAACTCAAAATCTATGCAGTCAAATAAAATGTTAAATAACAAACAACACATTCAAATATACATATATTCGTGTAATAAATATGCTTAAGTTTAAAAAAAATGAGGAAGTATATGTAATTAAAATGCTAAAATGTATTTAAAAAATGTTTCGAAATTCTTGAAAATTCTTAAAAATGTGCATTATAATAAGTGCTGAGACTACAGTGTATTAGCATGTTAGCGTCATGGTGTAACGGCAAGCTACTGAATAAATAATTCCACATGAGTAATTATTGGAATTCGTCACTTAATAACAGAGATATTAAGAAGCGCCCATATACTGATGTCACTTATGTCACATATATACTGATCATCTTCTCTTCTAAGAAAAATTCAATATATATATATACACATAGGCTGTGTTTCAAAATTTACTGTCAGTATTGAAAATTTATATTTAACGTGAACTATAGATTTTAATAAATTTTGGAACATAACCGTCGTATTACTATGACGTTTCTGAATAAAAATCTTCTTTATTTTGTTTGAAATTTCAAACTGTTTGTGCATGCGCGCGCTTAATAACTTTTACAATAGAAATCATGTTCATATATTAGAAGCTTAAGCAGCTTCCATATTTATAACATCTCTTTATTCAAGTTTCTCCTCTTGATCGACAGTAACATGTAGAGGAGATCAGGGCTAGTAGACTCATTTTTTAGTTTCGAATTTTTACAGACGAAATTAAGAGACTTATCGAAAAAATATAAAGGAAATAATAAAGGAAAACTGATAACTAATATGAAAAAAATGCATCTTTTTAACTCATTCCATCTAATTCAACTAGCCTCGGAACATACAGAGTGACTAATATGATACGGGATAATTTGACTAAGATTATTAAAATAACATCTTTGGCTACGTATTAATAAAACTTTTATAAAAATATATTTTAAACACAAACATTCGCTTCGCAGAGCAGAATAATACTTCTTCTTGTTAAATTTGTTTCGTGTAAAAACAAGTCGAATGAGCCTAGTTTTATTGAGATTGGACATGAAGGAATTAAACTTATAATATTTATCACTGACGCAAATCTCTTTAAAGCAATAAAATTTTGAGTAAGTACTATAAGACTCGTCACTAAATGAATCATACAGTCCCATGCTGTGGTTAGTCTACTATCCCCCGTTCATTTTTTAAAAACATTAACAACATACGAGAACATAAACAATATACGATAACAAAGACACATAAACAAAAAAAAATCTGTTGGACTTTATTAAGTAAGAACTATATTTACTATCTAAATAGAAATCAAATATCTCAGACCATCATATATTGTAAAATAAAGACTTTAAGAATAAAAATATTTATTTAAGTGTACGATTTTTTAAAATTGTAGCATAACTTCTATCATAGATGTGTTTACAATGAAATGTTACAACGGACTGAGCGGCAGTCGCTGCTATGCGTGCTTAGCAGGGTTGGATAAGTTGATGTTTTTTTTTTAACTGAATATAGTTGAAGTTAATGGCTTTATAAAATTAATAATGTTAAGTTGGAATAAAAAATTAACTTAACGTAAATTAAGTCAACATTGAATTAACTTAAGTTAAAAAAAAAGTTAATTTTGAAAAAAATTATTTTTTAGACTAAAATGTCCTAATTTTTCTTAAAATGAGCTTAAATAACTACAATAGATTATTAAGTAAATTACATTTTTAATTTTTTTATTCACATGTGATATAATTTGATAAGCATAGACTATGACTGCATTGGACACTGATGTGCTTAAAGCGCATGAGAGTTAATGGCTTCGACACATCAGTGCGATTTGCGATTTGCAGATAGCCAGATAGGTTTTTAATTTTTAATAAGTCTTAAGCATAAGAAATTGACCAATTACAATCGAATGCGAGAAGAATATTTGTAATTGATCAATTTCTTATGACTTAAGGATTAAACCTATTGTAAATAAGGATTAAGGTTTATGGTACAAGGCATAACAGCATAAACCAATCAAAAGGCTGTATTAGCATCTTAAGAAATTACTTAAGATGATCTTAAAATATGAATAGATTACGAATATATGTCCTTAGTTTTATTATATCTTATTATTATATCTTATTATTTTTCTAAGATATTTAAAACAATTTTTTAACTTAAAAAAAAGTTAAAAAGTTAATGTTTAAAAGTAACTTAGTTAAGTTAAAATTTAATGTATTTAAAATTAACTAAATTAAGTTAAAAGTTATTATTAGCTTTTTAACTTTTTTTTTAACTTTTAACGTTTTAACTTAGTTACTACCCAACCCTGGTGCTCAGACGTTTACGCGTGTCTCGCGTGTTTTGTTTTTATTGTAGCCTCGATTATGCTACTTACTTCTATAGTCTACTGACACTGGTCTCCTCTATCTCGAAGATTTTGTAATTATTTGAAAATTGCTCGAAAAATGAATTAAAATATAGTGGTATTATATGCATATTGTTGAATCTTTTACTGTTGCACTAATTTATTTTTATTTTGTGCCTCGACGACTATGCGTGACTCGTATTTGCCATTTGTACACTTATCTGTTAATATTAAATTATCCTTTCCAATTATTGCTCCGACGGCGATGTAATTCACGAGAGGAATTAAAATGTAAACAGCGCAGGGTGCCGTGAAATCCGTATGTACGAGTATTCGATTAGAATGTAAATTGTGAGAGAGAGAGAGAGAGAGAGAGGAGGGGGGGGGGTTGCCTTGCGCGCACTGCGTTTTGATAGTATTGCACGGGAGGTAAGGAGATGCTTTGTTGTCTCGATGGTTGCTTCATAGCACGAGGGTGCGGATTACGCCGATGAATCGATGCTAACGGCGCGTGTGATACGAATCTGCATAACTAATCATCGGCCTTCGCATCAACGTTTTTCAAACCCCCGAGTAAAGTCGTTAGGTTTCCTTTGAGACGCAAATTCGAGTCCGGGAACACAACTGGCGGCGTGCCGCAAAGACGCGGCTGTGCAAGAAATGCCCTGAAACCACCGCACGTTGACGTCGTTTGTACTTTTGTCCGCAAGATACAGTGCAGAACGTAGCTGAAAGTAACCGCAAAACGCAAGAGCCACAACTGCGCGAAATAAAATCATAAGAATTTCAAAGCAACAACACTTCTCACAAGACTTCAAGTACAATGTCACGCGATTTGCATACGACAAATAGCGAAAGAAAATAAATTTCCTTCTTTATTATGTATAAAAAAAAACATGCTGCTGTAATAAAAACAAAAACACTGACATTGTCAATGCTTGATAATATCGCATTATGGATTTCTCTATATGCAAAAAAATTTGCAAAAAAGTCTTATTGCCGGTCTAAAAGTAGAATATTTTAATTAATTTAAAAAATTATATTTTTATGTACTTATTCCTACTAAAAATATGCCTGCACAAAAGCAATTAGAAAAAATATTGATCATCAATATTTAAGAACATTTTCATCTACATTTTGTATTCCTGTAATATTAATGAAACAAATTACAAAAGTCATCAATATTAACATATTACTTATTTTTTAGACAATATTTCTTAAATAAAAGCTAAAAGTAAAATTTTTTAGAAACATAATTACAAATTAGGAAATGTTTACTATCAGATAATATAGTAGTTTTTATAATGCTGTTTGCAATTTTGCGATAATTAATTTTGCGATAATGTCTCGTACACGGTACGGTTATCGAGAAACATACGTCGATACTATGGTACGTACTCTACTCTCCAATACAAGTGCAGACATCAATTACAACATTTTTAGCTAATTAAGAGCTGTAAACTACAAATTCTAAAACATTAACTAAAACAGCTCAAAGTCCCTAAAGGGGTCTGTTTAGAAGACTTATATAAATTAAATAATATTGAATCAAGGCCAATTAGAAATAAATCAGTCCATCAGTCTTTTAGAATCAAATATTACATATTGGTGAAATATTTATTTATTCTCATAATATCTTTGCAAAACATTTCGATCCTTGATTCGGATCCTTTTCAATATAACTCAGTAATCAAAATGAAAAAATGGACTTCTCGATATATTGTGCAATAATAATTGAACCATCGTTAGGAGACTTATGTTAGTATCGGCGATATTTTTTATATTTATGTCCATTTCTATCAATATAAATGAATTTTATCTCGGTTCAATTTAGTTTTTATTTTTCTAAGAGCTAGAGAAAGAAGTAATTGAAAAATAAATAAATAAATAATTAAAAAAGTAAGACTCTTGACTCATGATTCCAGTCACGATTCCAGTATGACTGCGATGACTAATCAGAAGTCTTAATTTACATTAGAGTAGAAACGATTATATGTTTTTATAATCTTTTCGGAGAGCAAATTTTTTATTCACAATATATGTATGTCGTTCCTACATTATTTTTAATAATTGTAGATTTACAAGCATTTTGTGTTCAGCTGTAAATCTACAATATTGATCCACAAATGTAATTATTCATTTATTTATCTACGTGACTGTTAGAAATTACCTGTAGAAATTATACGAAGATAGCCATAAGGATCAAACAGAGGGTTCTTGCGGCACGGTTTTACACAGCACGCTCAGACGGCAAACTAAAAAGGACCTCCGTATAACGAGTTCTCTTTCTAATTCTACGAAAGTCATCCCAATCGTCCGCCTAGATACGTTTCCCAACCGGATGTCGACCGCAGGAATATTCTCACATGATAAAAACAAAGGCAATTTGCCAAAACGTCGGGTTGATGGCTGCTCGACGCGCTTTCTCGGCAGACAGCCACGACACGAGGGTTCTGTTGCGCCCGGTACTTGGAGGTTTAGGACTTTGAGAGAAGAGCGATTAAAGCGAAGGAAGGTTGACGATGCCGTCTACGAGGAGACGATGTAACGTTAACGGGGACGAAGGAGAACCGCCCCACATTGAAACAAGAGGGTCCAAGAAGCGGGAGGATATCTCGCAGGAGGAAAGTGGGATGTAAATTGCTCGCACGTACATTAGTCATCATCACTCGCAGCCCTTACCTCAACTTTGTTCGAGGAAAGTGCCGACCGACCCTTGTCCCTCTCTCTCCTCGTATCCTTAACCTTTTCCTCGTCTGCTTCGTTCGCCATCATAGTTGGCAGTCGTCTCTTCGACTCGTTCTTCCCTTTCATAGCCATTCATCAATCCTCTCTCCTACCCTCTCTCTTTTTCTCTTAAATGTGCATTATTATGACAGTTTCACTTGGCCGCATTCAATCTAATAGTTTTTCATGAGGTTGCTTGATACACGCTTTATGGATTTTACTATATATTACATGTTATTATAATTATGATTATTGCTGCTGTAACGTTGATAACAATAACTCATGTAAGTTTTATCAATATATACAGGGAGTTTAATAAGTAACGATAAAACTCTTGCATAAGAGTAGAGCGGACTAAACTGAGACAAAAAGTCCTCTACGATTTAACAATTTTCGCAATAGTTAACAAAATATCAATTATTAAAAATCACCGAATATTGGTTTTCAATAATTTATTACTCAAGTACTATCAACTTTATAGAAAAACAGCAAGAGATAAAAATTGTTTATTTTCTTTCATAGAGCTCTAAGAATTTTTTTCAGAACTTTTTGTCAACTTTTTCGTACTGCATTTTCTTATTGGCAACTATTTTTACCAACATGAGAAAATGTACTAAAAAATTTTTAAAAAATTCTCAAAATTCTATGAGAAGAACATAAACAATTTTTGTCACTTGCTGTTTTTCTATAAAGTTAATAATACTTGATAAAACATTATTGAAAATCAGTATTCAGCGATTTTTAGAAATTAATATCTTGTTAACTATTGCAAAATTGTAATGGTAGAGGACTTTACGACTCAGTTTAGTCCGTTACTTATAGTGGTAAGTCAAATTTAAATTTAAGTTTAGCAAATAACAAATTTAATTTTGACAAGTATAATCAAAATTATACAGTTTTCTTTTCTTTTTTTTTACAATATGACGGATTATACAGAAGGAAATCATTATTGTAATTATGCAATGAAATTTTATTTTAATGACTTAATAGATTTTCGCCTCCGAACAATGAATCATTATAAAAATACTACAGGGCTACATTTTGAGCTACATTAAAAGAAAATCGAGATTGGCCTTTTAATCGCCATTTTGAAAATTAAAAAACGGAAATTGTCGAAAATGATCTGATCGAAAAAAGAGTATTTTCATGTGAAAGAGCATTGATTTTTCTATAAAAAAATATCGATATTTCATTTTCAAGCTTGCCTTTCATACTCACTAACGACAAGCGAAAAGAGCGCTGCGACGAGAAAGCCCAAAAATTGACGGCCAACCAGTTAGCCTAGGGGTCTATTATTCGACATAGAGTCTTTATTCATCAAACTGTTCAAGCTCAAATAATATAAACGAAATCCATGAAACTTCGCAAAATGGGTGGCTTGGCATGGAATGCCCCATATGTATATATGTTAATAGAACTATATATTTATTATTATTATTTTTATTATTATTAATATTATACTAGTTATAATTACAGTAACATGTAATTATAGTCAAAAATTGTTTTTTAATATAAAATTCTTGATCTATCTATTTTATATCACACGCAAATTCGAGGAATATTTAATTTATACTGTCGCTAATTTCCGTATATTATTAGTTAATGTTTTAACTAATAAGTTTTATATTGTATTGTATTGTATGAATTTTGTTCTTCCAACAATATACTGAAATAAAAATATTTGATATTTATGACTTTAACTGCATTATGAAATAATTAGGAATTTCTTCTTTTTTTTGTTATTACTACTGTTATTACTGTATTATACAATTCTTAACTTAAGAATATCCCACTTACATATAGTACAATATATTTTCCTCTAAAATAAGCGCCAAAAGATCCTCTTAATTTAAAAAATCATCTAATTTATCATATTCTTAATATAAGAACGTACAGGATATCCTATTTTAAACGATGATTTCAAATCTTTTGAACAATACATTTTAGAGAAAAATGTTTCAGACAAAGATTACATGGTTTTAAAAGGGTCATCATCAAAAACCGCGTGAAGCGCGCGTGTAATGACGGTTACCTTCGCAAAATTAAGAATATATTATTAATTTAAGAGGAAATATTTTTATATCTGTTAAGAAATATTAAATATATATTATATATATATATATATATATATATATATACATGTATAAATAAAAAATTTTATATACTAAAAAAATATATAATTGATTCCAAAAATGACTGTTTATCATCATAATTATTTTAAAACATTTTTATCCGGTATACTTTCCGATATTACATTCATTTTTTAATCATCTAACTTCTGGTATTTTTCCGAGAAATTGAGGAGACGAACCTTGTCACGTTTATCTATCAGGGTTTACGCGTATTATGTACCACGGACATCTCTCGACAAACCGTAACGGCGTTAATTTATACGCCGTCTACAATCTACGTTACGTGGCTTTTCTCCTCAGGAACGGAATTTCCCATCTGTCTCTCCATCATCCTTGCCTTGTGCGCTGGTGGGTAAACGACGCTTGTCTAACTTCTATAGAAATACATTTCACCGTGGAGAGAATTGCTAACAAGTTCCCGCTGAAGTTTCGTTTCGCCCCGATCGTCTTCGGAGCACGTGGCGTTTTCCTCTGATCCGAGAAGAAGCCATATCATTTTGGCTCCACGGAATATTAATTTACAAAGTTCGCAGTTTAAGGACAAACGTTGAACTAACAATCACGACAGACAATAAAAATGTGACGTAAAAATACTGTTATCTTTTTTTTACATTTTACATCTCTGTTCTCTAAAATATCTGCTTTTGTTAAAAATACGCCTGCATAAAGCAATTAAAAAATTATTTAATATTCAAAAATTATATTCATCCACGTTCTACCTTTTTTTTCCTATTAAATCGTTGAGAGATATTTAATATTTTCAACAATATTTTTTATTCGGACCATGTAATTAATTCTTAATATCATTTTAAAGCTAAGCCAATTTGAGCGGCAGCGATTATTCGCTAGATCGCTGATTGAACGGGACTGACGTTAATAATTACTGTGAGTAAATTCGCGGTCGGGTTTTCAGGTGCAAACACAATGTTAATTAAGCGCTCGCGGCGCCGTTAGCGTTTGACGCAAAAATCTCTTCATTATAACTTTCGCGAGATTTCGAAGCTACGAAGGAGGATGAAGTAACTCCCAGGAAGAGCCAGAGCGGAATCACTTTCTTCCTTTGGGACCTTCCAGGATATTCTGGCGTCCCGGTGAGTAAAACAGTACTCCCGAGTAGTTTCGAAAGCAATTACGATTTCCAGAAGGCGGACAGCGTAATTGAATATTACGCAAGTGGAAACCGCTTTCCTTCTCTTCAGATGAGAGCGAGAGAGAGAGAGAGGAGGAGGGAGGGGGCTCTATAACCTCGACTATAAATTTTAAAAGTTTTTCGTCGAAGATGCTGGCAAATCGGCGCCTATGGTATCCCCCCCTTCAGGTCTTTTATTAAAAGCATTTTACCAAAAATGCGGTAGCTACCATGGCGATTTGCATTCTGTGAAAGAAAATTATAGCGTCTTCAAATAATGCAAGGTGCATAATATTCAAAGTTTTCGTCTCTTACGATGTTTTTTTTTGGAAATGCATTATTTATCTCGTAAAGTATTCTGTTTTATACACAGTAGTTATAGTTTTGATACGAAAGCTTGTTAAATTAATATCAACTTTAATATTTAGATTGTATCTATTAAGATTAGTATTAAAATTAAGGTTAATATCATCATATTAATATGTATCACACCATGAATGTATAAAATATACACAAATAATACATTATTCTTCTTGTTTAATTTTCAAATAAGAGATTAAATATTCATATTTTCTTATTCAGATAAAAAATCTTATACCGGTTACATCTTGCTATCTATTTCTATCATTTCAATTCTTATCATTACATATTAAACGTTACTTTTTTTGGATAATATAAAGATTCCGATATTTAAGGGTGAAAGTATGCGGAGAGAGAGAGCGAGAGAGAGAGAGAGAGAGAGAGAGAGAGAGAGAGACCAGATGAGAGAAAGGTTTTCGACTTCGAAACTGTTTTCGGAACAAGGCGAGGGCGAAAGTTCTACGAGAGTTATCGTAGCGCGAAATTTTAATCCACCCCTTACATCCCCCATTCTTCCCTACGTTTTCCTTCACGGTCGGCGCACTTTTCTAACCCGGGAAAAGGGAGGCGGATAAGAAGTTGCAAAACGGAAAACAAAGAATATTAGCGCGATTAAGCGGGAGTCCTGCGGCATACGCGGCGGGGTTGTCCTTTCGTTAATTCCGGTCCAAAATGGGGCTGCGACCTTCCCGTCGAGCTCCATTCGTAGAAAGTAACGACCCGAAGGAAGCGTTTGTCGGAGCTTTTTCGGCTGTTCGACCCCTCACCTCGATGAAAATTCCCAACTAACTTCGAGAGAGGCCACGTCATTATCAGAGAAAAGGAAAAAAATATCCTATAGACACCGAATTAAAAACATGGGACAAGTTCGATTCCTTTGAGGATCCGCCAGTGGAAATACTTCTGAAGATTTCACTTCGTTTTCTTTAGAGATTTTTGTACTCGAGAATCTGTCATGGGTTCAAAGGAGTTCGCGAAGCGAATACTGTGTTGCCTGTCGTATTATTTTTTCACATAATGTTTCCGGTTATTCGCACTTCATTTCATCTACAGATTCTTTATGCAATTTAAGATAGATTTTTCTTTCAAAAGAAGGGCATTGATAATTGGAAATTTAAGAATTTTCACGAAGAATCATACGAATAGAAGTAAAAGATAATTGAAGTCAGATATTTATTTCAAGTAAAAAAAAAATTCATCAAGAGCATTTTTTACTGAAATTATGTTCAATTATTACGATACGATTTAAATAAAATAAGCAAATCATTAAGAATCAAGGAGCAACAATCTTTATAAACAATATTATATTTTAAAAGTTTTGCAATCTATTTAAATTATATTTATTACAATCTCATAATAAAATTTACTATTGAAAAATTCAAATGTTTTTCATTATGGTATCATCTTTACAACACAGCAATACGATATCATCTCTGTAACGTCGTCATTCTCATCATCTTTCTCAGTAACTTTCTTCGCTCAGCGAATCTCCGATGATCCGACAAAGTTCTTTGGACAGGCTGCTGGCAGAGTTACGTACAAGTAAGATACTTAATCGATAATCGTTCCCGCATCTAGCGATGGAAGAAGCTCTCGTGGAGTGGAAAGCTTCGTCTCTGGTTGAAGCGGGGGTGGCTCCCGCGGGAATGAATGACTGATGAGGATCCGTCTCTTTCTCTCTTCCTCTCTCATCGCGGAAAGCGATATTCCAGCCGCGGCAATTCTAAGATTCACTTTACGACGACGTCCAAGATAAATTGTGGCTGCATGGAAATATCAACGATACGACAACGCCGAAGGAAGCGCTCCCCGCTTATTATTGTCCGCTCGTGTCATTATGCAGTCAGATAATTGACGACTGTCATGGTAACGCCCAAAATGTGCCACGAAATTATTCCTGTAACTTTCTGGGGAAAAGTGCCGGAAATTGCCGCACCCATCGCGTGAATATAAATGACGCATATGAATTTTTTTTAATGAATGATTTATAAAAATTTAAAGCAGTATATTTTAATGAAAGAAAAATTATTATATTTTTTCTCAATAAAAAAGTACATGTATTGTATACATAGGTCATGTAGAAAGCTTTATTCAATATTTTTCATTTCTCGCTTTTTTCATTTATATGTTTTCCTTTCTCTATAATAAATAGATAGAAGAGAAGGTGGTATATTATGTATGTCAATGTAAATATCATTCTGTTCTTAATATCTTCGCTATTAAGATAGTAAATTCTATAATTATTACTTATGGAATTATTTATTCAGTAGCTTGCCTTTACACACGATACTAATGTACATGTGCAGTACATGTGTACATAATAATTAGCATTTATTATAATATATTTTTAAGTTTAAAATATTTTGTAAAGTTAAAGTACATTGTTGCATTTAATTATATGTGTATTTTCTTATTCTTCTTACACTTGAATATATTATCACGTGCGGTTTGTGTCTGTGTGTGTGTGTGTGTGTGTGTGTGTGTGTGTGTGTGTGTGTGTGTGTGGAGTAATTTATATAAAGCGACCGATTTAATTATTAACGAAATTTAAAGATGAACAAGTAGTTTATATGAATGCATTCATTTCTTAAAATGGAATAATATGATTTTTTTACGTAATATGATTTCTCTAGTTACTCTGCGTTTAAAAATATTAAGATAGAGGTATCGAAAAATCAATAGTAGTTACGAGATATTTTATCAAAACGCATAATTGCTTTAAAAAACTATGTAGACGAAATGGATATACTTTTTAATAAGCAACTATGTGTTTTCTTTATAATTGATTTATCTCATTATTCTATTTTTAAATATATTAAGGCACGATAATGAAAAAATTAATAATTTACGAGATAATTTAACATTTTATATCAATATATGTCAGAATAAAGTATATAAAATATTTCGTAAATCTAATTAATATTTCAATACTTCTTTTTATATTTTTATATACGGAATAACTAGAGAAAGAATTATAAAAAATCATATAATTCTATTATATAAAGTTAATCTTGAAATATTTCTAACTTCAAGCCATAAAATAATTATTTCTACCACATGAGATGTCCTCTTTTGTACCTAACACATTAGTATAAATTATCTTTTCATATCTTTTCAAATTTCATTGATAATTAAATAAGTTACTTTATACGAATGTATGTATATTTGAATGTGTTCCTTATTTAACATTTTGTTTCGCTGTATCCATTTCGAGTTACGCAAAGTGAATAACGGCATTTTATGCTATATAATGTAATCTCCTAAGCGTACTGATTGCTAACCTTTTTTCGAGATATTCATATCAAAATAATTATTCCATAAATCGAATAGCTCTACTGTTAATCTATAATTTAGATTATATATACTATAGATTTTTAATATTGAACAACGTATATGCGGAAGAAATTATTATACAATGCATGTATTATATACATATTTGCATACATTCTGTAATATTTTACTGTTTTTTTAATTTTGTAACCAAATACTGTTTTTTAAACAAAACCAATTTTTTAAATCTTTTTGGAAGACCATTACCATCTCTATTTCTTTTAGCTATTATACAGTGTAACCACGTTTTTATAAATAGTATCCTAAGTAATAAAAGTTTTGTAAAATTTTGATTTCTAGAATTGATTGAACAACACTGATGAATGTAATCATTAAGTTTTAAATATTGATTATTAACCAAGTTATTGTATTAAGTGTAAATGAAGTAGCACAAAACCAGGACTAGAGTGTGACAAATGAAGTACTTGCCTTGTGTAAAAAGTTCGAAAGAGCGTAAAAAATAAAAATTTTTGTTTTAATATATAGAAATCATTTATCGTTACGCGCTCAATCTGTATCAAATAAAATTGGAATATACATATACGTACAAATATAAATTTTGGTAAAATAATTGATAATTTGCAGTTATTACAGCATAAAAAATAGATATTACTTCAAATGAAAAAAAGTACATTTTCTGTGAATTTTTCCAAGAATTAATATTATCTGCACAAATGCATAATATATGTTATTTTAATTTTATTATGATTTTTAGTATCTATGTTTCGTTCATATACACATGTTCATGTGATTACATGTTCCTATTAAATTAATAGATACATAATATATATTATATAATCATATTATCCTTTTAATATATATTTTACGTGCCGTAAAAGAAAGTTTTTTTATTATTAAAGAACATTTTAAGTGCATGTTTTTCTTTTGCCTTAGGTACCGAAATGTTCAGCCCCGGCTCTGGGGCGCCATATAATACCACTTTCTTCTTTATAGCATTTATTGTTAGTATAGTGTATGTATCATTCTATTGTATTTTGATATTTTAAAAAATATTATTGAAGTCATATAAGAAAAGAACGACACTCGAAGGCAACCAGAGGCAACTGAGCGGAATAAAAGCAATATATTCGCGCGAATCTGAGTCCCATTCCGGTACTATACTTTCCCTTTTATTCGACAAAAAGCTACATCTAGATAGAGACTATATATATCGACGTGATACGCGTTCAGATCTTCACAGCTACTGGCTATTGTGCGATAAACGCGACTCGCGTTTCGTTTTATCGAGACAGCGTTTCGCGACTTTAAACGCGAGCCTCGTTTTTACCAAGGCTGAAGGCTATGGATGTCGGGTAATATCGACGTATCCTACCTCATCCCCAGAGTTTTCTTTTCGGAGAGGTAGAAAAGCCTGTGGCGTGTCGCGACGGCGCCACACGGTTATACAACACGCATTGACAATCTTTGTGCGCGACTCTCATGATCGTCCGATACATTTTCGTGCTCTTATTGTTCTTATCTTATCACTGTCGATTCCCGTCGTTGCGGTCGTCGTTGTCACCCACAAATTTGCCGTTATTCGCAGGATCTCTTTCACCCTTCTATCGTATAGTTTTTCCGAACTTTGCATTTGATAATATTATCGACACGGAAATAATAATTAGCGTACTATTGGACTAATATCAATTTGATGCTAGATATCGCTGATAATGTATGTACAACGAAAGAAAATTCAAATCCATGAATTTAAGCATAACTCAATTTGTAAAATTATTCGTTGTTGACAAATCCTAATTATTACAACAATGAATTAATTGAATTGTCACTCAAATTTAAAATTTAAGTGACAATTAAATTCATCATTTAAATTAAAAATTGCGTGTTCGAAAAAACAATTAATATTGAATACGGATATTAAATTCATTTGCGTTTACTGAAATTATGTAAAATAAATCTCCTGAGAATTTGCAAATTTGCCAAGTATTTTTGTTCAAGTAAGATCAGAAAATTTTTTAAATACAGCTTTGAAATAAATTGGAGTGTAAGTAATGCAAACAAACTATAAATCTGCTTTTTTAGTTAAAGTTCTTGCACGGTTCATTTTTATTTCTTTCCCTCTCATCCCCTTTGAAAAGAAAAAGAGAAAAGATAAGCCGTGCAGGAAGTTGAGTTAAAAAGAATAGACTTTATATACAGAATGTTTGATAAGCAATTATAAAACTCTCGCAGGAATAGAGCGGATTAAACTGAGCCGAAAAGTCTTTTACCATTTTACAATTTTCGCAATAATTAACAAGATATCAATTACTAAAAATCACCGAATATTGATTTTCAATAATTTTTTACTTAAGTATCAATTTTACAGAAAAACAACAAATAGTAAAAATTCTTTTCTTTTCATAGAGTTCTGAGAATTTTTTTAGAATTTTTTAGTACCGCATTTTCTCATGTTGGTAAAAATAGTTTCCATTAAAAGTATGCACAAAAAAGTTGATAAAAAATTCTGTTTAGTCTACTCTACTCTTATGCAAGAGATTCATCGTTATTTATTAAACATCTTGCATATTCTAAATGAATAGAAGACATGAGACTATATTATCATTTTCTACATATTTTCTATAATTGGAGCCACAAACATACATAGAATAGTATAAGATAAATTCAATTTACAATATAATATCAGTGAGCTACTTTTTTCTGCTGAGTATTGTATTGTACTGTCACTCTGTTTTTAAAATAAAAATTTGTGAGACGCAAGAATGATGATACATGTGGATATGTATGTCACACTTATTACTAACCGCTGCTAATGTTTTACATTGTCAAAAAAAAATGATCGATGAAAAAATAATGTTTTTAAAAAGAAACAGAATAAGTAAAATTTCAAAAGTTTCCCTCACTATTGATTAAATTCCATGAAAATCCTTGATTTTTAAGAATAAAAAAGAAATTTTCTAAAAATTTCAGATTTTCCCAGATATCTAATTAACACAATACCTAATTAAAATAATGTGTTGTATATATATATATATTAATTTAAATTAAATTAAGAGTTTAAAGCCTATAACAGTCGAAATTCGATCTTAGATGTTTAAATAATTTCCATGTAAATTTATATATCACATATGTAGTTATTTGAAACGTATACCGAATTGATTTTTCAAACTTAGAAACGCAACTGAACTACTGTATGAATAGCAGGTAATATCACAAATTAAATTGACAAGTAATTTATTAATTTGATGCTCAATCAGGCATTTTTTATTTACAGATTTCTAGCACATTATTAATATTTCTAATAGGAAATGATTGATTGAACATTAAATCATTAAACTGCTTGTCAATTTAATTTGTGATTACCGCAATAGTAATTGCGTTTATAAGTCTAATAAAATCAATTCAGCGCGTGTTTCAAATGACTATATATGTGGTATATAAATTTACAAGGAAATGATTTAAGTATATAAGATCCAGCTTCGATTGTTGTAGGCTTTAAATTTTTATTTGTTATGTATTCATATATATGGTCTCAGTAAAACATTTATTATTATTTAAATTAAATTGTTAAAATAAAAAATAAAAGGGGATAGACACAAAGATTAAATGCATTAAAATTTAAAAAAAAAACAACACTTACGAGCAAAAACTTAGATCTTGAAGTTAAAATTTATATAAATATTCCAAACATACACAAACAAACGTTTCGACTTTCATCAGATCATCTTTAGTGTAAATTATAAAAACAATGTAAAAAATTAATTAAACATATAAATCGGTAATCATAATTAATATCAAAAATCAGCAAATATAAAAATTACAGAACTATTACTAAATCGTTGACAAATCTTGTTGAGTCATTGTTGGATTCGCAAGTCTTGATAAACAGAAGATCAAACAATATATAGTCATATATATATTGAGTCATTTAAAAAGTATCCGCGGTTTTTTCATTTAAAAATTGAACAAAAAACCGCGGATACTTTTTAAATGACCCAATATATTATGCCATATTTATATTTAGAATATGTATCATATAAGTTTTAATATCAAAATCTTAATTTATTATTTTACTTTTACATTAAAATAAAACATTTAGTAAAATATTAAAGCTAGTTTTAGATTTACCGTCTGCATTATAATCTCTTACGTATCATGCAAGTTGAAACAATAGAATTTTCAGTATAATATTTTTCTTTAAATTCCATCGAACGTAAACTGAAATTTTTCGCTACACATTTTTTGCTTCCTTGAATTCTTAGTTGTCCTTCTAGCCGAAGTTCTAACTTTCTTCTGCTTTTTTGGCAATCGCCGATGCGGCGCCACATTTACAGACGTGAACACAGAGCCGAATCTTTATTGAGTCGCCATTAGGATTTGGCGTTCTTTCGATGACGTTTTAATGGACTGAAAATGTTTTCTACCATGTTTATCCTACCATGTCCATCTCGTGATACTGCCGTTTGGTTGGATGGAATGATTGAAAGTTCTCTTTAAATTTCTCCCCCGTCAAAACGCAAATACAATCTTTTTTTCAGGACGACGTTAAATGAAAACTCGTAGTTAACGTCTCGTTATTAGACCCGACGGCTGTTTTTCGTAGTTGTCGACATCGCGTAATGACATACGTGATCTAGGGGCTTTTAGCAATCGTCGAACGGAACACGTCGCCTGGAGGAAACGCAAGGAAAACGTCGTTCCTCTGCGATCTCACGTGAAGAGAAACGGACGACGGAGAAGCAGTTCGGGGAGCGCGCCATTCGATTAAATTTATCTCTGATTCTTTTACGGAGGGTCGACACTCGCAGACCTGCAAGACCTGCCACGTATACATCGTGAGGCCTCCGTTGGTCTACATTGTGACCACGTGCAGGATACGGCCGGGAGGCCGGGGCCCTTCGTCGTCGCACTGTCGGGCAATACTCGCTGGGCGTAACGGCGTGTCGTAATAACGCGCCTTATTTCTCACAGCCTCCGTTGCAGTTATCCAACGACCTCTTCGCGACCATAACGAGAGACGTAAGACCGGGGATTAATTAGGTTTATATCTAGCCGCGACGCAGCCGGCCCTGAATCGCGGGACTCGTAACCCCAGGAATTAATTTCCCGTTTATTAACTCCTAGCATTACGAGTGTCTGAAGAGGAGATATAAGCTAAGGGAAATGAGATATATATCTACTGAGAAAAGTATCAGTTGAAAATGGACGAACTAAAAAATTCTGATTATATTGATTATATCAATCAGAAATTCTGGTAAATAGAATTTTATTTCAACTAGAATTTTAATAAATTAAACTACAAAACTCTGATTCATTCATTTACAATTAGCATTTAAATTTATCCAACCAAACATTTTTCTTATATACTAACTTATCAAATTTCGTTATCTCATTACGAGGATAAGAATATAAAGAATATAAAGTACGTTCTATACACTTCGTGTAACACGATTGCGCGCAAACATGATGCTCGAAATTCCATTCGAAAACATTTTTCTTTACATTCGGAAAGATTACGAGCGAAAGCGTGATTTAAAATTCGATTAAAGTAAGTAACTTGCTACAGTTGTCTATTGCTATCTATCTAGCTTTTTTTTCTTATGTATCTAGGCGGCGGGATTCTCCTCATTCTTCGAGATTAAATAAATGCCTCGAACGCGCGGAAGTTTGAGAAACACGTACTTTTACCACACCCGAACGCGCGAGAAGTCTTCGCGAAAAGCACTTCTACAGACGATACTTCTCGTCGAGAATGACGTTACCTTCGGTTTCCGTTCTTCATTCTTCACGCGAAGTTAAAGAAGTTAAGATATTTTTTTAGCAAACCAGACTTTTTTCCAATGCCTCGGGCAACTTGTGAACGAGATAGGGAGTAAATATCGCTAAAAAAATGAGAAGAGATAAAAGCACCGAGGGCGAAAGAAAAATTTATTTCATTTCGTAAAATGCAGTGATCGAGAGAAATTGCAATAATATAAAATGATATACAAAATAACAAAAAAGTTTATGTTACAAAGTTTTGTATGTTTATCATTATTCAAGTAACAAGCTATTTGTCGTCAGCTTGCTACTTGGGTAGTAATATATATTGAACAAAATCAAATTCCATTACATTTTATTAAAAATCAAAAAGGTTGGTTGATAAACTGAAAACCGCTTTATTAGCTGCCTGAGAGAATTTATCCGTGAAAAGATGCGCGGCCATCGTTGTGTTCCCAAAATGCTTTAAGCTTGTATCAAAGATAAAGATGACTATTTCGAATATTAATTTTTATTTTTGGTATTCAATAAGATATAATCAACAATCCAGCATGGATTTTTGTTATGTTACACTCTAAATTCTTTAAATTAGAATCTCACTTTAAAGAGTGAAAATAGAGTCTGTCTTAAAAAAGAGAAGTTTAATTTTCAATCTTTAAGAGTGAGTGAGAGAGAGAGAGAGAGAGAGATTCACTCTAAAAATTTTATTAATAATTTGTTAAACATAAAACTTTGTGGTCAAACATTTTTATTACTTTATAGAAATACCAAACTATAAAATAAGTATGCAATTATATTATAGCTTACATAGCTATAAAATAGATTTGCACCCATAATTAAAATAGATAAATCAGAAAGTTCTGATAAAATTTATTAGAATTTTAGTTGTGATAATCAAAATTCTATTAATATGAATTTTCTGATATGTTTATTTTCAACCAGACATTTTTCTTAATACAATAATAATATTTGTCAAAAAGTAAAAAAAATGAAAGAAAACGAAAAACTAAGGAAAGAATGTGTAAATGGTCACATATATCTATAACGTATCTCTCTACGAACGAGAATTCTTTCTATCGCGCTATATCGTTTAAGAGTTCATTTCGTCAGGATATCGTCCGTAAAAGGACCGTTGAAGACCGAATTTCCAACGTGATCGTAAAGTCGCTTTAAAAGCGATCCTGTCCTCTCGGATAACGCCACTACGTTCCACTCGCCGGTACGACCCACTTCGGCACAATGTTTACGTCGTGGATTTTCGACAGGTCGAAGTAGCGATAGTGATTTCGCACTTAAAGAAGCCGCACATCCGCTTTTAGATACATTTTACGCCATAGAGTGTCGTAACAATTTGAGTCTCGATCGAAGATACGGGGCACGATTGGCGCGAGTTATCTCGAGCGTGCAGGAAGCTAATTTGAAAAATTTCTCCTGCGGAAAGCGATAAGTATCGTCGGTGAAGTTGAATCGCCTCGTAGGTATGTCAAAAATATATAGCATCTTATAGAGTAAATTGTGAGATGGAAGGGATGTAGATATAATTTTAACATGAAACTTAATAATGTATTAAAAAAAAAAGGTAATTATGCATATTAAGGGACATCGCGCCGATGATTTTTACTTTGACATATGTTGTCAAGGCCATGACCTGAGTGACCTCCAACAGGTTTTAGATAGCGGTCGTCCTTCGTTAAAAAGTTATATAAAAGTTTGAAAAATGGTGTCTCTTTTCTACTATATATTCTTCTAAAACAGAAATTTCCTGCTTTAAAATATATTTTACGACTTTCCATGCGAAGCGCCTCTCACTCAACAAAAAGTTTGAAAATCGTCTCTTTTCTACTATACAAAATTCTCTTTAAAATATGTTTTATCGATGGAAATTTGAGTGTCAGTAGAGATAAATAGAAGTATATACTGTCAACAATTTAAAATTAAGGTCATCGTAGTTTATTCTCTAATGAAAGAAAGTGTGAATGAAAGTCGCTTCGCGTGGAAGTCGTGCGCCCTTGAAACAGGGGTAAAAAAAATATTTTCTGTTTTATATAGTAGAAAAAACATCATTATTTAAACTTTAAATATCTTAGAAACTATAAGAGATCGCCACCTAGTTATTAAGGCAAGTTATTCAGAATCATGATCCTGACAATATATGTCAAGGTCAAGGCGCGATGATGTTCCTTAATACGCATAATTATCAAAAAAATAAATTTAGATTTGTTAAAAAATATATTAGGTGTACAAATAAGTTTCCGCCGTTCTTTAAGCAAAAATTAAGCATTTATTGTGAAAGAACGATACATAATGTTTTATTGATGTAAGTCAAAATGTAAGTGCAAGTTCTTTTTGCGTTTGGCACGAATCTTCATTCAATAATGCTTCCAATTCCGCGTCTTCATATACTTTCGGCCTTCCGCTACGTTCTTGTCTTCGACGTCAAATTCATCGTTCTTAAATTTTTGAAACCATTCACGACAACTTCTCTCACTTAAGGCAGCCTCATCATATGCTTCTACAAGTAATCGATGAGCCTCAGCTGCAGATTTCTTCAAATTAAAGAAGTAAATCAAAAGTTCCCGCAAATGACGCTTATTCGGCTCAAAACTCGGCATTTTCGCACAAAAAAAAATATATGATGCTGATAAAATCGCTAGTATTTCAAGGTTATGTTGTTGACAGATGTCCAACCTTACGATATCATGTTTTACATCAGACAATTTTAACCATAGCTTGCTAGTGGCGCCGTCTTTTGTCAAACGGCGGAAACTTATTTGTACACCTAATATTATTTAAAAAATTCTCGTTGTAAAAGTTTTCAGTTGAAAGATATTATATAAAAATAGTGATAAAAAATGAAACTATTTTCAATACAATCATTTTTATTGTCTAAGAACGATAAATTAATATTTATATATTTTGTAAAATGTTAAATAATTTTTCTACACGACTTAAAAATATTTTGAATGTTTATTCTTAAAATGATTTAACAAAGTGAAAATTTTATGATGATTTCAACATTATTGGTAAATTTTTTTCACGTGAACATTCATTTTCAAAAACTACAATTTAATTTAAAATAATAATCACTAAATAATAACTTTTTATTTAGTGCAATGTTAAATCATATCTCTTTTAATATTGAATATCTTTTAATTTTTTGATATAGAACAAATTAATTTATCGCTCAAAAAATATATTAAAATAAAGAATTATTATATTAAAAAGTATAAATGGCAGTTTTATCTTTTTTCCTTAAAAAAGGGTGTATAAAAGTTCTGCTTATTACATAATAAAAAAAAGTTAACAAGCAATTATAATGCATTTATAATTTCGTTTATAAAAGCATTTGATATAAGCTATTATGACTTTAACGTCAGAATATTTTTCGTGTAAAGAGATAAATCTATAAAACTTAATTAATCAAAAAATGTTCTTTTGTAAATTTGTTAAAATTTCGTTGTATCGTTACACCCAACTGCATCCGAGCTTAAAATTGAGTTAAGCCTATCGAAACTTCGTTATACCGAGTTATCATATAATGGTAGACACCGAGAACGAGAATTCGATAAAATTACACTGCAATGGAAACTTTGTTCTAGTGGTATCCACTACATCAAAGTTTGACGGGAAAAAAGTAACTTTAACATTGCGTAGGTCGCTTCAATCAATATCAGTTCCAATAATGTCGAAAAAGTTTCTCTCGACTTCAACAATTTCAAATAATTCGCTTTCAATTGTAGCTATTGCGAAACATTCAATTTCAATTACGATCTTGAAAAAAGCAGTTTTTATCATTTGAACATAATTTATCCACGTATTATAGCCAAACTAACAAAAAAACAAGTTGAATTTTTTACATACCCGTAAATGTAACATAATCTGATTGTGTTATTTAAACATTTGGTATTAAAGATATTTAACATTTTTTACGTTAGTGTTAAAATAATTTATGAATAGTTAAGTCAACAAATAATGGAGAAGTAATGTTTTGAAACGTAAATTCTAACAATAGATGAAATATGTCTTATGAATAAATATAAATGTTAATTACTAAAAAAGTGTGCTTCCACAATTTGCAAATAATTTGTGGAACATTTGTAAACAAATTGTAAAAGAATATTTTTTTAGTTAAATTAACATTTGTAATATATTACCTGTCTTGATTGATCCATCTAAATTTTTGTATTAATTTGACATAATATGAATATGTTAGAAAGTAACAAATGTTAAGTATGTAAAAAATTAACACAAAACACTGATTTGGTAAATAAATAGTGAAACACTTTTTTCAGTAAAATTAACATTTATAATAGGATAAATTAATACATTTTATTCATATATCTTAGAATTTATGTTTTAAAATACTTTTTGTGTTAATATTATTCTCTTACTCAAATTATGTTATTTTAAGAAATGTTAAATATCAATTTAACACAAATATTTAATATAATCAATCATTATACTAAAATAACACTCGAATATATTAAAAGTTTCAAAACAAATATTTTTAACAGGAATATTTTAACACACAAATACATAAAACGCTTTTATTGTGTAAGAATTCTATTAATAATACCGAGAAGATGTCTGAAATTTAAGTCTTTCTTATCTTACTCATCTTTCTACATTATAAGCTCAATAGTTTTAATAGAATTGAACAATGGTTGCGCGCCGCGGTATCTCGTACAATCCGGTTGCTTCCGAATTTATTAATATACCGAGACGTAGATCCGAGATCCGGATCCGGTCGGGGGGTAGCCTTCTCCAAACAAGGGTGTCGTAACGGAAACGTAATATTCTTGTTTGACCCTCACCGGATGGGATTCTGGCACCGGACGCAAGCTCGAAGGCAGCGTCGTTCGTTCGCCGACGCCAGACTAAGCAAGTGGAAAAGCCAGCGCATAAGTCGGCCCGGCGACATCAGCTCTTAAAACTCACCCTCTTGGCTGCTTCCCCCCCTTTCCCCCTCCCCGGTTAAGTTAATAGAACTGTAAACGACGAGAGAGTTTCGGAATAGCTTTCGATTGCAAGACTTGATGCTCCATCGAGCATATCGATATTTAAGAATATCGGGCAGCTGAGAATCCATCTCGCCGCGAATAAATCCAAAGTTATGGCGACTTTCTCGAAGAGAGTAACGGTTAACGCCATTGTTGGATTTGCATAATTTATTCAACGAAACTGCGATTATTGAGTTTTACATAACTTCTCATCACTCCTTCAAGAAAAAATAATTAACAAAAATTTAAATAGTTTGATTTACAAAACGTCTTTCTATTAATCTGAAATTTTCGACCGATATATCACAAGGTATTTCCAAGTGTGCTGCGAAAATTAAAAAAAAGTAATAATAATAGCGAAAAATATTTTAAAAATTGTGGAAATTGTCTAAATTATATTGTGTTTACTCTCATTTTAGTCAAAGAAAGATCGTCATTGCAATAAAATCACTGTTAATATCCATGATTGGATTATTTTCTTGCACAGTTCTTTCCTTCGAAAAACTAGGCGCATCAAGTAATTATGCAATCAAGTAGTTATAATATTTATATATAATTATTTAAATACACAATCTTATAAGTATTTTCTAAAAATGTTAGAGTAAGAATCACTTAATTTTTGTATATTCGTTAAAGCAATAAAAATTAACCTAGAATTTAAATGACCCATCATGTGTAGTAAAGAATAGAAAATCATCGTGTATATTAAGAGTTAAAACAATAAAATAAAAGAATTTCTGTTTATTACTGAATGTTGATATCTCTCTGATAAAAGATTTGTGCTAAACGTTGAATCATATATTCCTAATAAAGTATTTCGATAAATTTGGCTTGTTATTTAAAGTGTCATGAATTAAAACAGACTGAAAAATGTTGATTTATCTGTTAGATACGTAAACAATAATTTTTACTATAATAATTACTTTTACTATAATAATTAATTTTTACTATAATAATTGCAGTAACGCGTGTTTTTCACTTGCACTCGCATTTCTTGTTCTCTAGACCGTGAAACGGAATGTCGCAATACAATCGGACAAGATGACGCGATGCAATTTCAGGGAATAAAACTTGGAATGCATTCGTATGTAAAATAACTTTTAAGCCTCCTTCTGAATCTCCTTCGGAACAACGGGAAGAGAGAGAACAGTCGGCGTGGATTGCAGGCAGCGGGCTTTCATGTCGGAATAAAAGGTCCTTGGTTATTGCCTGCTTATTGCGCTGTTTTGCATGCCGCGGCGTCTAGGAATCGCATTTCTTACGTGAAGTGCACCGGCGCGTCTCTCTCCTCTCCTTGCCACGCTCGCGCCGTCACGTTGTCATCGACGACAACACAACGACGTCGAGACAGAATCGTTTACAGGCATTCCTACCGTTGCTCTTGAATCCACGAATCCTCGCGGCTTTTTCGCGTTATTTGTACAAACTTCTCTCAATGTAAGAGCATTTGAAATTCTGAATTCCGAACAACGATGCGCCGCGGCCGTGAAGAAAGGATTTCACGGGTGTCTAAAGTGAGCTTTGTTAAAGATGAAAGAAACAGCAGCTGCGCAAGATTGTTGACGACATCAAAAAGAAGAATTATGCTCTGTGGCATTATTCCATTTCTATACATGTAACGATTATATTCATTCACTGGGAGAATGGTGTTTCATACTTACGACTATAATTACAATAAAATAATTATAGTTATAGGAGTTCCATTTTTATAGTTATTGTGTTATAATGTATATAAAATATTGATCAAGATTTCTATATAGCTAGACCAATCAGATAATTTTAATTTTAATCCGTTTGATTTGGGGATTGGCTGAATTCTTATCTTCAATTAGTAATCCTCAATCTCCAAAGCGTAATGAGATACGGTCATAAAGTTCAGTCACCATTCGATTCAATATAGTGGGTTTTATTACATGGACTCCAGAGATATTAAAGCACGCTCACCTTCGTAACAAACTAATCACTCTCGTATTTCGGAAAATTTTTGAATTAATTACATAAGTGGGGTACTTCATCCGTGACTTGTCGATAACTTAAGCTTAGAATTTTACAAATATTAGTAATAACAATTATAGGTACTTATAATTTATTTGTTAGGCTCAAAGACCAAAAACGCTCATAGAACAAAAAAACCGACTATGACGCGTTATGGCTTTTGAGATTCTGCCACAATGCGAAATTCGTAGTCCTTTCAAAAATGCTCACAACGCATTCTGATCGTTTATTATCAATAAATGAATGTGTAAATGATCGTAATGCGATTATTAATCCATCATGTAGACAGTGAAATGTACAGACTAGTGCTTATTGATTTAGGGCGGCTACGCCGCTCTGAACAAAAAAAAAACAACATATCCTCGGAGGCGTTATGACCGTCTTTAGCGCCTTACGCTAGAATTTACTTTTGCACCCCATCATAAGGATTGCTAAGTCTCTGAAGCACCAATCCCCGGCCAACGGCAATGAATTAACAATTAAAAGAATTTCTACCAATTTGCACAACGCAGGAATACGAATACAATAAATTTCATATTTTCTTTTGTAATAATATATTTGACGCAAATGCAACATACTATATTATATTTTCTAGTTTTTTTTAGTTTTTAAAAATATTCTGATTACGTCTTCAATTGTTACGTAATCAAGACTACGTAATCAAAACTGTTCGTCAATTCTTTTTCAATTGATATCATAGCTAAATTACATGACCACGTCTGTGTTATCGTATTTCTCAAATAATTCTTTATTATTTTTAATTTTGAAAAAAAGTAGCCTCTATAGTTACCACAGATATTAGCACAGTTAATAAGATCTATAACGCTATTGTTAAATTTGAAAATATTTCCAGAAAATCACTTTTAACTAATTTATTAAAAATATTAAATAAGGTAGAGCTTTATATTTACGAGAATAGCGCTGCCTATTACAATTTTGCGCCCTATCAAATTTTGCGCTCTACGCTGAAGCGTACCTACTCAGTGCCTCATAGCGCCTCCGAGATAACCCGTTTGGGATCTAACTGTTTGAGATCTATCTAGAAGTTGCAGTCTAAACAGTAAAAAGATCGTTCTAAAAAGATTGTTCTCACACTCTACTGTTTTCATGAGTTAGAAATATTCCAAGCGGACACTGTTTAGATTGCAACTTTTTGACGGTTAAGTTCCAAAGTAGGATATGTTTTTTTTTGTTCGGGGTAGCGTAGCCGCCTTGAACTAATAAACACTAGTCTATACACTCTACATGACAGATTAATGATCATATTACAATCATTTACACAATCATTTATTCATAATAAACGACCAGAACGCATTGTGACATTTTAACTTAGCCAGAACGCGTATTGGTCGATTGTCAAGAGAACCACAACATAAATTTCGCTTTGTGGTCTTTTTCAATATGCCAAAACGCGTTGAGCGTTTTTGAAAAGGCCATGGCATTTCATATTGTGGCTGAATCTCAAAAGCCATAACGCGTTGTGATCGGTTTTTTTGCTCTGTGAGCGTTTTCGGTCTTTGACCCTAACATATATATTAAAAAATACATATAATTAACATCGAAACTGACTACGAATTCAAAAATATATAATTATTTTATCATGCAATTATAGTCATAAATACGAAACACTTTTCTCAGAGTACAATAATTACATCATAATTATTGATAAAACTTGCAGTATAAATCCCTGAGTTTATTATGGACAAACAAATCCATTAGAATGAGTTCGAGTGTAGTTGAAGCCAAGCCTTTAAATGAAGCTTAATATTCTTCCAGTTTGACGCTAATGCGGTAATATCCATTACATTGGGTGCAACGTTTGCTCATTAATTGACGCAATTTGCAATTTCCACGAGGAGCGCGTAAACGGTACCGGCATTTGCTGATCGGGTCTATCGTGTCGAAAGAGGAAACCGGCGATTAGATGCCTCACGTTGAAGTAAATGGCTGTTCCGAAGATAAGCGTAAACTCCTAAGGCTTTCGTTATGATAGCGAAACGCGCGAGATACGCGCCTCATTAATTCGTCTAATGGCGCAGTTAACTAATACTGATTAGAGTCTGTGGTTCACAAGGATGTTTTCGTTATTTATGCAGAGAGATGATTACGTGTGCAAGAAAGCTATAACATATATAAACTCCTTGCAACTCGACTGATTAATAGTGTTAAAAATCTGTCTTGAGTTCTTCAGAAATAGAGTATCCTGATAGAAGGGACCATCTAAAAGTATCTTTAGAAAGTAATTCAATAAAATAACTAATTTTTTTCGATGTTATGTTCAACTATGTTCAATTATGATTTAATTTATTGTAGATAACATACTAAAATAAACTAACTTTTGAATGAAAACGATATTGTTACGTAAGGTAACTGTACATCCAATGGCATAATACTCAATATGATCTACTCGTTATTTATAGATAATTACACGATAAATTTAATTAAATTAATAAAAAACACTAATATATCGTATAGGCTATTCATGTGACTTATTACCATCAGTTAATTGCTCAATTTGCAGTGCATTCTTTTATTTTTAGTTAAACAACATGCAGAACGTCGTGAGATAGATTAAATATACACACATTGATTATAATGTTTTTTTACTTTTGTCATTGTCTAAATTTTAATTCATCTATTAAACATTGTAGAGATAAGTCAATTGTTTAAAAAATAATTTTTTGCATAGTGTTACATGTAAACTCAATACATGTAAAATCAATAAACATAATGTTACTTTTAATAATTTATAAACAACTGTTTATAAATTATTAAAAGTAACATTAGATTATATAAATATTTTTCATTTATATAATATTTTTTAATGAAAAAGTAAAAAAATTAAACATATACTATAGTATATATGTACTATAGTATATAGTACATATTCAGTATGGCCTGAATATATTTTAACTGAATTTACTTTGACTTTTTTTACATGTTTATTCAATATAATCTATGCTATTTTTTTCAGTCTTCTCTGCATTTATGTATATTACAATATATAAATATGTATATATTGTATTATATTTTTGGTATAAATAATATCATATTTTTAATTAAGATTGAGAAATATTTTCTATTTTAAACCTGATCATCATTTTTCAATTTTGAATTCAGCAAAAAATTAGAAAAAAAGTCACAAAGCTTAAGTAATAAACTATAATAGATTGTTTATGTGAATACATCACTTAAATTGTATTATTTTTGCAATAACATAAATTATATTAAAATTTTAAATAAATATAATTAAAATAGCTATTATATATATTGTTTCATTTAACATATATTCATCGATAATTTCAACATGCGTGATTGCGATCTCAGTATATTTCCTTATATCCTCTTTAGCGGTAATTTCTCGAGATGCAAAAGTGAAGGGTTTAAGTACGAACAAATAGAAATATTTCGAGATGGAATTATTTCGAGAATGATAATTAAGACAAGCAGACGGTATTCTCGTAGAACGATTATTACGAAACAAAGAGAAGTCTCAAAGAGAGATTTATAAAGATAATGTCGGTGCAATGCGTTTGAGATATTGCATCGTTGTGTTTTTTGCCAGTGGAATTCATAGGTACGTGCATTTTCTGGTATAGCAACATTGTCGTCGTTATTACCGTTGTCATTTAAAATCGCTTTCATACACCATAAATCTATTCCGGCGGGAAGGTTCGTCCGTTATTTGGAACGCGCCAAACGCAGTTTTATCTCGCTCCTGAATAATGAAAAACGGTCGCACCTAGAAATAACTCCGTCTATCCAGTTTCAGATAGAAAACGACGCTTATTAAGTCGTAATAAGTGTGACGGCGATTTCTTGAGAGAGGATTAATTTCAATTTTTTGTCGCGGCGGAACGCGCAAATCGTCACCCTTCAGCGAGCCATCGCGATGACGTCGTCAGCAAATGTCGCCCGGGAGAGAATCAGCAAAAAGTTTTGCACACTGCACTAAAAATCTTGAAATGAAAGAGGTCTTTAAAACGAATGGCTAATGGATCTTTAAATTCTACATAATAATTTTTGATGCAGTAGGAATAAAATAATTGAAATTGCAACTTTAAAAGAATCTTAAAAACTATAAAATTATAAAGAATGACATACTAACAATAAGAGATAAAAAATGATAGTAATTATCATAACTTAATTTATAAACATTTGTTAATCATATATTTTTTTATAGAACCAAATAGATATAATTATTATTATTAACATATAGCAGTAAAAACTATACAAATCTAAAAGATCATCCCATCTAATTATTTTACCAAGCGACAGTGAGATTATAGTCATAAATCACTTTTCTCTGCAATCCATGTGATATTTTTCTTATAAGAATATATATCTCACTAAATGTTTATAGTTGTCAAAAAAATAATCGCCAACTATTTTAAAACAAATAATTGTATTAAAAATATACATATTAAAAAGAACACTAAGAGAAAAGTATTTGATATTTGATTATAACTGAATGGTAAAATGATTATAGTTAAAAGTTCCATTTTTACTATTATAAAGTTAGTAATAGTAATCATTATAGATCTTTAAAATAGCAGAAATTATATTAGGTGTTGGAATTAATTCGTAGCGTTTTTAATGAAAGAATGTTATTTATTTCACATGAGCATTAAAAAATACATTAATGAAAGTAGTTCCCATCACTTGTAAAACGCTACGAATTAATTCCAACACCTAATGCTATAAATTATAATAATTACAAACATTAGTATAGTAAAATATCAAGATATAAATGGTAAAAATAATCATTTTTATTCAATAAATGCAATTGCAATTATAATAATTAGATGTAACTATTTTTTAAAATTCACTACTTATATCATCATAATAACTAAAAAATACGTTAAGAAAAAACTAAAAATTTTCAAGCGATGTATATGACTATTATTATGTAGAAATTTTATATATCTCAGAACTTTCCTTTGCTCTGGCTTTGCGATATTTTTCCGATGTTGGCGATAATGCTTGTCTTGCGATCATCGTTCACTCATTGTGACAGTCATCTTTAATTCTTCAAAACAAATATACACACAATATTCTTTAGGAAATCCTAAAACTGTCTGTATTATCGACTAAATCAAATAATTTTTGCACAACAAATATTTTTTTTTCTCTTTCACAGATTCGAAAATCCTTTTCCAAGATTAAAGTATACGTGTTTGTGAGGTGTGAGATGTTTATGCCGAAAATGACCAAAAATTTCGAAATTAATATATTTTTTATCATTTCTTAGTGAAACATGACGTCTCAAGCTGTCAAGTTGTGACAATATTTACTTGATACGAAAGTTTTACAACCTATACTTACGAAATAGTAATTCACAAACACGTAGTTTGTATAAACAAATAACGTCGAATTCTTAGAATTAAACTTAGACGCTTCATCGCAACGAATTTGTTATATGAAAATTGACATGAACGTGCGACTGCGTGTATCATAAATTGTGTGAGATACTGGTTTGTATATTCAGATAGCCTACGTTTCTGACAACGTTAAAACGATATCGTAAATGTATGTTGAATATATCGTTAAGACATTCGAGACGCGTCTGAGATTCTACAAAGTATTTCTTCAGACTCTACTATGTCCACAGTTTCTCATCTCGTAGACTTTCGCAGGAAGCTCCTAGTGATATACCGTAGTTATTCTGAGATGTATGAGTATGTCTTCAATACGTCTCTAGTACGTAACTATAATATCTGCGTGTATGATAGTGATGTCTCTAGTATGTCATGTATGCATGCACATATACACGTACATATACACAACCTCGCGCACATGCTTGCGTATATAGTGCTGAATGAAAGTATTGGTACATGATTATTACTATGAAATAGTATTTTCATAGAATTAAATCTTTGAAAATATTTTTATTCTATAGTAGCATCCTCTGTGTCAATACTTTTGTCCAGCACTTTTGTATATTAGAATTTGTATTTAGAATTAGGTTAGATTAGTGAACATGTTAAAAGAGCTGTAAGCTTATTGCTACGGCGTTACATTTTGCCGCTCGGCAGGCGTTTCCACGTCAAGTATGCAGGAACTATAAGTCTGCACCACTTTCCGGCATAAATATTCAAATAAGAACAGCATCTGAGATGCGTCCGCCGCGCATAAGTACGACTTTCAATCATAGAACTGTGTTAGCATTTTAGACATTACTCAAGATGATCGTAAAATAAAAGAACTATAAATGTCGGTCTAAATAATGTGATTTTTTTTTAGAGATAGTATTATGAAAGTAAGACAATTTCGAGTTTCGGTACAGATTTCGATCTGACAGAAGAGCCGTCGTAAGTAACAGAATAAAAGTTAGATTATCACTGCTGCAGGTAGCGTTTTGCATTCAACATTGTTTATTCTGAAAATGTATCACAGATATAAATGAGATATAACGCAAGAATATTTTAGAGACGTTTTGGATATGTTCGATATAATAACGGTACATTTAGTATCAAAATTGAAGTTTAGTTATTATATTTAATACATCTTGACAATATACAAAAAATGATATTTTACTGAGACGTCATATTAACGTTTCCAGTTTCTTCGGTATAATCACAGTACATTCAGTATAAAAATAGAATATTAGCATGTCATGTGCTGTCTGGGCAGTATAAAAACATGTTGGTGCGCTTAGAGACTTTAATCAGAGACTCTTTAATCAGGCCATAAGGATTTCATCAAATTTCTTCGAGCGAGAAAGGATTATAGACTATCTCACTCTTCCACCAATAGCGATGTGTATACATCATGCATTGGTGGAAGAGTGAGATAGCCTATACTTCTTTCTTGCTCGAAGAAATTTGACGAAATTCTTATGGCTAGTCTCTAGATTAAAGGGTCTCTAGGTACGCTGGAAACACAGCGACCTCTGGTGACTTGTTGAGGTTTGAGCTTCACTTTAGGATTCCCTTTAAGACATGTGTAATTTCGCTCATTACCTTGACCGACCAACTTAATTTTGACCAAAGCTCTGGCTTGTTATATTCCTAGCGTAATTAACTAGGTATATATTTGTATAATTAAAATAACTATAAATATATAGTTCTGAAAATGACTATAAATTATAAGTAAAGTATGGTAACAGCAATCATTCTTTTCTTTCAGTGAATGATGATTTCTAACCTATCAAGTGTTTTATAATAAGTTATACAGAGTGTCCCATTATTTACTCAAGAACGCTCGTGGGGGGACTAAACTGAGTCGAAAAGTCCTGTCATTTTGCAATTTTCGTAATTGTTAACAAGACATTAATTACTAAAAATTGATCTTTACTGATTACTGAATATTGATCTTCAATAATTTGTTTCTCAAATATTAGCAAAAAAAACTTTACAGAAAAACTGTAAGAGACAAAAATTGTTTATTTTTTTTTCATAAAGTTCTGAGAATTTTTTCAGAATTTTTTAATACCATATTTTCTCGTTTTTTCTAGTTGATAAAAGTAAGAAAATGCAGTACTAAATAGTTAATAAAAAATTCTTAAAGTTTTATGAGAAGAAAATAAATAATTTTTGTTTTTTGCAATTGCAAAGTTGATAATATTGTATTTGAGTAAAGAATGATTGAAGATTAATATTTGGCAATTTTTAATAATTAATATCTTGTTAACTATTGCGAAAATTGCAAAATGATAAAGGACTTTTCGACTCAGTTTAGTTCACTCTACCTGACCACGAGCGTTGTCGGGCAAATTGTGGGACACCTTATATATTAAAAATATACTTCAAAAGAAGATTTATTACTGAGTCAATTTCAAGATTAAACAAAAACTATAATTTCAAGAATTATTTGCACTATATGTATAATTCGAGGATTATTTTTGAAAAAGTTTTTTAAAATACGAATGAAACAAGAGCAAATATTTAAATGCGTGATTTTCTTATAAGACCGACTTCATGTACGGTCATTGTTCGTTGCCGATCGATAATGCCTTCTCGGTAAAGTCCGCGAGTGCAAGAACGAGGCTGTCTGTTCCGTGTCGCGACGCGTGGTGAAATTCTATCGGCTCTCCCAAGAATGGGCGCGAGATTGCCTCCTACACGAAATAATTCACTCTTGGTATCTTCCATCGTGCAGAGAGATTTTAAACTTTCCTATCCTTGCGCGCGAGAACAGCGATATGGCGAAGTTTCTACAGTCTAGACGTATCCTCGCCTCAGCACGGCGTGGCGTGAGGATAATCCGATACGGCTTGCCGGGAATGTAATTTACTTGAGGGGAGAGACCGCGCGCGTCACCGTCGAACCCCAAAGAACCTCTTTATCCCCCCATTGCTCGCCTATCCGCCAATCCGCTTTCTCTAGTGTCCTCCGTCTCTCGCGGGCACATTTTCCGGACTGTATTAGATTCTCCTCCCGGGAGTTTTGTAAATACAATATCTTATTCGCGGTAAAATGGCAAATGATCCAATAATTCCCCAGACGTATATCGAATAAGGTTCCTTAATAAATTATATTGTTACTCTGTTGTAGAGATTGTCTACTGCAATCTTTGAAAGTTATTTTTTATGACAACTTTTCATATGACAGATGTAAAAAAATTATTTGATTTTTTTTTCAAATAAATACAATTCGTTTTTTATATCTTAACAATATTGGCGAAAAGTATAAAATTAATTTTTAATTTTATTAAATTTGAATCATAATTTTCTTTATCTATTTAATACTAAATTCTCAATATAATTTATATTATATTAGGTGTTGGAATTAATTCGTAGCGTTTTACAAGTGATGGGAAGTACTTTCATTAATGTATTTTTTAATGCTCATGTGAAATAAATAACATTCTTTCATTAAAAACGCTACGAATTAATTCCAACACCTAATATA